>CM076577.1:157155402-157448552 GCA_034641835.2 Pinus albicaulis | reverse complement strand
TTCATTAGGCCAGCTATGAATTTGCTACATAAATCAGAACAACCTAGGGTAAGTGAAGAAATGAAAAGGATATTACAACTATCAGAGCAATGCAAAATGGAAGATTGGTACTTGTATGAGAAACACACTGAATTGATAATCTTTGGAACCAATATGCTTCCATACAAATTACCTAAGCTTTTGACTATCAGAGTCTTTGCTTTAGAGTATTTGAGACAGGTTTTGAATGATGATGCCATCAATTTCTTGGCATCCAAGAAGAAAACTCAATTCAAACTGAAAAATTAGATTGGTCCTTTCATTGTGAATAACAAAGAATCTGATAAAGAGATAGACAAAAGATTGTTAGATCTAAAATTTTAGAAAAGTTTCCCTTGAAACTATGATCCTCATGGTCTTCTCAACAGTATAAGGGTTAAAAATAAGTTGCCTCCTTTCATACATGAACCTGTTGTGGCCAGCAACAACCCCCCTTCTTATTTAATATTAGTAATAATACTAAATAAGTGGGGACTCTTAGTTAAAAAATCCAAAAAAATCAATTAGTATTTGTTTCCCTTTTCAAATAAAAATTTCTATCATAACTTAGGGAAATTCCTTAGAAAATCCTTAAGAAACACTTAAGTTTATGATAGATTACAATAAAATCTTTCTTTGAGCGAAATAGCGCATCCATCGCAAATGGTAGATATCTTTTGTAAAACTGAATCTTTTAAACTGCGACTTTGCGATATTGAGATAACGCGATCCCAAAAATCCTATAAATTAAAAATATTGGTCGCAAATCGCATATCACAGAAAAGATGTTAAACTAATATATTTTATATGTTATATTTGGGATTTGCAATTCTGCGATATTGCGATTTTGCGATATTATGAGGATGCGATTTATAAATATTGCGATATGCGATAAGTATGTTTTGCGATGACTGTGATCTGCGATATTACGATTTTGCGATATTGCACAGCAAATCGCAGATCGCAATGTCGCAAATTCGTAAAAGCGCGTTGTCCAAAGAAAATCCTTCCATAAATCAATATCTGTTTTGCGCTTTAATGATTGGATTAAATGAATGGATTGTCCATTAATGATAAATGGGATTTTGTTTTGATTGAAAGGTCGTTTCACGTTAAAATAATATATTTCATCCGCCTTTTGCATTTAAAACTATCTCATCACCTTTCGCATGTCATTACTCTCACTTAACTCGTAAAATCATAGGCGCAAAGGAGCAGAAGACTATACAAAGCATTCTCCGAGCATTATGGGTAAGAAGGAGAAGATTTCAAATTCTGAAAACAAATAAATGGCTTCATTGTATGCGGATACTGCTTGCAATAAGGATGCCGGTATCACCACCTGGAAAGGAATGTATAATTTTCTCGAAGAAGAAAATCCCAGGGTAATGCAAGTTGCGGCTACTGCAGGCTCAAGTAATTCATCTGAGGCAACCCTTAAAGAACTGGCTTGTTCATTTCTGCACCGGATAGCGGCACGACCAAGAATTCTTCCGTATACAGACATGCTAAAATGGGTGTTGGACAACACCTATATTTCAGACAGGAAATTTAGAACTATAGATCAAGAGCTCATCGGGTCGTTCACTACGGAAGATTTGAGGCTGATGTATCATTTGCCGGAACCTCTAGCGACCTATAATAAAAAATTTATGGAGAATTTTTCCAAAGAACATACAAATTTGGCGGAATGCACAAAGGAATGGACCAAGAGAGATGAACCATTGAAGAAAAAAAAACACGGTATGTACAGTACTGGTTCACTCACCTCTCCGTATTGTTTTCTTCTTTGCTCTGTGTCTGACTTTGGAAAGCGATATAAATATGGTCTTACAAAGATACGAAGCTTCCATTGTTAAATCTTTCTTTATTAGCATACTATTGTAGGCTTTGGGCCAAGATATTATCGACTTGATATAATTTGGCCACTACTATTTTCCATTACCGGTCTAAACGAATTGTTTCTCAGAGGATTTATCCTCCTTTTTATCTATCTGCTTATGTTATGGATGCTATCTGCTTTGTTTCTAAATTCCCTTTGATGGGTTGGTAATGGACGATTCAAGATCATTTGCCTATTCATGTGTATCATAAGGAATTGTGGGAATCCAAGTTTATTCCTCATTTTTACAAGATTTGCCATGGCATAATGTTGCCTCTGCACAAAACATTGTATAATAAAGATGCTCCAAGGTTTTCCCCGAAAGCACAAGTCGACATTCTCCCCGTCGCACAATGGTTTGGGGAAGAATGGTTTACCTATGTAAGGGTTTTTGGAAGCTCTGCTTCTCCTCATGTTTTACCCTTATATGTTTCTGATAAACTTATAGCTAGGGAAATTGCATACCAAACCTGTGGTCAAGGAGGTTTGACAAAGGATTTAAAAGATAAGAAGAAAGCCATTTGGCCACAATTTCCCGTAGCTTGTGGAACATTTTCATTATTTGATATTGGACATGCATTCAAGGAAGTAAGCAATATTACATGCTTACAATTGTTTAAATTTGCAAAAAGGTTATTCGACCCTAATGAAGTTGCTAAAAATTTCACCACTGCAATCAAAGTAAGGATATTTTCTGGAGAAGAGGACCCTTTCGATGATATATTCCTAGGAAAATCCACACTGAAAGAAATTCTACATTCAGCACAGATGCAATTATCTCCAGAACAATTTCAAGAATTTAAAGTTTACAGAGAAAGAAGACTGACCACTATCCCTTTGGAAAATTTGCGTTTGGAACCCGCAAGGGAACCAACTCCTAGTGTCAGTATAAGTGGCAGCTCGAACACAGGAAGGTCCAAGTCAAAGTCTGACAAAGAAACTTCTGAACATTCTAAGAAGACTGATAAAGATGAAAGCTCAGTAAAAGATACAGCTCAATCAAAAGAGCTTTCACAACAACAGACTTCAACCACGCCACAGTTAAATCTTCCACTTCTCAATATACATCAATAGTCAGTCACAATTGAACTAGACAAAGAATGGGAAACTTTTAATGAAATACTTAATGTTGAAACACAGATTACACAGACCCCTGTACAAACAACAAAATTTTTAAGCACAGGAATAAGCGGTAATGTGACAAATACAGAGCATATACCTGTCACTCCCTCTTCTTAAATTGTACTTAATGTAGAGGACATTCCTCCTCTAGATGTATTCTATAGCCTGAAGTATAAAGCAGTAGTAAAGAAGCAAAGGAAAAAGAGAAAATTAGAAGGTGCAATTGCTACTGAAGCAGAACAATTAGATGTCTTGTGGAAGGATCCTACCACAGAGCCTACTGATAATCTTGCTAAGTTATCTCAGATTACGGGGGCTTATGCTTCCGCAACTATTGACAAAGCATTTGAGATACAGCTCTTATTAAATGAAAAAGAAGAACAGATACAAGTTTTGCAACAGCAATTGCAACAGGTACAGGCCAATAATGAAGCACAGATGAAACTTGAAAAGTTACAGCAACAACTTCAAGAAATGCAAATTGGATATCAAAAAAGTTTGGCTGATAAAGAAAAACAAATACAGATTATCCAAGATCAGCACAAAGATGATCCTAAGCTTCCAGAATTTATTTCAGAAACCATTTCTTTAAACAATCAACTACTGCAACAAGAAGAAGTATTATGCCAAAAAATCTTGCAATGGAACTCTTTTTTCTAAGAAAGTGATAAGATCACTAATCATGTCGTAGATTTACGAAATGATTATGATTTAATTAATGAAAAAGTTACTGATTATTTGGTATGGCAAAATACAGAGGAAGGAAGAAGAGCTGGTGCACCAATTATTAATGAAAACCATAAAGAAATACTTTTCAATAACTGGGATGCACAAATCAGAAGGGCAGAGAAAGCAACAGAGGAGTCGGCTACAGCAGCAAGCAGTCTTACTGATTTTGTAAATGAGAATTTTCACAAAGAAAATTTGATTTCAGAAACTATTCCGGGATATCTTCCACAGGCGCATCAATTGCAAACAGAATGGACACAAAAGGCGGAAGAAAAATAAAAATCAATCCAAGGATTGACAGGATTAAACTGGGATTCTTACTGGACATATTTAGTGAAACCACATAGTCAACACAGTGTTCTTAATTGCATTATTAGTTCTGCTGAGAAGATTGCGCCTACACTTGCTGATTCTGTCTTTTCAGGACAGTTTAAATCTGAAGTCGGCCAACCACCTCTTCTCAAAACAATGCTGGATGCTTGCAAGTTTAAAGATCAATTTCATAAGTAGTTACTTAATAGTCTTTATTTTTAGATTTAGTTTTAGTTTTACTGTATTTTTGCCTAGGAAAAGGACAGTCATTTAAACCGAATCCTTAATTTTTGTAATAAACTATTTTTAGATTTAGCTAGTAGTATTTAAACCCTTCTCATGCATTTAGAGAAGGGTCCTGGATTATAATATTTTTGACTTGGAGATTACATTTTTGTACTCCACTGGCTCTTATATTTTATAAAGGATCACATCTGGTGATTTTATGCGGAATTATCTTTAAAGTGTTGCATTTCTGTACCTTGGATTTGATTTTACACCAGAATTACTAGATTTGAGTATCAGAGTTCATTTGAAAGCCTTCAAAATGGATAAGGTATTTTTATCTGTTCACTATTGATTTCTTTTGTCTTATGATATTCGCTTTAAAATTTGCTATCATATATATATATATATATATATATATATATATATATGATTTTCACAACGTTTCTTTATATATCATTTTTTAGTATAATTGAAATGTTATCTTTCATAAGTATATGTAGATGATATACAATGATGAATACAATATGCTAATATAAATCTATTTAATTTCTTAAACAAAGTTATCTTTATTTGTTACTGCATAATTTCAATTAAACTTTAATACATTTTTATGGTTATTGTTAAATTGGAATAATTTTAAGTTGTATTCACATATGATTGCTCGGGTTAGTTTTAGAATTTCTTTATCAGTATTTAGTTTAAATTAGATAGTTTTATTTCAGTCAATTTAGTCTCATTTTCATTCATCCAAATCATCCCCAACCCATTAGTTATAAGGAAACTGGTCCTTTCAATCCAGTCGGAGCCACCATATCAAACGGATAAGGAGCTGTCCTAAGGTCCCGACCGGATGGTTTTCCCCAATGTTTGAAGCAGAGATTTTCTAGGCTTCAACATTTTTGGCGCTAGAAGGAGGGCCTGAGCTATGAATGGCAAGTGAATCTTTATCCACAGGCCATTCTGAGAGAAAAACACCCTCATTAACTTCTTCAATTTCTTCTGAAATTCAAAATCCTAGAGAAGGAATTGAGAAGAATATTCAGACACCCACTACCAAAATCTCAAAACAATTAGACAACCAAAATCCTGAGTCTCCTGAAGTACAAGATTTAATTCATAAATTGAAAGGATTCTCATTATCTCTAGATGAGTCTGAAATATCTGAAGGTAGTGTAACCTCAAAATTTGTTTCTTCAAAACCTCTTACTAGGCTTCAAAGTGAAAAACTTGGTATTTCTCCGAAAGAATTCCCTTTACCTAGTAGAGTCAAGACAAGAAGAACTCAATCAGAATCGGAAAGTGATATAAGTTCTTCATCTCATATTCAATCACCTGTTTCTGAAACCCAAACTCAACAAAGTGCAGTTGTTTCCACATCATCTGCCCAATCATCATCTGCTCAATCATCATCTATTCCAACCACTCCTGTTTCGACACCAACAGTCTCTACTACTACTTCAACAGTTGTTACAATAATGGCACAGAGACCATGGGCTAGTCCAGGGGCTGTCAACATGCCTACACCTTTACATGATCTACCTGAAAATCCTGGAAAATGGCTTCCAAAGTTCAGTCCAAATCTTAACATTCAAGCTGAAGAGCACATCAATAACTTTATGCTGGCTGTAAATTTGAATGGAGTCATAGAAGAATATGTTGTAGTCAGACTATTCCCTTATACTCTTCAAGGGGCAGCAGGATCCTGGTACTTTTCATTACCTTTAGGATCCATAACAAGTTGGGCCATTTTTGCAGATCATTTTTTAACCAAATTTGGAGATGACAGATCAATAGCTACTTTAATCAACGATCTCTCAAATTTAAATACAGAACCCAAGGAGCCCATTAAAGATTTCAACACTAGATTCAACAAACTCTTGAACAAAATCCACACAAATTCAAGGCCTAGTGAACAAGTCAGAAGTGAATGGTACATAACTGCTTTGCCCTCAAACATAGCAATTTTTGTAGATAGAGCTGCAAAACCTATGTTAGCCGAAAATATGAAAGAGGCTATTGCTGTAGAAAACGAATTATTTCTCTAGAAAAGAAAAATGCTATTGAGGAAAGGAAATCCAAGAAGGTCAGCTTCAAAGATGATTCAAGGAAAAAGGCCAAAGACCCATACGACATGGAAGGTTTACAGAAAGTTCTTAAAACCATGTCGAATGAAATGATTGAAATAAAAAAACAAGTAGCTGAAACTTCTACCAAAAAACCATTCCGAAATTTCAAAAGAAATCAAGTTGAATATAAACCTCCCAATTCAATCTCTAACGCAGAATCAAAAGAAGAAGAAGAAGAAGATACATCTCTAGTATCAGATGAAGAAGAAGAGAATGAAGAAATAGTTGAATTGCATGGAATGTGGGATTTTATTCTCCCTAATTCTGATAGTGAGGTAGATCAAGAAGTCATGCCTGTAAGTACTAGGAGTAAATCTACATTGGAGTCTGTACAAACAGTTCCTAAAGAGAAAACTACAACTCCAAGTACCAAAGACAAATCTCCTGCAAAGAAAACTTCTCCGTTACCTACTCAAAATCAGCCATCTTCTTCTAACCCTCTTACATTGACATCAAAGACTTTGGTGGTATCAGATCCTATGGAATATAGCATTGTTGAAGACATGAAAAAGACTAAAGCAAATATTTCCTTACATGAACTCAGCAAACTAAAACACCAGTAGAAGTTGCTATTAAAAGAATTAAATGCTACACCAATTGCTCCTTTACCAAGTGGTGTAGTTGCAAAAGCAGCTAAAGGGACTGGTAAACCACCAGATAAGGTAGATGCTACTGATATTGTACTCATTGGAGAAAGATCAAATTCTCAGACTCCTCCTTTTCTTTTGACTTATGAAATGTACAATAAAAATCTGCATAATTGTTTAATCGATTCTGGAGCATCCTCGAATATAATGCCTACTTCTATTTGTGCCAAATTGAACATCGAACCACAAAAATCGGCAGTTCATATTGTTCAATTGGATCGCTCTAAAGTTCAAGTTGTAGGAGAAATCAATTCGGTTACTATCCGACTAGCTTCCGATCCTAGGATTGTCCAAAGAATTGATATCTTGATCGCAGATATTCCTGAATTCTATGGATTAGTCTTAAGCAGGGACTGGTCTGCAAAACTTAATGGTTATATCGCAACTGATTATTCACATATGTGGCTTCCTTACAAAGGGAAACCAAATCAAATCAAAGTTGAACGAGAAAAGCATATGATGCACACCATTACTGAATTTGAACAATCAAATGAACCTGTGGTTTTCAACAACAATATTCTTGGAGGTTATTCTGTTGAATCATTCCTTGGGAACTTCAAAGCACCACAATCACCCTTTTCTGTAAATACTTTTGTTTCTCAAATAGAAAATTTTTCACAGTCTGATTCTTCTAGAATTGTAAATATTTCTGATACAATTGTAGACAAACCAATAGATAATTCTTTATTTTGGTCATTATATTTTGATGGATCAAAATCTAGTGATGGAGCTGGAGCAGGATGCATCTTAATTGATCCAAATAGAGAGAAAACCATGCTATCATGTAGGTTAGAATTTGAGTGTACGAACAATACTGCAGAATATGAAGCCTTAATTCAAGGACTTTATAAAGCTATAGGGTTAGATGTTAAATACTTGAAAGTCTTTGGTGATTCCGAAATTGTCATAAAACAAGTTAGGAATACTATTCATTGCCTTTCAGGTCATCTTAAACACTATCAAACCCTAGTGCAAGATCTTGCCACTCATTTTCTAGCATTCAATATTTCTTCTATTCCTAGGAATCAAAATACATCAACTGATTTGTTAGCTAATGTTGCATCTAAACTCCTTCCTGCTGAAGATTGCAGTCCTGACAGATTTTCACTGGAATTGATTTTTCGCCCATCTGTTCCAGATAATATTACAAATTGGAGAGTATTTTACCATGATCAAGATATTTTAAATTTCATGACTTCAGAGAAATCATATGATGAACAAATTATTGATGAGGATGATCATGATTTGCAAATTCCTCAAAAGATAATGAAAATCCCATTCCGAAATCTGTTGTTAAATTGGAGGACTTATATGATATAAAAGACAGATTCAAGAAAGTTACCAATGCTAAAATTCAAAGTTCCACTTTGAAGTTTGAATTAGTAAATCTTGGTTCTGACTCTAATCCTCAAAATGTTAATTTAAGACTCAAATTAACTCCAGAGGAAAGGAATGCTTTCATTAAAATTCTGAACAAATATAAAAATGTTTTTGCTTGGAATTATGATGATTTAAAAACGTATGATACTTCGGTTATTCAACACACAATTCCAATGCTTCCTGATATTAAACCTGTTCAACAGAAGTTAAGAAAAATTCATCCAAATATCGAAGGTCAAATCAAATTAGAACTTAATAAACTTTTAAAAGCCAAAATCATTTTTCCTATAAGGCATTCCAATTGGGTTTCCAATATGGTACCTGTAAGGAAGAAAAATGGTGATATAAGAATCTGTATTGATTTTAGAAATTTAAACAAGGCATGTTTAAAAGACAATTTCCCATTGCCAACCATGGAACAGATACTTCAAAAGGTAGTTGGTTCTGAACTCATGTCCTTTCTTGATGGATTTTCAGGCTATAATCAAGTTTTAGGTCATCCAAATGACAGATTGAAAACAACTTTCAGAACAAAATGGGGAACCTATGCTTATCAGAAAATGCCTTTTGGTCTAATAAATGCAGGAGAAACTTTCCAAAGAGCCATGGACATAGCATTTAAAGGTCTGATCAATAAATTAGTTGTTATTTATCTTGATGATATAATAGTATTTTCAAAAAAGAGAGCCAATCATCTACATGATTTAAAGAAAATATTTGAAAGATGTAGAAGGTTTGGTATTTCCTTAAATCCAAAGAAATCTTTCTTTACTTTGGATGAAGGAAAAATCTTAGGATTTGTTGTGTCAAAAGATGGTATATATATTGATCCAGATAGAGTGAAAGAAATTTCTGTTATTTCTTTACCTCATAACAAAAAATCCATGCAATCATTTCTTGGGAAAATCAATTTTGTAAAAAGATTCATTCCTGATTTTTCTCAAATTGTTTTACCTATGCAAAATATGATCAAGAAGAATTCAGTATTCAAATGGGGGCATAAAGAGAAATAAGCCTTTGGGGCAATCAAACAAGCGATCATTAATGCACCAGCATTGAATACCCCTGATTTTTCTAAAGATTTTACTTTGTATACTTTGGCCACCAAAACATCCTATGCTGCAGTTTTAACGCAGCTCAATGATCAGAAAATTGAGGCACCAATTTCTTTCTTTAGCTCAAATCTGCAAGGAGCTGAGCTGAATTATTCCGATGTTGAAAAACAAGCCTTTGCCGTGTTTAACTCAATTAAACATTTCAAACCTTTTCTCTTAAAAACACATACAAAAATCATTGTCTCATTCTCTGCAGTGAGACAATTATTAGTTCAAAAAGAATTAGGAGAAAAGAGAGCTAACTGGGTAACAACTTTGCAAGAATATGATATTGATATTAAACCAGCTAAGATTGTTAGAGGACAAGGTTTTCGCAGATTATTGGCAGGAGCTCATAACATACCAAAAAATCAAGATTCAAATAAAGATATTCAAGTAAGTCAGATAAGCGTTACAGATTCTGAATCTCAGTATGCTGATCTCATCTATTACTTGAAAAATGGGTATGCTCCTTCTAATCTCAGCTATAAGAGCAAACGTGCTTTAAGATTGAAGGCTATTAAATATGAGATCATTGATAATGTGTTATTCAGAAATAATTATGATTCAATCCTATTAAGATGTCTTGAAAAGACTGAAGCTGAAAAGATATTGCAGGAATTGCATGATGGACCAGCAAGAGGTCATTTTGGAGGTGATACCACAGCTCATAAAATAATTCATGCTGGTTATTACTGGCCTACCCTTTTTAAAGATACGCATGATTATGTAAGGAAGTGCAGAATTTGTCAAACTGCAAGTGGAAGACAAAAGAAACCAACTTTTCCTTTGCAACCGGTGAGTATTGAGCAACCATTCGAGCAATGGGGACTTGACATTATTGGTGAGATCATACCTCATTCTTCCAAATAGCACAAATACATCCTTACAGCAACAGATTATTTCACGAAATGGGTAGAAGCAATCCCTTTGAAGGTAGCCAATTCTGATGCAATTATCGATTTCATAGATCAATTCATCATAACCAGGTTTGGTGTACCTAACGCTCTTGTCTTTGATAATGCATCTTATTTTTCCAGAAATAGTATAATAGAATTTGCAATCAAGAGAGGTTTTAAATTAAAATATTCAGCAAATTATTATCCACAAGGTAATGGTTTGGCTGAATCCACTAACAAAAATCTTATCAAAATCATTAAAAGGACCATTGATCAAAATCAAAAGAATTTGCACAAGTCTTTAATCTTTGCACTATGGGCTGATCGTATTACCGAAAAAGTTTCAATAGGAACTTCACCTTTCAATTTAGTTTATGGAAAAGAAGCTGTGATACCATCAAATTTAGCTCTTCCATCATTAGCCCTAGTGTAATTTATTGAAGAAAATCCTTCTTCATCCATTGAATTGAGATATGATCAAATCCTTAAATTAGAAGAAGATAGAGATAAAGAAAAAATTATTCATGAAAAACATCAACAACTTGTAAAATCTTCTTTTGATGCAAGTTCTACCGGCTCAAAGATTTTGTCAATTGGTGATCTTGTTCTGAAGTGGGATAAAGCACATGAAGAAAAAGGTAAGCATACCAAATTTCAGAAAATGTGGCTTGGACCATTTCAGATTGCTGAAAAGATAGGCTCAAATACATTCATACTCCAAGATTTAACGGGAAAGAGAGAATCTCTTCCTGTAAATGGGCTTGTCTTAAAGAAATTCTTTTCATAAGGAGGTAACCCCTTCTTAATTGTACATATTCCTTTCTGCAAAGTTTTTAATTGTTTTTGCAAATAACGTTTGTTAATAAGTCTCTAATTGACTGTTTACTATTAAGAAAATTTCTTAGGAAAAATATTATAAATATTTATTTTGTGTAAATGAGAATTTTTAAAGAGATGATCACAGTTTTTGGATAGTTTAAAATAAAATGATAAACTTTGAAAGATTATTCCAATCATTTGCATGATATTTTGAAAACTTGAGGAGAATGTAAATCATTATAAGTTTATTGAGCAGAGAAAGTTTATCTATAAAAGTAAAGATTTTTTCAAAGTCTTGGTATTCAAGAAACTCTGAAAATTGTCATCCATTGATTCTTAAGGATAAAACTATTTCACCCCATCCATTTAAGTTGTGATTTTTTAGAATGTAATTCTAAGAAATTATATGAAAATTTAAGAGATAAGAGGTCTCATTATGAGCTGACTTACCATGTTCATAAGAAGTAATGAAACTGACATTACCAATACTGCATATCAAAACAGGGTAATGGCTTATAAATATAAGACAAGGGGTCTCATCACGAGCCAGCTTGTTCAGTTTAATTACAACTAGTGAATGGCATTGTTATTAACTGGCTACCAAACCAAAACAATGGCTCTTAAAAATAAAAAATAAGTAAAAGACAAAAACATGAGATAATATGTCTTATAAATTTATCTTTTAAAAAGTCACAATTTTAAGTTGGATGGGACAATGAATGGTTAATGGTTTAAAGGTAACCCTGTCGAGACTATGAACGTTTGCAGGCAGCAGAGGCAATACCTATGACAATAGAGTATATTATAAAACCAACTTGGAGAAATCCACTTACTTCATTATTAACACCAATCAAAGCTTAAGATAACCTAAAAGTGTTTTTGTTCTTAAGGAATTAGAGAGAAATTGTGAATGATTTTTATTTCTTTTTCATAGTTAGATTTTATTTGAATTATCCTAAGATAGTTTTCATTATCTTTAAAAATATTTACTTACTAGAAATATAGTGTTCATTTTATTTTTTCAGAGATAACTGTTTCTTTCAGTGAATCGCCAATTGTTGTGGCCAGCAACAACCCCCCTTCTTATTTAATATTAGTAATAATACTAAATAAGTGGGGACCCTTAGTTAAAAAATCCAAAAAAAAAATCAATTAGTATTTGTTTCCCTTTTCAAATAAAACTTTCTATCATAACTTAGGGAAATTCCTTAGAAAATCCTTAAGAAACACTTAAGTTTATGATAGATTACAATAAAATATTTCTTTGAGTGAAATAGCGCATCCATCGCAAATGGTAGATATCTTTTGTAAAACTGAATCTTTTAAACTGCAACTTTGCGATATTGCGATAACGCGATCCCAAAAAGCCTATACATTAAAATACTGGTCGCAAATCGCATATCGCAGAAAAAAAATGTTAAACTAATACTTTTTATATGTTATATTTGCGATTTGCGATTTTGCGATATTTGCGATTTGCGATTTTGCGATGGTTACGCTTTGAGAAAAATGCGATATTTTCGATTTGTGATTTTGCAATATTACAATTTTGCGATATTTGCGATTTTGCGATGGTTACGCTTTGAGAAAAATGCGATTTGTAATATTGCGATATTTCGATATTGCATAGCAAATCGCAGATCGCAATATCGCAGATTCTTAAAAGCTCGTTGTCCAATGAAAATATTTTCATAAATCAATATCCGTTATGCGCTTTAAATGATTAAATTAATGAATGGATTGTCAGTTATCAATAAAAAAGGATTTTGTTTTGATTGAAAGGTTTTTTCCATTAGAATAATATATTTCATCCGCCTTTTGCATTTAAAACTATCTCATCACCTTTCTCATGTCATTACTCTCTCTTAACTCGTAAAACCGCAGGTGCGAAGGAGCAAAAGACTATACGAAGCATTCACAGAGTATTATGGGAAAGAAAGAGAAGACTCCAAGTTCTGAAAACAAAGAAATGGCTTCGCTGTATGTGGATACTACTTGCAATAAGGATGCGAGTATAACCACCTGGGAAGGAATGTATAATTTGCTCGAAGAATAAAATCCCAGGGCGATGCAAGTTGCGGCTACTGCAGGATCAAGTAATTCATCTGAAGAAACCCTTAAAGACCTGGCTTGTTCATTTCTGCACCAGATAGCAGCAAGACCAAGAATTCTTCCGTATTCAGACATGGTAAAATGGGTGTTGGACAGCACTGATATTTCAGACAGGCAATTTAGAACTCCAGATCAAGAGATCATCGGGTCATTCACTACGGAAAATTTGAGGCTGATGTATCATTTGCTGGAACCTCAGGCGACTTATAACAAACAATTTATGGAGAATTTTGCCAAAGAACATGCAAATTTGGCGGAATGCACAAAGGAATGGACCAAAAGAGATGAACCATTGAAGAAAAACAAACACGGTATGTACATTACTGGTTCACTCACCTCTCCATATTGTTTTGCTGCTGCTATGTTATGCAGGCTTTTTGGAAAGCCTGATATAAATATGGTCTTACCTGAATGGCTTCCATTGTTAAATGCTGTTGTTCACGCTACTATTGTAGACTGGGCCAAGATATTATCTGACAATTTAGCCACTGCTATTTTCAATTACCGGTCTAAACGAATTGTTTCTCAGAGGATTTATCCTCCTTTTTATCTGTCTGCCTATGTTATGGACGCTATCTTCTTTGTTTCTAAATTCCCTTTGATGGGTTGGCAATGGACGATTCACGATCCTTTGCCTATTCATGTGTATCACAAGGAACTGTGGGAATCCAAGTTTGTTTCTCATTTTTATAAGATTTTCCACGGCATAATGTTTCCTCTGCACATAACATTGTATAATAAAGATGCTACAAGGTTTTCCCCGGAAGCACAAGTCGACATTCTCCCTGTCGCACGATGGTTTGTGGAAGAGTGGTTTACTTATGTAAGGGTTTTTGGAAGCTCTACTTCTCCTCATGTTTTACCCTTATATCTTTCTGATAAACTTATAGCTCGGGAAATTGCATACCAAACCTGTGGTGAAGGAGGTTTGACAAAGGAATTAAAGGATAAGAAGAAGGCCATTTGGCCAGAATTCCCCGTAGCTTGTGGAACATTTTCATTATTTGATGTTGGACATGCATTCAAGGAAGTAAGCAATATTACATGCTTACAATAGTTTAAATTTGCAAAAAGGTTATTCGACCCTAATGAAGTTGTTAAAAATTTCACCACTGCAATTAAAGTAAGGATATTTTCCGGAGAAGAGGATCCTTTCGATGATATATTCCTAGGAAAATCCACACTGAAAGAAATTCTACATTCAGCACAGATGCAGTTATCTCCAGAACAATTTCAAGAATTTAAAGTTTACAGAGAAAGAATACTGACCACTATCCCTTTGGAAAATTTGCGTTTGGAACCCGCAAGGGAACCAACTCCTAGTGTCAGTATAAGGGGCAGCTCGGACACAGAAAGGTCCAAGTCAAAGTCTGACAAAGAAACTTCTGAACATTCTAAAAAGAATGATAAAGATGAAAGCTCAGTAAAAGATACAGCTCAATCAAAAGAGCTTTCACAACAACAGACTTCAACCATGCCACAGTTAAATCTTCCACCTCTCAATATACAGCAACAGTCAGTCACAATTGAACTAGACAAAGAATGGGAGACTTTTAATGAAATACTTAATGTTGAAGGACATATTACACAGACCCTTGTACAGAAAACAAAAGTTTTAAGCACAGGAATAAGCGGTAATGTGACAAATACAGAGCATATACCTGGCACTCCCTCTTCTGAAATTGTACTTAATGTAGAGGACATTCCTCCTCTAGATGTATTCTACAGCCCGAAGTATAAAGCAGTAGTGAAGAAGTAAAGGAAAAAGAGAAAATTAGAAGGTACAATTGCTACTGAAGCAGAACAATTAGATGTCTTGTGGAAGGATCCTACCACAGAGCCTACTGATAATCTTGCTAAGTTATCTTAGATTACAGGGGCTTATTCTTCCACAACTATTGATAAAGCATTTGAGATACAGCTCTTATTAAATGAAAAAGAAGAACAGATACAAGTTTTGCAACAGCAATTGCAACAGGTACAGGCCAATAATGAAGCACAGATGAAACTTGAAAAGTTACAGCAACAACTTCAAGAAATGCAAATTGGATATCAAAAAAGTTTGGCTGATAAAGAGAAACAAATACAGATTATCCAAGATCATCACAAAGATGATCCTAAGCTTCCAGAATTTATTTCAGAAACTATTTCTTTAAACAATCAACTACTGTAACAAGAAGAAGTATTATGCCAAAAAATCTTGCAATGGAACTCTTTTTGCCAAGAAAGTGATAAGATCACTAATCATGTCGTAGATTTACGAAATGATTATGATTTAATTAATGAAAAAATTACTGATTATTTGGTATGGAAAAAGACAGAGGAAGGAAGAAGAGCTGGTGCACCAATTATTAATGAAAACCATAACGAAATACTTTTCAATAACTGGGATGCACAAATCAGAAGAGCAGAGAAAGCAGCAGAGGATTCGGCTACAGCAGCAAGCAGTCTTACTGATTGTGTAAATGAGAATTTTCACAAAGAAAATTTGATTTCAGAAACTATTCCGGGATATCTTCCACATGCGCATCAATTGCAAACAGAATGGAGACAAAAGGCAGAAGAAAAAGCAAAATCAATCCAAGGTTTGACAATATTAAACTGGGATTCTTACTATACATATCTAGTGAAACCACACAGTCAACACAGTGCGCTTAATTGCATCATTAATTCTGCTGAGAAGATTGCGCCTACACTTTCCGATTCTGTCTTTTCAGGACAGTTGAAATCTAAAGTCGACCAACCACCTCTTCTCAAAACAATGCTGGATACTTGCAAGTTTAAAGATCAAGTTCATAAGTAGTTACTTAATAGTCTTTATTTTTAGATTTAGTTTTAGTTTTACTGTATTTTTTCCTAGGAAAAGGACGGTCATTTAAACCAAATCCTTAATTTTTGTAATAAACTATTTTTAGATTTAGCTAGTAGTATTTAAACCCTTCTCATGCATTTAGAGAAGGGTCCTGAGTTGTAATATTTTTGAATTGGAAATTACATTTCTATACTCCACTGGTTCTTATATTTTATAAAGGATCACATCTGATGATTTTATGCGGAATTATCTTTAAAGTGTTGCATTTATGTACCTTGGATTTGATTTTGCATCAGAATTACTAGATTTGAGTATCAGAGTTCATTTGAAAGCCTTCAATATGGATAAGGTATTTTTATCTATTCACTATTGATTTCTTTTGTCTTATGATATTCGCTTTAAAATTTGCTATCATATATATATATTTGGTTTTCACAACGTTTCTTTATATATCATTTTTGAGTATAATTGAAATGTTATCTTTCATAAGTATATGTAGATGATATACAATGATGAATACAATATGCTAATATAACTCTGTTTAATTTCTTAAACAAAGTTATCTTTATTTGTTACTGCATAATTTTAATTAAACTTTAATACATTTTTATGGTTATTATTAAATTGGAATAATTTTAAGTTGTATTCACATATGATTTCCCGGGTTAGTTTTATAATTTCTTTATCAGTATTTAGTTTAAATTAGATAGTTTTATTTCATTCAATTTAGTCTCATTTTCATTCATCCAAATCATCACCAACCCAATAGTTATAAGGAAACTGGTCCTTTCAATCCAGTCGGAGCCACCATATCAAACGGATAAGGAGTTGTCCTAAGGTCCCGACCGGGTGGTTTTCCCCAATGTTTGAAGCAGAGATTTTCTAGGCTTCAACAGAACCCAAGCCTGATATTGAGAAATTTTCAAATCAGATAGAATGGGTAGAAAATACATTGGTAGATACAGTCATCAATACAGAGCCAATACAAAAGAAGGATACTACACTTGCCCTGATAGCTTCAAAACAGCCAAAAAATTCAAACAAAAGAAGCAGGGATGAAGGAGCCTACACAACAGAGACTACTTCAGAGACTAAATTCAAACTCATGTACAACAAAAGGCTCAGATTCGGTTCCATAGGGAAAGATAAAGTGATTGAAATTGATGATACAAATGGCCAAGAAACAAATAATGAGCCTGAGGTAAGCAATGATGAGGCCACTAAAATAATTAAAGATACTTTAACAGAAATAGAAAAATAACAAGTAGCAGCCAAAGAAACAAACTCCCAGATGATTGAGAAACAGGTTAGTATGGAAGCTTCTTCTTCTCATACAACAGAAGAAAAATATTTGGATATTAAAGAAAGATATAAATAGATCAAACAAAGGAATGAAGAAATCAAAATTGAGATTTATTCTCAATTTCTCAAACAGAAGCCAGGAAATCAGGACAGGTTACTTACAACATTTAATTACTCCTAAAATAAAATGATCATGTCATATTTACAACCAACTACTTCAACTCCAAAAATAGTGGCTGGCTACAAAAATGTTGAGTTTGAAGTAGATACTGAAAAGGTGCATGAACTGGATCAAATAGAATTCCAAACATAGCTCTAAGATGCTATATTCTATTGTGGTGACAAAATCCATGAGCGTGACAAATTTGCAGAATACCATTATTAGCATGCAAGACCAAATGAAACTTGAAAAGGGCTCTTTGTATGCCAAATATTTAAGGATCAAGGTCTTAGAAGATTTGATTTTACAAATAGGATTTGACCCATCAAATATGCAAGCTGCTGAAGTATTGATCAAGAAGAAAAATGATGATATTGCTGCTTTAAGGAAACAGTTAAAACTTCCTCAAAGTGAGCACCCACAGAGTAAAGAGATACTTCAAGAACAGAAAGAAAAAGAGGATATGATGCAGTTGATCATAAAGCTAACTGCCCAAATCAAAGATATGAAAATTCAAATGGATATACTTATGAAAGAAAAAGAAACTGTGAAGGAAACTGATACATCCACAATTCCTACAGTCATACCTATTATTACAGTTGTTGTTCCTTCTACATTGGGAGAAAAATTGGCACCAAAATATTTTTTGGCAACTGCGGTGTCAGTGCAATCAGCTACTACCTCCAATACAGAATCCTCAACATCACAGGTACAACAGACAAATGATGCACGACAGATAGTTAAAGAAATGGAGGAAATGTCTTTGAAAAATAATGAAATTAATAGTTTGAAGAAAATTATTCATAATATGGAAGTTTCTAACAAAGCAGCATTAATTAATGCCAACAATTATGAGCAAGGGGCCAAAAGGCTTGAAGAATAAGTCAAAAGCCTTCAAAAAGATTTAAGTTTTATTGCAAAAATTTCTTATATAAGAAATTACCTATGGACCAATATAATCGAGGCTATACATCTTCAGTGGCCATCAATCCAGATCATATATGAACATAGATACCTCCTTCTAGCAGCACAAGTGGAAATACAAAAGACAACAGAAGAATCAACAGAAAAACTAGCACAGGCATTAAAGCTAATCGCTTTATTAAACAATAAAAATAGAATAGAGTTAGAAGAATTGAAGATGCAGGATAGGATAGAGACTATATTGCAAATCAAGAAAGTACTGACAAAGAAAACTCTGATGAACAATTTGAAAGAAAAATGTGATGCCATGAATTTTTATATTACCAAGTTTCTAGAAAAATACACTATGCTAAGACAAGTTGGCATTCCAGATATTCATGTCTTCAATGATAAATTGATGGACCAAAAAGAATATGACAAAAATATAAGGGATCATGCCAAATAACAGGTCAACAAGCCACTGCCACAGGGCTCTCCAATAGGGAAAGTTGTTCTCCAGTATATTGAAGACTTATTTTTCCTTCAAAATGAAATCAAACATCTGTTTGTAATTAAACCAAATTTTTCCAAGTATACTGATGTTGATGAGAACTTTAGAAAACTCAAAAGTGTAAAAATACCAGATGCTGAATAATGGCAGACTTTTAAAGATTTGTTGTAGCAGCAAAGAAGCAAAACAATGAAAGAAATTACAGGTGAAACAGTCAATCTTAGTAGGAAACAATAAAGCAGTTATTTGATTTTGATTTTTACTACTAAAAAGTCTCTTTTTACAGTAGTTAAAGGTTAAAATATCAGTTAAAAGAGTATCAGGGTGAAAGAACATAGTCAAATTGTATCAGAGAGAAAAGCAACAGCTAGCTGATTTTGACTGTTGTAATTTCCCTTTTTACAATGGTAAAATGATAAATAAATAGCATGAAAGAACATCAGAGATGAATTACAGTGTTAAATAGTATAAGTGGAAAGAGTATCCGTTAAGTCATCTTCCAAAAAGATATTTTTCAATGTACCAGCAAGCATGGACAACTATCCAACAAACATTTTTTGTTAGATAAGTTAGTTCTATATTTTCTAGATAAGAGGACAGCTTGCTAAAGTCATTAAGCAGTTGTCCCTCTTAATGTGTAAAGATATTTTATATCTCCTAGAGTTATTCCTATATCTCTCTAAGATATTTGTAATAAACATTTGTATAAATACTTCAGTTTGTGAAGTGTTTAGGGTGGAATAAAATTGCTAAGAACATTATAGACATTTTGTTGGTACGTTGGAGGCTCACATGTGTTGATTTCAAAGCAGCAGTTTGGACAATAGACAATTGGACTTCGTAATATAGGATTCATGTGATAATTTGAAGAGTAAAGTACTTTCTTTCTGTCATTGTTTCCTTTTCTGAGTTACATACAATTTCATATATGTTGTTCAATCTTAATGAATAATTAGGAGTATTACTTCAAGACTAGTGTAAAAACTCCCTGTCTTAACTACTTAATCATTTAAATGTTTTCTTCCGATTTCCGGATTTAGGAATTCTTTATTGCTCCTAGTCCCGTTTTATCCCTGCCTCCTTCCTCTTTTTCTGGATCAAAGGATCCTTCATTACCCTTTATCCCGAAGCAAGCCATTTCATCAAAAAAATCTATCCAAATCTCTGAGGGTTATCTACCTTGCCCTGAATACATTAGCATCCTTTTGGCCTTGCGTTCTAGTTCTGTTTGCTAGACTTTGACTCCATAGCCCAATGGACTAGTAGATCCCTCTTTAATTTATCTTTAAGTAACCTTATTTTCCACCAAACATTTCAAAACCAAAACCAAGCGTTCAATCATAGCTAGCCTAAAATATTAATCCAAAACAAAGTTAGATAATAAAGAGAGAGCCCTCTCTGAAATTTAGGAAGGCTAGATCCTAAATTTCCATAGTAGTTTTGTGGTTACCCCTAGTTTTCTTTAACTAAAAACCAAAAGCCCACAATCTTGAGAAATTACTGGGGTGATAACACGTTACGAATCTAAAACAACTTTTCACAACCTTACGTCATGAAGATTTACAGTAAATATGCACATTCTAGACTAATTGTTAGTGGATTGGTTCTTAAAATCCCTTTTACCTAACATCACGAAGGAAATTTCCATGTGTGAAGTTGTTACGAAAGACCAAGTCATTGGTCATTCCTAACACCTCAATCTTATATACTCGAAATATGGAATTATTTATGACTTGATCCCTAATACTCTTCGAACTTCCAATACTCTTTCTAATTAGCAACTTGGTCCACAAGTTGACGATCTCGTCGGTGCTACCACTGAAACTGTTGTAAAATATTTTAGTAGGAAAATTTCTTATCTATACATCACTATTTCCCACACCACATCTACAATGGCTCACCCAACTTCTACCCTAACTGTTGTGATTAAATCTGTGCAGTCTACAAAACAACCTAGTGATAAGAAAAATAAGAATAAGAAAAAGGTTACTCCTTCTCAGGAGAAACAACCTACTCAAAAAAACTAAAATTAAAAAGTGCCTACCATTGCTAAATATGATAAAGGGAAAGATAAATCGGTTAATTTTCCTTTCAAGATAAACACATAGGAAAATTTAACCTACAAATTGCCTCATTTACAAGTAAATTTCCTTATTTAATCTCCTTACACAATTTTTTTAGGACCCCTACTATCCTAAATAACCCTTTCCTTACCCAGTAAAAACAAGAACAACATCTTGTTGTGAACCCACCCCACCCTCGCAAGGGGAAACTGTGGTTCTCAACCCCCTCCTTATGTATAAGGATCCTCAATTATCTATGATTTTAAGATGTTTGTTCTAAAAACTTGAGCCAATAATTATGGTATTCCTCTCAAAGACACTTTGGATACCCCATTGTCTTATATTCTACCTCTGCCAAACAATTTACACATTGAGATTCCCATTTTCAACCCTGTGATTCTTCCCCCTAAAGGGAAAATTCATTGTACTACGCACAATCAATATTATTACCCTGGCTATATCTGCAAGATGTAGAATATCTTATGCAAGAATCTTGTGCTATGTCCACCCTCGAAGTATTGCAATATTTTCCAATACAATGGAGAGATCTACTTTTAGTTACAGGTGACATAGAGCCTCGAGATTCCAACCTAGTTTTTTTTTAAATGGATAAATGTACATTGTTCCTTTCCCATCATCTTTCATTCCATGTGCAGGTTCATGCAAAATGAAAAGTAATTCAACGCATCATCATCGATGAAGGTGCATGTACCTATGTGATGGCTACTTCCTGTTGGCTTGCCCTAGGTTCACCCACTCTTTCCCCACCATCGAATTCCTTGAAAGCCTTTGATGGACACACTTTTAACCCTAAAGGATACCTTGCTAGTTTCCCCATCACTCTTGCGGGAAAATTTATTTCCATTGATATTTAAGTTGTTGATCGCTCACTTGATTAAAATATTCTTTTGGGACATAGTTGGATTTACGAAACAAGAGGCATTTTCTTGTTAGTTTTCTAACATATTTCATTACCTTATCAAGGAAAAATTGTGAATTTGGATCAATTATCCTTCTACACCCCCAAATTCCAGCAATCACCTTCCAACATTATTCCTCTAGTGGGTGGTTCTCCTTACACTTTTGTCATAATTGGTACCTTTGTCTTAAAGAGTTTCTCACTTTTAAGTTGTTTCCCTCTTCCAGCGCCTGAGATTCCTCTAACTATTTCAATGGTATCTATTATTCTTGATGGCCCTATAAATCCTTGTATCCTTCCAACCCCTTCCACCATTGATTATTTTGGTGACCAAATTCCACTGTCACCTGCAGAGTTAGATTATCAAGCTATACAATTAACATCTGAGTCTCTGTCTTCCTTGGTTCAGGCCAATGGTATGAATCACTCTCCCATCAAAACTCTATCTATTGATTTCCTTTCTACTTTCTTACCTTTAAATGAGGCGATCATGGAAGTCATGTCTCTAGACAGGAGGCTTTGGGATGAGTTTCATCATCATGCTTCAGTCTATTTTTCAGACTGAATTGGGCATGTCTCCTTTTCAAATCATGTCATTTGATCACCCTGAGATTGTACCTTCCTCATTTATGTCTATTCATGAGATATGACGCGGAAGGAAACTTAGGTATTTTTTCCAAGATAATGCTTATTGAAATCTCAATCAAGACACGTGTCATGGAAAACATCCAAATTGGAGAAGATTACACTCCCAAGGATATTTCTAGCTTCACCTATCTCTTTAAAGAATTTTGTGACATCTTTTCTTGGTCATATGAAGAAATTTATGGCATAGACACATCTATCATAAAAAATGAGATGAAGATATATGTTGGTGCCAAGCCCATATAGCAATGACTTAGACTAGTACACCCTCGCAAGTAAACTACCATCCTGGCTGAAATTGAAAAATTTCTCAAAGTTGGTTTCATCTACACTGTCCCTTTAACGAAATGGGTGCTTAATGCAGTCCTCATCAATAATAAACAAGGAAACATCCATGTGTGCCTCTATTATCACAATTTTAATATTTATTTTACAAAATATATTTATCTGACACATTTCATTGACCATATTATCAATGACTGCACTGGATAGCATGATTTTTCCTTTATGTATGGTTTATATAGTTACAACTAGACCACTATCAAACCAACTAATTAGCATAAGACTTCCTTTATTTTTACCTTGGGTACATTTTCTTACTGCAAAATTACTTTTGGTCTTAAGAAAGTGGGAGCCACTTTTTAGAGGGCCATGGAATATGCCCTTTATGATATCAAACAAATTGTTCAGGCGTATTTGGATGACCTTCTTGCTCATTCCAAATGTCGTTCTGACCACCTGGCTCATCTTCGAGCTATTTTTCTTAGGTTTTGTTTCTATAACATTCGTTAGAATCTGCATAAGTGTGTTTTCTTTATTGAGTCTAGACATTTCCTTGGTTTCATAGTTTCCAAGCATGGGATCCAGATTGACCCTGCTAAGGTCGAGGCAATCCTTAAATTCTCCCCTCCACAATTCATTTTTCAACTCCAAAGTTTGCAGGGGAAGGAAAACTTCTTACGTTGTTTTTTCATTAACTATGCTGAAATCATGAAAGGTTTCATACACCAATTGAAAAATGGAGTTACCTTTTTGTGGGATGATCAAGCCCAATGACCATTTGATGCCTTGAAAAAGGATTTTACTTCTACCCCGCTATGGAGCCCTCTTGACTGCACTCACAACTTTTTGATATATATCATTGCATCAGTATCCTCTAAAGGTATTATGCTTGTTCAAGAAGACCACACATAGTGAGCATGTGATTTACTACCTTTCCAAAGGCCTATTTAGGACCAAACCTAGGTAGTCACATGTGGAAAAATTTTCTTTGGCAGTAATATTTTCTTTCAATCAACTCTGACACTACATGATCCTATTCCATAACACTCTTATTACTCTGGAGAACCCTATGAGGCACATTCTATCTCGACGGATCATTGGAGGAAATTATTCTAAGTGGATAGTTATACTCCAAGAATTTGATCTAGTCTTCACCACTACAAAACAAAAAAGGTCTTTGGTGTTCACTAAGTTGTTGTCGTATCTACCCTGAGTCGAAACAGATGAAGTAGTCCACAATCCTTTTCCAGACGAATCAATTTATCTAATCAACTCTTCTGACCCATGGTATGGATATATCATTGTGCATCTTCAAACCCAACGTTTCTTCCCAAACCTATCGAAATACAATTTTCATTGTATTTGCCACCATGAAAAACATTATTTGGTTCTTAACGATACTTTATATCGGTGTTGTGTCATTTTTTTCTTTTATGGTGTCTTACTCACGATGAACCAAGATATGTTTTAAATGAATGGCATGTTGGCCCATGAAAAATTCATCTTTCAGGCATGACTACCACCCTAAAAATATTTTGTGCAGGATACTATTGGTCATATATTTTCAAATATTGTATAAATGTAGTTAAATAGTGTCACCCTTGTCAAGTTTTTACCAAGAAAATGTGAGCGCCCCCTGCCACTCTTCACTCGGTAGTTACTGTTGGTCCCTTTTATAAATGGGGTAATTACTTCATTACTTGAAATCCTACTTCAGCTAATGGTCATTGTTACATTGTAGTTTTCATTGAATACTTCATGAAATGGGCTAAATCTGTTCCTACTTTCAAGGCTGATAGTGAAACTACTACTTTATTCCTATTCAATTAGGCAATCTCGGGGTTCATTGTGTCTCGTACTATCGTTACACACCATGGATCACATTTCCATATTCATACGATGTTTGAATTAACTTCTATGCTTGGTTTTCACAAAGATCATTTGTCTTCCTACTACCCAAAATCTAATGGCCAAGTTGAAGCCGTAAATGGCGTCCTCAAAACAATGATCCAATATTTAGTAGGAAATCACAAGACCAATTGGCATAGAATTTTATATTATGCGCTATGGGAATATCATACCTCACTCAAGAATTATACATGCTTTACACCATTTCAACTATTTTATGGCCTGGAAATAGTCTTTATTATCAAGTTCCAGATCCCATCATTGAACTCGTTGTTAAACTCCTACTCGACACCTCTGCTAAAGAGGAATGTTTGTTGTCACTTCATCAGTTAGATGAAATTCACTGAGACGTTTCACTAGCTCTTGAAGCTCACAAGCGTCGATTCAAATATCAATATGAAAAATGTGTTAAGCTTCTCTCTTACAAATAGGGTGATCTTGTTCTTGTTTGCAATGAAAAGAATGAACTCTTGGGGGAAGGAACCCTTCAAAACATGTGGCTCGGTCCCATTATCTTCACTTAGGTCCTTTCCAAATGGGCCTACAAATTTATGGAGTACATTGGAAACCCAATCGTTAAGCCCTATAATGGGTTCTATCTAAAAAAGTATTATGCCTAGCATCCCACTAGCATATGATTTGTAGTTATATGTAGAAAGTTTTTCTCTTTTGGTGTAATTCTTTTCTTTTTCTTGTTTTTTTCTAAATTTGGTTCCTCATTCTTGCCTTTATTTTGCACAAATTCCATCATTAATCTTACCATATGTTTGATATTTGTATGGTATTGGAAAGGGGCCACCTAAGCTGCGAATTTTGTATATATTTGGAAAATTTTGTATAATTTTTGTATTAGCGAGTCTAATGCAAGGGTTTTGAGGTAGGTCAAAGCCCCAAACACATTGTAATGGGTGAAATGGTAGACCTAGAGTCCACAAACCACGGTTTGCAAACCACAGGATAGCGTAGGATACATTGATATAAATAGATAATAGTTTGAGTCTAGAGGTAGGAATGAATTAAGACTGATGCTATGTGCGAACTGTTAGATCTGGTTTGGGTTGTTTTGGGTAAGGACTAGTGTTGGCTGTGTGCATGAATATCCTTAGTCCTACTGTGTGCGGACCCCGCTAGGCTGTGTGTGCACGCTAGTTTTGATTGTAAGTGGATCTAAATGTTAATAAATGAGAAGTATTGTTAAATTATCTATGTGATATCTGGATCTATTGTGTTTACTATTGATGTGAGTCTATGGTACCTGTTTAAGTTGTGAATACATCTGTGATATCTGTTTATGCTACAAATACATTTGTGCTATCGGTTTATGCTACAAACGTATCTATAGCTTTGTTTATGATATTATGTGCTAGTAATTTTTGATACACACGTGGATGCAAAGGTATTGATTAGATCTATGAATGGTAATAACTCTGTTATGGTTAATAACTGATTATACTGTTAAAAGCCTGCGAGTAGACTTACTCTATGCAAATCCAATAAGTTGTGAACACAAATCGGCCTTGACGTACTTACTGTCTCTCAGGGTGCGGAAACCTGGTTCCATCACCCTCCCATACTGCTTCGGGTGAGACCTTGGCTTGCGTAAGCAGGTCATTTCTGAAAGGGCTAGTAGTATAGGGGTTTGTTGGCAAACCTTAACCTCCGAACCTGCGCCAGGACCCCTCAAGCCAAAAAATGGTTCCGTTGCTGGGACCGAGAGAATTTTTAGAGAGAGATCAGGTAATTCCAAGAGAACATTAGAGACCTGAGAAGCTAGAAATTGAAGACTGGTTCGAAAGACAGATTCAGAAATTTTCTGTAAAAGAGAATCGCAGTGCGAAGCTGAATGCTGAGAAGTGAAAAAATAAGTACTTTTTTACTGAAGTATATGAAATTTTCTTTGTAAAATTTGCACACAAGCTACAAGAGTGGCTAGCCAGGCTCATAGATTTCCATATGTGTTGGAAGGACGAGCATGTCATGCAGTGGACTCCAGAGATGATCCAGCAGTTGGAAAGGACTGACAATACCATCACCCGTATGGTAGACCATTGGGTGGATAGCGTGCTAGGAGGATTTGTGACAGAATTCACAGTTGATCGGTTCATATCCTATTCAGAAGCAGAGAAGAGGTTCTTCAGGGGTTTCTGGGGTAAGTTCTTGAAAACATTGCCTTTGTTAATCAAAATATTACTGTGCGAAAAGGGCGTTTTGTGCAGCCACACCGAGTGAATGACCCCTGATCTGAGCGAGAGAAAAACACGAAGTGGTAAGTACTATCGAACTAATCAAGATGGAGATAGATCTGTATACAGTCCATTAAGGGAATTGAATGCGCATAGCCCTCCAACTACACCACCTTCAAGTCAACATAGGGGTAAGAACTTTCCCATACCTCCACCACCACGAGAAGACGACATGGCCATTCACATGAAGCGACCTACCTTCAAGGGTGTAGGGGATGAAGATATGGACTAATTTTGGTTTGTCGCAAAATCAATATGGGCTGCACAGAATGTGGCTACTAACACTATAAAGCGAGCACAGCTATCGCTTGCCTTTGAAGGAAGGGCCTTGGATTGGTATATGGGGTACGTAGGAAAAAATGTGAATCCATCTATTTCGGAGATTAAGGCAGTGTTAAAAAAAAAATTCGAAAGCCTAAGTCCTACTCTCAGATAGTGGTCGACTTGAAAGACTTTAGATAGGGACCCAATGAATTGGTATGGGAAGCTAATAAACAACAGAAAAGGTTATCAAAGATGCGGAATTTCAGTATGATGATAGGCAGCACAAGGAATGGTTTATTTCTATGTTGTTGCCTCACCTACATGGACCTATGGGTCAGCAGTCGATCGCGACACAAGAGAAGGCATTGGAGATTGTTATGAAACTAGAGGTTGCGCTAAGGGATGATGCTCAGTTTGGGGTACAGCAGATCCAGGGCAGTTGGAGGCAATGCACCTTGAAATAAAAAACCTATGAAAATAACAAGGGAAAGAGGCTAGTCCAGACATATGGTGCGTAAGATGCAGGGTGACCAATCATACCAAGGATCAGCATCCTCTGCGGGAAGATTACATGTAGGACAGGCCGGGACCTAGCCCATTGCGTCCTAAGGAGGCTATGGACCAAGCGGTCCGACGTTATGGTGCATTAATTGTCATGTCGCAGGGCTACATGATACTAACCACTGTCCCCGTCTTAGTGCTTACGTTCCAGAATTGAAGCAGAAATGGTGTCGATTATTCTCCTCTGTGGGGCATGATGAGTATAATTTCCAGATTTATGACTTGATGATGATCGAGGAAACCTATACAGGGTAGAGGCTGACCCTTCTTCACCACTATCTCCCTCAAGAAGAGGAGGCTCCCCAGCCAGGGGTAGGGGAGGGGGAAGGGGTGGAGGCGCAGGTCAGGGAAGAAGACAATTGATCTGTTACAACTGTGGGGAGATACGAAACTTTGCAAGGGACTGTCTGAACCCTGCGCGACAATCTTACTGTTATAGTAGACAATTGGACCATGTGATTGAATATTGTCCAAGTCTGATAACAAAAATGCAGGAAAAACAACAGACACTTATGCAGAATGTACAGAGGGTTAAGGCGGAACCGCGTGATGAAGGACCAAGTATTAATGTTATAACGCACAGCAGCATGGCTACTGGAGGATTTGAGGGGAAAGCTAAAGCTGAACCTCTTATCCAAAAAGCAGTGGTCAAAAATGAAAGCTTGGACCTACAAAAGGAAAAGGAAACCTTCATCGTAGCTTGCAAGGACTTTATTAAGGATGAGGCATCTGCTGCAAAAGCACCAACAAACCTGAGAACAGACAATGAAGTTAAACCATTTCTACAAGCATGTATGAAGCTACTACGTAACTAGAAGGTAGTAGAAAATATGCAAGCACTAATAGATAGTTGCGCAGAGAGAACTAGCCCACCCCCGAAAGTTAAGGATGTGCACAAACTTTACAAGCATAAGAAACACACTGGTCGAGAAATGCAGCTAATAACGCAGATTGGCGACTATGAAATGGATCAAGTTATTTTTTACCTAGGATCAGATGTGAACATATTGCCCAAGAAAACTTGGCAGCGAATGGGAGAACCTAAGTTGGAATGGTCCACTATCCAACTACGCATGGCCAACCAATAGAAGATCATACGATTGGGAAGATTGTAAAAAATTATGGTAGATATCGCAGGAGTTAAGGTCCACACCAACTTTGAGGTCATTCCAATTTTGGAAGATGGGGACCCCTATCCTACACTCCTAGGATTGGATTGGGAAATAGATATGGGATGTATTATCAACCTAAAGAAAAGAAGCATGGTGTTTGGGAATGAGGGTACAAGGGTGATAGTCCCCCTAGACCCTGTGGAAGGAGAGTGGTATACCGAACCTGTGCACAAAGAAGAGGATGTGGATCACATCTATAATTTAACCACTCGGGATGAAGTTTGGATCAATCCTATGGCTAATGGTGTGCTTTGCTGGGAAAAGGACAACGAATGCTTCTTTGACTTCGACGAGGAGATGGAAAACTAGCAGAATCGGTTACATGATGTATCTGCACTGCGATGTATTAGAATCACAAAGAACTTCCGATGCATCTTGTCAGAGGTAAGAGAACTACCCTTCTTTGATGGTTTTGGTATAATTAGGGAGTTTTTGTGAGCATTTTAATCTGAAGTCGCATGGGAGCGAAGGCTATGGGCCCTTAATCTAGCCATGCACACAACCTCGAAAAGGTGGTGGGACATGCATAAAGGGGCGTTCCAAGATTGGGAAGAGTGCCGAGACATGATGGTCTTACGGTTTGAAACTCCGGTTCACCTGCATGTAAAGACTTTCCTTGGCCCAAGGGACCCGCGCGAGCACTTGTCTACATGGATGGAGAAATGGTGCGAACAAACTATGGAGGAATGGGTTCACTTGTTCATTCATGCCTTAGGGCCAATGCCCACTGCATGGTATTTAGACGTTGAACTACACCACCGTACCCGCCACTGGGAAACATTGAAGGACAAGTTTGTAGGGACATTTGGGTTGATAGGTGGAATGGAGGCACTCGACGAAGCTTTGCAGGATATTGATGCCTTAGTATTTGACGAATCACAACACATGGGGTACCAACATGGGAAACGCAGATGCAGGATATTGTCAACTGCTGCAATTTATCAATGGAGGAGTGTGATGAAGACCCACAAAATGTCTCTATTCCGAAGTTAGAGGGAGAACGCGCAGTTGTCGGACCCCCACTGCAGACCGTCGATGTCACTAAGCCTCTCAAGCTGCGAGAATTCAACATTGGGACGGAGGCGTAGCCTAAGTTAGCTAAAATTGGGGACTACTTGGATGATGATACTTTAGGAAAAGTTGCAGAACATCTGATGGAATACAAGGACTTATTCCCGACAAAATTTTTGGAATTCAAAGGAATCACAGGGACCTAGGAGTCATGCGCATCACTTTAAAACAAGATGGATGCCTTGTGAAGTAGCAATCTTATCGATTGAACCCTAAGTACAAACAAAAGGTCAAGGAAGAAATCGACAAAATGATAGCCGCAGGTATCATCGAACCAGTCGAACAATCAGATTGGGTAAGTCCTATGGTGGTTCAGGAGAAAAATACTAAGAGAGAGATCCAGATCTGTTTTGGCCTACACAAATTGAATGATGCCTGCGAGCATGATCCCTTCCTGATGCCATTCTCAGATGAAATCATTGACAACGTGGGGGGTCAGGAAGCATATTCATTCACGAACGGGTTCTTAGGCTACCATCAGATTAGGATCGCAAATAAATATCACAACAAAACCACGTTCGCCACTGAATGGGGATCTTTTCAGTACACCATCATGCCATTTGGGCTCAAGAATTCCCCTACCATATTTTCGAGGGTGGTGCTCGCAGTATTCAAGGAATTCATCCACAAGTTCTTGGATGTATATTTTTATTAATGGACCGTCTTCATATTGGTAAAGAAGCACGTCTCAAACCTGTGCCTGATATTGGATGCCTGTAGAAAGAACCAGATCTCCTTGAATATCAAAAATTGCATGTTTTACATACCCTTCGGAATCTTGCTCGACCATATTGTTTTTCGATAAGGATTGATGGTTGATCCCACCTTAATAGCAGTTATCATCAATTTCGTAGTACCCACAACTAAGAAATAGTTGTGCTCTATCCTCGAACATACAGGATACTACTGGAATTTCATTCAAGGATACGTGCTGATCTCAACCCCTATGGAAAAATTGCTAAAAAAGGATGTTTCATTTTTTTTGGACGACGAGTGCCAGAAGAGCTTCGAGCTACTCAAGGAAAAGATGGTCTCTGTGCCTATTCTCATCTTCCCTGACTAGGCGAAGGTTTTCCATTTTCACATAGATGCGTGAGGGATTGCCTTGGGAGATCCTTACGCAACATAGAGACAGAGACATTGACCATCTAGTTTCATTTGCTAGTAGGAAACTTTCTGGTGCGAAGTGAAACTACTCAACTACTAAATGTGAGGGGTTGGCCATGGTTTATGCACTACAAAAATATCGACACTATCTATTAGAAGGGAACTTCAAGATGTTCACAAATCACTCGGCTTTGAAGTACCTAGTGAATAAGCCTGAGTTGGGGGGGGGAATCCACTAAGGGTTGTCATCAGATTCAAGAATATGACTTTGAGATCATCGTCAAGCCAAGTAATTTGAATGTTGGGCTAGACCACTTATCCCAAATCGATAGTGGTGAAGAACCGACCAACTTGGAAGAAGGATTGCCTGATGTGCAGCTATTCGTTATTAAGGTAGTTGATGCACACTTCATCGACATCATTCAGTTCTTGACTACAAGGATGGCACCTGCAGAGTATTCAGTACCATAGAAGAGAGAGTTGGTAACCCGCGCAACAGATTTTACCATCATTGCAGGCCATCTGTATAAGATGGGAGCTGACGAGGTGCTGCGAAGATATGTTTTGGAGCATGAAAGGCACACTATCTTAGCAGAAGCTCAAGGGGGCATAGGAAGAGGTCACTATGCAGGGAAAGAAACGACGCAAAAGATCTTGAGAGCTAGGCTATGGTGGATGACACTGCATAATGAATCTCACGACTATTGCAAAGCCTGCGATACGTGCCAATGGATAGGAAAGCCATCGCGCAGAGACGAAATGCCCCTGCAACCGCAAATGGCCCTGCAAGCATTTGACAAATGGGCCATTGACTTCGTTGGGCCCATCAACCCACCTGAAAAGAAGACATGTGCGCACTACATCATCACTGCAACTGATTATGTAATCAGATGGGCCAAAGCACAAGCTGTGAAGGATTACACTGCAGATACCATTACACACTTCATTTTTGAGCAGATTCTGACCAGGTTTGGCTGTCTGAAGATTTTAATGAGCGATAGAGGTACGCATTTTCTTAATGAAACAATACAGGCCTTGACTGAAGAATTTCGGATCCACCACGTGAAAAGCACCCCGTATCATCCACAGGAAAATGGAGTTGTGGAAGATTTTAATAAGATCTTGGAGCAGACACTGACCAAGGTTTTTAATGCCGATTGCAGCGACTAGGACGTGCGCATCCTTTCAGCCCAAACCACTTGCAAGAAACTGATTGGAAACTTACCCTTTTAGATGGTTTATGGCAAGGAGGCCATTATGCCCATGGAGTATATTATTCCTATTCTGCACATCGTAGCCTTTACGCGCATGGTGGAGCCTGATATCATGGAGGAGTGTTTAGCACAACTTGTGGCTTTGGAGGAAGATTGTTTCATTTCTAATTTCCATCACCAGGTTCAGAAGGCTTGGGATAAGGCATGGAATGATTGAAATATTAGGGAAAATACATTTTCGGAGGGCGACTTGGTCCTACTCTACTATATCCAGTTTGCGAAACACCCAAGGAAGTTCCGACAGCATTTTCTACATCCCTATATGGTAAAATAAATCATTGATGGAGGATTTTTTCGGCTAGCTACCCTGTGCGGAAATATGATACCAGGGTATGTCAATGGAATCCAACTCAAACCATACTAGATCAAATGACTATATGGCCGGAGTAGATGTATGGGGTAGAATATGCGCACAAAGGGAGGTAATTGCAGGCAGGATAATGGTATGCGTAGGGATCGATAGCAGGTCCGGCGGCCCGAAGAAGTGCGCTGGGAGTGCAGGGGTATGTTCAGAGCAGAGGAGGTGCGATGGGAGTGTAGGGGTGTGTTCATAGAGTAGCAGGTGTGTTGGGAGTGTAGGGGTGTGCTGGGAGTGCAGGGGTGCGTTGGGAGCACAGGAGGTGCGAAAAATAGCCGTTGGAATAGTAAAACTGGGTAAAAATAAAATTTTACTGTTGAACGGAGCGGGCACCCAACAATTAATGAGGAAATTTCCAAATATTTTTTACCGTTTACTTAATGGTAAGTTCCAGATAAGTTTCACCCAACTGTTGGTTGATCTCCAAGGCTATAAAAGAAAAAGGATAACTCAAAAGAGGGTTCTGTGTATCTTGAGCAGTTGGTGTTCTATACGAGTCCATGGCTATTGTGCCTTGTTCATGTCTAAGCGTTCTTCCCCCTTAGATAGTAGCCACCCAGTGTTCATTTTTTGCGCCAGAATGATTGCATCTAATCCCGCCAAATCTTGCCAGCCCTCGACCTCAATGGAGAGAGAATCTGAGGAAGTACTGGAAGTCGACCCTGAAGTTGAGGAGGTTATATCCACGCCAAGCCAGGGGAACGAAAAAGTGCAAGGGTTGGGGAAACCTACGAAATGGGCTGGGGTGAAGCCCCGCACCTCCTCTCGAAATGTGAAGTCCTCGGGAACGACGCCCTAGGAACGTTCACCCAACCCATTGAAGCAACCTCTTTCGGCCCAAGAAGAGGCCCGGATCACTGAACCAATCAACTGGCTACCACCCTATGTTTAGCCTTGCAGGCCCTCGACACGCACACCTAAGAATCTCAATGGCATGCACACCTATATGCAAATGCCACTGACTCCAGGTGAGGTTCCCATCATTGGAGAACCCTTTGGCAAGCTCCATGAGGTAAAATTCGATGACCATGACCTGGCCAATTCGGAGGCCATCCCTGAATTGGCACCAAACTATATCTCGAAAGGGTATTGGAAGATGACGGGATAAAAATAGTCCCCATGCCATGGGCATGTGGATTGCTAGGTTTTGGGCTCTTAAACCTACTAAGGATGCCCCATTTCGGCCACTACAACATCACAGACCAACTTGTGTGCTAGCTGCTTTCCCTGATCCATGATGGCAGCTTGTGGATCCATGATCAAATCCCCATTGATGTCACACTTATTCACCATATTACTAGCCTCCCCATTTAAGGGCGAGACCCTATGCTGTGCATCGGAAAAATGTATGAGCAAAAGATCACCAAAAAGGTGTGTGAGGATTACCATGTGGAGTGGAACACTTGGGGGTTCATGATGAGCACCATCAGTGACCCCAGTGCATAGATGGGTACCTTTCTGTTGGCATGAAAGATGATGAACAAATGACAGGCTACCACCATTATTGCATATGTAATTCAGCGAGTGGGCCGATGCCAAAAGGGGGTCTACTTCAATTGGTCCCAGTTCCTATGCAACGAATTTCTAGCGAATGTACGCGAAGCCCGGGATTAGGGACAAGCTTTCTGCTACTCCTGGCTGCTGCTTCTCATCGCGTTGGTCGCATGGGAAGCCCCTAAAGATTCATTTCTCCCTGAGCTCACCCCAGATATGTGCGAGGGGGCACGATACATGAATTTGTGGGACTCAGAGGAAGTGCAACGTATTGAAGACAATCAAGTCTCCTGGGTCCTATTCTAGAACGGGCTCACAACAGTAATCAATTCCCGGCCGTGCTTGTCGCTAGCAGTTTATGATAAGTAAAAAAGTATCGTAGCATTTCAAGTAACCATGCATAATGAACAGATCAGAGGCTGCAAGGATCTGGCATGGGTCTCACTCCCATACATAGTTGCTGATGATGAAATTGACCATTTAATTTTTACTTGGCCTCCACACTGGAAGCTTGGTTTCAAATCAGGTACAAAGGACACTGCAGGGACGAGAACCACGAAGGTCACCCCGCCCAACACCACCAAAGAAACCAGAGGACAACGTAAAGGTACTGGGAAGGAAGTGGACCCGCATTTGCAAAAGGGTTCACAGCAGGGCAAGAGTACTAGGAAGGGTGCGGAACCGACATCACAGAAGGGTTCGCAATAGGGCAAGAATACTAGGAAGGGCACGGAACCCACATTAAAAAATTATTCACAGCAGGATCTGTGCACAAAAGGTCTAGATGCGGGAGGTGCTGACTCCCCTCGAGGTACGAAGAATACTGGTGACTCTGTTAAAGGGCCATAAAAGAAGCAATGGGCTCAAGGGCCAGAACATGACACAAGAGTTACACTAATAGAAGAGGACCTATAGAAGATCACAGATGCAGTCACCCTGGCTGTAGAAGACAAATGACTGGCTTTGGAAAAAAAACAGAAAGCCACAACCAATACACTCCAGGTTAAGCTTTGGGCTTTGCAGCTCAAAAATGATACCTTGCAGACTAGTATGATTCAGGCCAAGTCAACCCCAGCAACAAGCGACACAGTAATCAGTACGCCGGAAACCCACCTCTGTCCTCTCCCATGTGTAACCCTCATACTGAGTCCACCCGACTTAGGAGTGCAAGTCCAGGCCTGCCCAGAGGTGCAGTTGGATCTCACCTGCCTGCCGCATGACTCGTTGAAAATCCTTCACATGTCCTTGTTCGAAGAGATCCAACACAAATATTGTCAAGTGCACCAGCAGCTCAGCACAGCTGAGTAGACAATTGAAGAAAAAACTGCTAAAGTATCTCAGGCACAAGCTGCATGTACCCTCACTACCGCGTAGCAGATAGAGTTGGAGCACCTAATTAGTAGGCATTGCATGGAAATCACTGAAGATATGCTGACTTCTTCCACCCCGAGGCCAAGATTGAAGGGTTGGTTGCAATGCTAAAGGCCTCAAGAACCAAGATCCAAGCGGTCAAGACGGAGATGGAACAACAAATTGCGACCTTACAAGCCAAGTTACATCCAGAAACGCCACCTAAGGCAAGGACCCAATGAGCTGCATTGGTTACAGAGGCCACCAATGTCATTACTGGTCAAGTCACTCAGGGGGTAGAACTGTTGGAAACAACTATGCAACTATGGAACAAGGTGCAGCATGACCCTCTCCTACGCAAAATCAACCAAGCACTACGCCAAAAGGAAGAAGAGTTTGACCAAATGGAGGCTACACTGACCGCTATTGTCCCCGCTCAGTGCTTGGCCTGACTACGCACCAACCATGCAAACATGGACGACATGGAAGCTCTTTGGCAATGGAAGAAGACATTTAGTGATCACCTCAAGCCATGGGTCGATGAGACCCTTAAGCTGTTGCAGGATGTCGACATTGTAGTTAAGCAACTAAATCAGACTTTGGAGAGTGTCACTGCTTCTATAGAGCGTCCAACGTAACAGAAATTGGTGGATATTGCTCAAAATGATGTCTCGCAGAGTGAAGGTGTGATACCCCCATTGGTTGAGGCGATCAAGCAGCTACAGGCGAAGATGGAGAACCTGCAGCCGCAATGACTCAGGACGAGTCACATGATTGTGTTGGGGGCTTGTTCGAAAGGGGCTACCTAAGCTACAAATGTTGTATAATTTTATATAAGTTAGTCTAATGTAGGGGTTTTGGAGCAGGTCAAAGCCCCAAACGCATTATAATGGATCAAAGGGTAGACCTCAAACCATGGTTTGTGGACCACAAGATAACATAGGCTACATCGATATAAATAGATGAATAGTTTGAGTCTAGAGGTAGGCATGAATTAAGAATGATGCTACATGCGAACTATTAGATCTGGTTTGGGTTGTTTTGGGTAAGGACTACTGTTGGCTATGTGCATGGAGATCCTCAGTCCTAATGTGTGCAGACCCCGCTGGGCTGTGTGCATGGGTTGGTTTTGATTGTAAGTGGATTAGAATGTTAATAAATGTGAAGTATTGTTAAAGTATGTGTGTGCTATCTAGATCTATTGTGTTTACTGTTGATGTGAGTCTATGGTACGTGTTTAAGATGTGAATACATATGTGCTATCTGTTTATGTTGCGAATACATCTTTGCTACCGGTTTATGCTGCAAACGTATCTATAGTTGTGTTTATGATATTATGTGCTGGTAATTGCTGATACACACGTGGATGCAAAGGTATTGATTAGATCTATGAATGGTAATAACTATGTTATGGTTAATTATTGATTTTCCAGTTAAAAGCCTGCAAATAGACTTACTTTGTGCGAATTCAATAAGTTGTGAATGCAGATCGGCCTTGATGTACCTACTCTCTCTCAGGGTGCGGAAACCTAGTTCCAACACCCTCCCATACTGCTTCGGGTGAGACCTTGGCCTGTGCAAGTAGGTCATTGCCAAAAGGGCCAGTAGTATAGGGGTTTTTTGGAAAGCCTTAACCTCCGAAATTCGGTCAAGACCCCTCAAGCCAACATATTGTTTCAGTCATCATACTCATCATGTTGCATCAACCGAATAGGTGCTTCATACACCTACTTCAATACTTATTTTTGGTAGAGTCTTCCTTAGTCACGCTACCAATAATGTTGTTGAGTATACTACAGCTATAAAATTCCTTTCAAAGGCTATTTATCTTGGCATTGCAAAATTAGTGGCCAAGTTAGACTCCCAACTAGTGGTTATGCATTTGAATAATCTAAATCACATTCATAATCCAATATTGTTGCGTCAATTTTTAAGGGTTCATATTTTGGAATGAAAATTTGAATTTATTACTTATGAGCATGTTCCAAGAGAATATAATGAATTCGTTAATTCATTCGCAAATTATGTATTATATTGGAATATATTACATTTATTATATATTGGAATCATGTTTGTACATTTCCATCATAAAATTACACAAAAAACATATAATATACCATATAATCCAAAAAATAATATATATATATATATATATATATATATACATATCATCTCAAGTTTTTAGTACATTAAAACAACCCAAAACTTGGGTGTTTTATAGAAAATGGCTACTATAGATCCTGACATGACACCCTAAAATTTAAACAATTCTACTCTTGTTGAGCCCGCTGGTCATGCCATCACATGAATGCTCATGCTATCCTAGTAAGAGGTACTAATAATATATCTAGCACACCCACTGTGTGCCTGTGCAGATGAATCAATATCTCCCTCATGGGAAGAGGAAGAACCCCCATTGTTAGTGCCCCGAGGTTTGTGGAAATCTCGTAAAGTATATGACCATCATACCCCTCTTTGGCGGTTTCCGTGACCCCTCCTACTGATCTAGCCCTATCAAACTTCTCACCATGTCTAGATCCTTGAAGATTTCCCATAGGCCGAATTAATGCTACATATATGCCATGCCAAAAATCTTGTCATATTTTTTACATCTAAAAACAAATTGCATAAAATTCAAAAGCTAAAATCAGTTTTTTACATTGATCTATATTCTTACCTATCGACCCCCACTGAGAGCCTGGTGGTGGTATTAGTTCCGGATCCCCTATGAAATTCATCCCTACATAAGGAAAATATTCAATCACAAGGATATGAATCTGGAACCATACAAATAATTCTACATCAAAATATCGAGTAACTAGTCCCCTTATTGTTCGAGTCATCAACGAAGACCACCTCTGGATTCTTGGCTCCCTAGGACCATCTACCGACATACTCACATGTGGCATCATGATAGGAACTCTCTTTAGGAAAAAGAGCCAATCAATGTGCCATATCTAAATTTTCTTTGGGCCCTGGTCTTGCACACTATCAACTCTACTTTAACCAACCTGAGAAGACTCTTACACTAGTCAAAAACTTATGGTTGAATACATTCCAATGCTAACAAAATTTGAGATTTCTTTGTTAGTTTTTGTGGCATCGTATGTGTTCCAACCTTGAAATTTTGTAGATAGGTTAGAATACATGTATTCTCCAATACCAGAAAATCGTTTATGGAAATTCCACCTAGAAACGACTTAATTAAATTAAATAATCAGTTTTCAATATTTCCTCAGTCTAAAATTAGGATATATGATTAATTAAAAGGTATTAATTAATTCATGGTGAGAATATTCTAGAAAAAAACTTGGATCGGGTTCTAGTTAATATTATCCATTGATTAAGTTTTAATCATGGTCATTGATGTCTCAACGAGATATTATAAGAATAAACTTGATGGGGCTTAGAGAACACACTGCTAAGTTTGATTTCACTCATAGATCTATTTCTGGAGTAGTAGCGCCGAGTTTCCGAAGAGAGAGCTAGTGAGCTCACAATAGTGAGAGAGGGGAATGGATAATATGGCTGGAGGAAGATTTTCCAGATCCGACGAGTGCATTTTAGAGAGGAAATGAGTGCTACAGAGAGGCAACACAATGCTTAAGAGTAGATTATTTATTTTGTTGGGGAGAAGATTTGATTCAATGCCAGAAGCTGGTGAGTGACTCTGAAGGCTAGGAGGATCCATTTCCTATAAAACAACTTATCATATAGCGAGATGAGGAGCAATTAGGACTTGTGGGGATGGAGTACTGCGTAGGTTCACGCAGTGACTTCATAGAGGAAATATACTAAAGCTAAACTTGAGCCAAGGTCTGTGTTGGATCACTAATGGGACTGAGAGTTTTCTCACTAAATTTAATCTCAGTTATTTATCTGTATGGATTGCTAGATTTAAGCATCCATAGTCTTGTACTAAGATTTACTACTGCATAATAATCAAACCCTCAGTTGCTGCACCAAAGTTTCCCAAGTTGGGTTTTTCTGGGGAGATTCCAAAAATATGTGTTTATTTGTGTGTGTGTGTGTGAATATAATCTTCCAACGCTCTTTTTATTCCGCAATATTTTATTTGTGAAGGATTCAGTGTAATAGTTTCGATATTTACCGTAGAACACAGTAAATAATTTGTTCAATTTATTTAACAAATAGAATAAACTATACCAGTTGTTGCAGTATGATTCAGGATTCTTGATTTTCACATGGTATCAAAGAGAATTTAGAAAGTTGGAAGAGTTCTGTTGCAGAGAGGAGAAGGACATTTGAAGCACTCCGTCAATAGCTGCTCAAAACCCCAGAGGTTGCACAATCCATTTGGCCAGGAGGGTCAATTTTTTAGGAAATTCTATTTCTCCAAGAGAGTCGAAAGAGAAATTATATTTCTTCAGATGGAATTTTGTCAAAGAAAAAGGGAGAAGTAGTATTTTCCTTAAATAATATATCTTTAACTAGGACAAAGTTATTCTACAACAGTTTGCTAGAGCAGAATAGCATCAAAATGAAGGAAGAGAAAAAACTAAGGGAATTATTTCCTCATGGACCTTCTAACCTAGAAATTTGATTTCTCACTACAGAGCAGTAGTATTTTTGATCATATATTCCCACTCCAACTGTGAATTTGTACAACCTAGCAGCAGCTACGCAAAGGAGAAGAGGAGGAGTTCAACATTTTTGCAGAGATGGAATCAACAGGGATGATATATCAGGATCGATTAGATGAAGCCTCCAAATACGTGATCTAGAAGGAAAGGATTTCTTGTATTATATATGAATATGACCTCAAGGCCTATGTTGATAACACTGTAGTTGTACCCACGGATCTAGATCAACTTGTTTCCTATAATAAGGAGATGGAAGAGGTGAAGATATTGATTCTTTATGGGGTTTGTGATCATGCGGTGTCTCACATAGATGGAAATGATACTTCCAAGAAGCAGTGGGATTATCTCACTACACTATACAAAGGATCCTTTGAGCATCAGAGGATGTGTCTTGAGGAGAAGATGAAGTGTACACGTATGGAGAAGGGGGAGCGCATGGACACCTGCCTCACTAGGCTTGAGGTTGTATGAGATGTAGAAATTATACAAACATATGTATATCAATAGATTCAATCCAATCAAGAAATGTACTAAAGCTAGATACTGAATCCTTCTACATATCAATTGCAGAAAATAAACACAATCACCAATCACAACAAGTAAAGAAAGAAGCAAATCAAACCACAACACTATTATTTTCTCGGGGAAAGATTGATGCTAAAAACCCCTCTATCTTCTATTGTATATTCAAAATGGAATCATGAAACAATTACAACGCACTCTTCTCACAAGATTCTCCTGCACTCTCACAACTATCTCACACTGACCCAGAAAAAATAGACCAACATTTAGCCAATTTCTTGCGTTTAATCATCCTGCCTTGCTTGCGCAATTCTTGATGAATGAAAACCTTATTATTTAGGAATTTTGGACTTCCAAAAATGTGCAAGCATCATGGGAAATCCAATGTATGTCTGGCTACATGTGGGCAACCTACTAATGATAAAATTGATAGTTAACATCCCTTTAACCTTTGTCTCAACTGGGTCTCCACTGGAACTAACATGTATTAATAGTAAATCATCAGTTGCATGGAAGATCACTTCTTGTGAATTAAATATGATTTAATTCACTTGATCTCTCACTAATGCAACAAACAATTACAACTATTTCAACTGAATTTAACTCACTTAACTGAGTTAACTGATAACTCATGCATTAAACTAATGCACTAACTACAACTCGAATTCCATAACTAATAGAATCACTCTACATGCCTCACCAACCACCCTCAACTCAAAATTTATGAGCTAATTGATTTTATCACACTCAGTTAAATATTACAAGTTATTATGAGATAATATTACATTATATTGTCCAATTTAATTGAGGGATAATTAAATTAGACACTGCACCAATTTATTAAATAAATTGGCTTTCACAATAATGTATCGCTTGGACCCATGATCCCATGATCCCACACTAGTGTGTGTGTTGCATTTTCTTGTTGACTTTCAACACTCCCTCTCAACAAGAAAGGGATTATATGCCACCCCGATCCTACCTCTATGGCATTAGAATGGCGAGCGCTTTCGCCAGAATATCTACATCCTGATCCTCCATGGGAATGTATTGAAGTAACATAATGCATCTCTAAACACAATCTCTAATATGGTGGTACTGGATGTCAATGTGCTTGGACCTATCATGGAATATCAGATTAAGCGATAGTTTAAAGAAACTCTGGTTATCACAATGTATCACCGTCGGATCCATCTCAGAACCAAACAAACCAAATAGGATCTTTCTCATCCAGATGGCCTCACATATAGCCTAACTTGCTGCCATGTACTCTACCTTGGCTAAACTAAGTGCCACAGATCACTACTTCCTGATGTACCAAGAAACTGTTGTTGATCCTATGCTAAAGATCCCTCTTGATGTTCTCTTTCTGTCTGATGGATTTCCTGCCAAATCTACTTCTGTGAAGCCTTGAACCTTCACTCCCTCTGTCTGTCTGTACCATAATCCATACTTTTTAGTGCCCCTAATATATCTCAAGACATGCTTCCTCACCTTCCAAAAGAGCTTGGTCGACTTAATCATAGCTTGAATCACCTGGTTAACTGTGTATCAAATGTCTGGTATGGTGTTCACCAAGTACATCAGTGAACCCACTAGCTTCCTGTAAATAGTAGAGTCCACTACTTCTCCTGAAGTAGCATCCTCTTTCCTCAAAAATGAGTCTCCATGGGTTTATAGCTCTCCATGTCAAACTTACTCGGAATCTCTTTGGCATACTTTCCTTGAGAAATGAATATCTCACAATCCCGCTGCCATATTTCCAAACCAAGGAAATAGTGAAGGAGTCCCATGTCCTTCATTTCGAACTCCCTTGCAAGAAGTTATCAGCTGCTCATCACCTGTCAAAATTAGATCATCAACATAAAGTATGATAATCAAGAGCTTACCATCAACCATAATCTGATACAAGTTCGCATCTGCTCACTTTTGGTGAATCCCAACCCGGTGAAATAGCTATCAATTCGAGTGTACCAAGCACAAGGTTCTTTCTTCAGCCCATACAGTTCTCTCTTGAGTCAACACACATGTGACTTACTTTCAAAGATCTCAAAACGTTCTGGCTGCTCTATGTACACTTCTTCCTTAATAACTCCATTGAGAAATGTAGTCTTCACATCCATCTGATGTATCTTCCACCCCAACTATGCAGAGAGTGCAAGGATAGATCTAATAGATGATTACCTCACAACTGGTGAAAAATTCACGTCATAGTCAATCCCCTCAATTTATGAGAATCCCCGGGCTACAAATATAGCCTTGTACTTCTCCACACTCCCATATGTAGGCTCCTTCACCTTATAGATCCATCTAGATCCAACCACTAATTTTCTAACTGGTCTTGGGACAACTTCCCAAGCACTGTTCCTGATGATGGAGTCATACTCCTCAACCATGGTGTCAACCCAAGTTGGTTGCTACACTGCTTCCTCAAAGGAGAATGGTTCTATCACAATACACTTGCTCATAAGAGTCATTTATCTAGTAAACCTGTCTGGACACTATCTTGGTCTGTGCAGTTAAGTAAGGGATCCTACGTGCTCTACTGCATAAGATCTCAATCTATCAGCTTCCGTGGTGCACCTTCTACCAAATCTAGTGAGTAACACTACATGAGTGTTTTTTTCCACTCCATGATCCTCCGCATGTGGCTGCTCCACACCTTGAGGTTAATTCTTTGGAACCAAGAGTTTCTCATCTAGATGCAAATCCAGCTCCCTCTCAAGGGACAATCACATGGATTTCTCGTCATCAAATTTTATATCCCGTATCACAACAGTCATCCTATTGTTTGGAAAATACACCCGATATTTCTATGAAGTATTAGTGTACCCCACAAATATCCCAATCTTAACTGTTGGTTCAAGCTTATTCCTAGAATCTTTGGTCACATGCACATATACAGATGAGCCAAAAATTTTAAAATATGAAACTTCAAGTTTCTTACGAGAAAAGCCTCCTTTGCTGTATTCATGCCAAGTATCCGATGAGGACTACTATTTTGCACAAACACCGCTATGTTGCATGCCTCCACCCACAGATGCAACGGTAGGACCTGATCATGCAACATTTCTCATGCTACTTACACAATTCTTCTGTTCTTTCTTTCTCCAATGCCATTTTGTTGTGGGTTATGAGGCGCAATCAACTCTCTCTAAATTCCTTCTTTGATGCAGAAGTTATTGAATTCATTGGAGATGTACTCACCACCATTGTCTCTCCTAAGATTCTTCACATGCTTCCGCATATCTTTCTCCACCAACACTTTGAACTCAAGAAATTTTGAGAACGCTCGATATTTCTTCTGCATGAAGTAGATCCAACACTTTCTAGAAAAGCATCAAAAAATATCACATAGTACTTGTTCTTTACCATTGACGTAGTAGAGAATGGTCCACACATGTCTGAGTGAACTCTCTCAAAGATTTTTGAAGCTCGGTTCTCCTTCTCATGAAAAGTGGCCTTTGCATACTTCCCCATTGTACATCCCTTGCATGTGTCTAATAGCGCAAGAGTACCCTTGGGAATACCTATAGAAATATATTTCATGACCTTCAAGGCTCCGTGGTGTAGGTGGCCCAATCTCCTATGCCATAAGTCACCCTCATCCTAGATCACCACTTTTTTTGCCTTACCTATCAATGATGTGCAACCATCTACATCAATTTTATAGATATTCTTCACACTAATCCCAATATTAATGGCTTTTCCTATGGCTTTGTGTCGAAGGAAAGCTTTTCCTTTGTTGAAAACAACATCATAGCTTCTATCCTCAAACATTTCGACTGAAACTAAATTTTTCTTCAAGCCTGGTACATGCATCACATCTTTTAATAAGAAGGGTTTACCTTACTGTCTCTAGAAGGTAGTTGTACCAATCTTGGTAGCACTGTACCGCCTGTCATCACCCATTTTTATATGCATCTGGAGGTCCTTCTCCTCCAAGATATTGATTTTTTTTTTGTCTCATGTCATGTGGAAAGATGCACCACTATCCAAGTACCACACATATCCCTTTGCACTTGACACCATGCATGAAATGAGCGAGAAGTCAAGCTCAAATTTTGAGGCCAAAGCATCACCAACTGCGGATCCTGAAGCCTTCTTGTTCTTCTTCTTTTGTGGAGAATTAGTGGCATAATGTACATGCTCGTGACAATGAAAACAATTCACTTTGGACAGGTCGCACTTCTTGCCATATTTTCCTGGCACAGATTTGGAATAGGATTTCTTTCCTTTCCCCTTCTTCACCTTAGCATCCAAAGCACAATTTTCTTCATCATCATTCTTAGATGAAGATCCATCCCTGCTATTCCACCTGAATTCTTCTTGCACCGAATCTGACCAAATTCATTCCCAATCTGGCATCTTCTCCCTCCCATTAACAGAGTCCTGATAACTATGCCAACTCTTGGGAAGGCCTAGAAGAGCTAAGATCACCAATTCATCATCTGCGACAGTAATTCTGACACTCCCAAGCTCATCCCTACATTGGACAAACATTGTTAAATGTTTCAGAATAGTGTCGCCTTTCTCCATTTCGATTTTCTTGATCTTGTACTTCAATGCCAATTTTCTATGATCACTACTACTCTGAAACAGATATGTCAAAACTTTCCACATTGAATATAGTGTCGCTTTTCCATGGATAATTGAGAAAATTTGGTATCATACTCCCTCCATTAAGATCCTCCTTGCCTTTGTAACCTTCTTTTTCCAAGAATCAAGATTTGCAGGATCTGCTGCAGCGGGTTTGGGAATGACATTATCAATGAATTATTTCAACCCATTGTCCTCCAATACTTCCTCCATCTTGTCTTTCCATGCAATATAATTGAAACTTCCCTCGAGTGCATACTCCAATACCAAGCCATTAAAAGCCATTTTGATCCTGATCAGACTGTCTCACTAATAATACTTTTGCAAATTCGAATTCTATTCAGTCACAAACTCAATTTTTTCTCCAATATAGTGATTTCCTATGCTTCGATATGATGTAGAAAATATAAAAAAATATGTATATCAATAGATTCAATATAATCAATTAATGTACTAAAGCGAGATACTGAATCCTTGTACAAATAAATTGCGGAAAATAAACACGGTCGCTAATCTCAACAAGTAAAGAAAGACGCAAATCAAACCACAACACATATATTTTCCTGGGGAAAGATTTCTACTCAAAAAACCTCTATCTTCTATTGTATATTCACCATGAAATCAAGAAATAATTACAAGGCACTCTTCTCACAAGAGTCTCCTGCATTGTCGCAACCATGTCTAACTGACCCGAACAAAATCAACCAACACTTAGACAATTTCCTACCTCTAACCAGCATACCTTGCTTGCGCAATTCTTGATGAATTCAATCCCTATTATTTAGGAATTTTGTCCTTCCAAAACTGCACAAGCATCATGGGAAATCTAATGTATATCTGGTTGCATGTGGGAAACCTACTAATGATACAAATGATAGTTAACATCCCTTTAACCTTTGTCTCAACAAGGTCTTCACTGGAACTAACATGCATGCAACTATTAATAGTAAATCATCAGTTGCATGGCATATCACTGATTGTGAATTAAATATGATTTAATTCACTTGATATCTTACTATTGCAACAAATAGTTACAACTAGTTCAACTGAATTTAACTCAATTAACTAAGTTAACTGATTACTCATGCATTAAACTAATGCAATAATTTCAACTTGAATTCCATAACTAATAGAATCACCCTGCATGCCTCACCAACCACCCTCAACTCGAAATTCATGAGCTAACTAAGTTTATCACACTCATTTAAATATTATATTTAACTATTACAAGTGATTATGAGATAAGATTACCTTTTATTGTCCAATTTAATTAAGGGAAAATTTAATTAGACACTGCACCATTTTATTTAATAAATTGGCTTTCACACAAGTGTATCGCTTGGACCTATGATCCCACAATCCCACACTAGTGTGTGTGGTGAATTTTCTTGTTGAATTTCAACATGAGATCAACAGTCAGTTGTAGGTTCAGTGCCCCAACCTATAGAATTAGTGTGGTTATATCTGAAAAATGTTTTGGAAGACTGGTCGGTTTTCATCTAGAGCATCCTAGGTAGAGACAGGTTTCCAGAGTGGGACCAATTGTGGGCTGACTTGCAGTAGGAGGATATGAGGCAAGATTTGGTGAATATCACCATCAGTGGAAGTAGCAACATCAGTGGGATGAAGAAAATGAAGGAGGAGGGAAATGTAGCCCTCAAATCAAAGGGGTAGCATATGCAGCACAGGAGGAAGACAGAACTTTCCAAGGTAAAATGATTCATATGTGGTGAACTTGGTGAGTAGAACACTCAATTTCCTCTCAGGAATAATGACAAGGAGAAGAAGGACTAGTAGGATGCATCCACAAAGATGGATAGGATATCCTCCAAACTAGAGGAAGAGTTTTCCATGATCACCGACATCCCTCCAAGACTGAGGTGGGGTGATTTGGTTTTGTAGCCCCATAGAGATATAAATGGGCAGGATCATTGAGGATTCCACCTATTAGATAAATACCTTGCTATAGGAGACCATAACACACAATAGTAGTATGGACTAGTGGAAGTTGGTGCATTCATATGCTAGAGTGACAGATGCATTAGCTAATAGTGGTCAAAGATGGAGTAGCGCAGTGCAGAGTTGGAAGCAGTGCAATTGGGACAGTGCAAAGTCAACAACAACATAGGGGCTTCAGTAATAGCAAAAATACTAGTAGCAGTTAGAACTCGAGTGACATATGCATTAGACTAAATATAGTTGGTACAATATGATGGAGAGTTCTCAGTTGCAGATGCTATAGTTGCAACAACAACAAATGAGAGGGAGTTTCATATGTTTCAGTGGAAACAAAAACAGAGTTGCATTGCAGATGCAGTAGTTTGCAGTAGTTCAAAAGTGTCAAGAGTAGCACAGATGATGTGGATATCGAAGTTGCGCATTTGTTGGTGTGCAGCATTAGCCAAACACCAGCAGTGTGACATGTGATGGTGCAGAGGTAGTTTATTGTAGCAACAATTGTTGTTGCAGTACTGAAACATTTTCCTCAATAAGAGGGAGTGTTATTTTTTGTAGCATTGAATGTGTTATAGCCTTGAATTTTGCAGAGAGGTTAGAATACATGTATTCTCTAATACACAAAATTTTTTTCTGGAAATTGCACCTAGAATTGGCCTAATTACATTAATTAGTTAGTTTTCAATATTTCCTAAGTCTAAACTTAGGAAATATGATTAATTAAAAGGTATTAATTAATTCATGGTGAGAATATTCTAGAAAAATGCTTGGATCGAGTTATAGTTATTCTTATCCATTAATTAAGTTTTAATCATGGTCATTAATGTCTCACCGAAAGATTATAAGAAGAAACTTGATGGGGCTTGGAGAACGCACTTGATGAGTTCAATTTCATTGGAAAATCGATTAGCAGGGTAGCAGTGTTGAGTTTCCATAGAGAGAGATAGTGATCTCGAAGCAGTGAGAGAGGGGTAGGTATAGTAAGGTTGGAGGAATATTTTCTAGTTTCGGTGAGTGCATTGTAGAAAGGTAATGAGTGCCACAGAGAGGTAGTGCAGAGCCACACAAAGGAAACAAAATGCTTCAGAGGTTATTCTGTATTTTTATGGGGAGAGGAAATGATTTAGTGTGAGAAGTGGGAGAGTGATTTTGAAATCTAGGAGGATCCATTTCCCAATTAACAACTAATCAGATAGAGAAATGAGGATAAGTTCAGAGTTGTGGGGAGAGAGTACTGTGTAGCTTGACACAATGAATATGTAGAAGCAACAAAGAGAAGCTCAACTTGAGCCAAGGTCAGTCTCGGATCACCAGTGGGAGTGGTGTTTTCCTCACTAGATTTACTATTAGTTATTTCTTTGTATGAATTTATAGATTTAATCATCCATAGGCATGTACTCAAATTTACCACTGCATAATAATTAAACCCTCAACTACTACACTGGTTTTCTCGAGTTGGGTTTTTCTGGGAACATAGTCCAAAAATAACTATGTATTTGGTGTGTGTTTGTGTGCATCTATTCTCCGATGGTTTTTTTAATTCCGTTGTGTTTTATTTTTGAAGTATATAGTGTATTAGTTTCGATATTTACCGTACATGATCAGGTGGCTCGAGGCACCCTCAGGAGACTAAGAGGGCTCAAAAAAGGTCAAAATTCAAAGTGGTCAGATTACCCTCAAACCAAGTTCATATTTAAGTGCTTGTCGCCCCGATTCCAATGGTGCGAATGTATTTCCAATCCAAGCTTGTATGGAGAAGTCATATGAAGTCAAAGTTGCAGTCAAAGTTGGGAAGTGGGCCAGGTTTAAATGTCCCACAATTTCACCATCAACCGGCAGGAAACCCAACACCCAAGAGTGGGCGAAATTGTGGCCTCTTTAATTTGACCAATGACCCTTATTTTCATTAAAATTAAACATAATCACTATTGTAAATCAAACAAAAAAAATATAAAAATGGGTGGCGGGCCACCAACCATGCCACCCCCTCAACTATATGCCAAAAATAAAAAAAGTGGTTGGGGGCAGGCTACCAACACCGCCACCCCCAGAATATGACTATACAAAAAATAATATTAATATGGGGCAGTGACCATGACCCCGCTAAACCCTCACAACGCCACCATAAATGGGTGGGGGGTGGGCCACACCCGGTGGACTCGACCCATGCCCCCACCCATACAGTGATATGCAAGGAATAGTGCCAACGGGGTCGAACCCACCCAACCCATGGGCGACACCAAAAACTACAATACAAATAAAATTTAAACCAAAACATCATATAATGCGCCAATTCGGGTGGGGATCGATGGAGTTGGAACCCCTGACCTCCCACCTTCGATTCCTCCGCCGAACCACCATGCCGTGCGGGGAGGATTTTTAAATTCCATTGCCCCACCATTTTATAAAACCTTCATTGCCATTCAAAGGAAGGGAGGAAGCACCAAGCATGTTGGAGCAGAGTGGTGCGAATTTCCAGAACGATATTTTTTTATTGTAGGAGAGTGAAACCATGAGCGTCTAGAGGGGAAGAACCTTATCCAAGGAATCTTGAGGGGCATAAAAAATATTCCTTGAGGCCCAGAACATTCCAGAGTCAAGATTTGACAAATTTCATGTCAATTTTACACCTTTTGGAAACATGAACCAAATAGCAATGTCCATTTTAGAAGCAGAGCTTACCAATTTTCGGCCATTTTCTAGATTGGAGTGACGGTGTCAGATTCTCGAGTGTGGATAGTCGATTTTTTGCCTCTCGACACCACGAATTTCATGGTGTGGCTAGATTCAACAACTGAGCATCCATTCTTCATCCAACTTCAGGGGTTGAGCTATATGTAGTATTGATATCATGTGCCTCTTTTATCACTTGTTGTGAGATGTAATATGTTATTTAGATCCTTGATTGACGTATGTTGTGGGATATATGTTTCTACTTCATGTAATATGTATTCCCCATGGATTGTTATGATCCCTATGTAACCTTCTAGAAGGGATCCTCATTGTCACCTTGTGTGAGATTATGTCATGTTGATAGGAGGCCTATTGTGAGTGAGAGTTCCTGTAGCGTAACATCTCGTGGAGAGACAAGCCACTCATGTTGAGGGCATATATCCTTGTATGAACAAAAACATAGTCCATGTACATCATCACCATTTCCAGCACTATGTGAAATTCCCTACCCCATCTTAACACCAGGACCGAAGACATAGTCCAAATTGGACGAACTCCATTATCAACATCTCGTGTTCTTATTTTATTGATTATTGTCTTGTTTCCTCTTGCTTAAAGCATGCATATGTGTTCTTTTAATTCCCTTTTTAGTGAAATTCTAACCACATAAAATAAGTAAAATATCATGGGTAAATCCAGTAGCTGACAAACCCAGATCAGTAGAACACAATAAATAATTTTTTCAATTTATTTAACAAATAGAAGAAACTATATCAGTTTTTTCAGTAAGATTTAGGATTCCTGAATTTTCACATTCTTCACTACATGCGTTTTTTTCTCCCCATGAATCAAACAATTTTCCACATAATATACCTTAATATTCTCTCTCTTATGCTTTCGATAAGAATCTAGTTGCTCACCTTGGGTGTTCCTAGTGTTTAAAATTCCACCATCAAATCACTTGTGGTACTATGATCAACCCTTCCTCTTATTAAATTTAATCTTGCACCTCTACAAGACAAGCAAGTTAGGAAGTATATGTCATCCATGTCTATACTCAATTCATGATCCCCAAATATAAACATTTCTTGGCCTTAATCCCACATTTGTATGATTATATTCAAGAGATCTTCTTAGGCCTTCATTAGATTGATCCATGTGTATTTTAATAGCGTACATCTCCTCATATATGCCACATCATTGAGCATTTTCAATTCAGCTTTTTCATGGAACCTCACCCTCCATAGACTCATTTTCTTAGTTAATATTGCACACAAACCCTTTTGGATCAGTATTCATCGCATTCGACAGGTTCCAAGTAGAGGAAGGATTCATTTTTTCTCTCGTTGTTGATGTAATACAACCTCCCTATACATAGTAATGTGCTATAATGTGTCCCTCCTTTTCATGAAATGTGTTATAACGAAAGCCTTACACACGATACCTACACTGCCTGAAAAATGCATCTAGGGATTGCCTAAAAATAATTTTCTATGATGAAAATAAAAATAAAAAAAATAAATAAAAGTGCAGAGGTCTAATATCTTAATTAGAAGAGGCGAGAGATTAATTGGTTTCCCGAATTTCTCGAAATTTGTCTTGGAATATTTGCTAATTTTTTGTCTCCAAATGCCTCTCTACAACTCAAATTGTGCAAATGAGGAGTTTTCACTCTTACTTCTAGATCTGGAGGTATGACTAAACCCTAATGTGGTCGTTTTTTATGAATTTTTGGGTCATTTTTCTTTCTTTTAATCTCAATCAATAACTTTCATATTTTTTTATATATATTCTAATGTTGTTTTTTGTTGTTTTTTGAGTAGATAGACAATTTCATGAATAAATGAGACTTATTTTTAGGGACTTTTTGTCACTTGTAAAATGAAAAAAACTACAAAGTTACCTTCTTCGGGCTTGTAAAACTCCTACAAATAAGATTTGAGCCATTCTTTTTCTTGCTACCTAAATTGAAAATGATACCATGAGTTTTCTTTGTCTTACTCATTTTAAAATTTACAAATTCTATCAAGTTTACGTTTTCCCCCTCATAATCGTAACAAAATGAGGAAAAAATTTGTTTAGCATAGGTTTATCACTTTATCTAGGCTCAATAGACTAACTACAGAAAACGAACTATGTAGGGTATATTATTAAACCTTTGTCACATCTAGTCACCAACCATGCCAAAGTCACCTATTTGGAGTCTTATTTAAGCTCTTTTTAAACTCTCTAAATGTGAAAATACTATTGATTTTACCCTTTCTAGACTTGTTAAACCTTAGAAGATTTGGAAAAAAATTGGAAGAAATAGTGGTTATTATACTATCTATATAAAACGATTTTTTTGGCAACAGTTTATTGTCCATCCCTTGAACATGGAACTTTCCTAGTATATTCCTCTTTCATTAGCTTCTCTAAATAACCCTACCACATTTTTATTCTTGCCTTGTTACCCTGATGTCCCTTCATCTTTGTTTCCTCCTCCTTCTGGTGTTCTTGATTTTAAGTTGCCTTGTCTCCTTGGTGTCATTCCTTTTATTGCTCAAGGGATCATCTAATCTCTATTGAACTTTTCTACAATTTGATCATATGCCATATTTCCCTCATCTAGTTCATCCTATTTTTCCATACTATCTTGAAACATCAATCCTTTTATCCCATTTCGCACTAATTGGTGTAGAACTCCTTATTTCCTACCTTTGTTAGATCCATTGTGGTCGACTGAACCACATTATTTGGGAAATCGATTGAGAAACACAAAAGTACCCTAGAGCTTGCAGTCCTTAGTGGAAGGTTTCCATGTGTTTGATTGGTGGTTTTCATTATTCGATCCCACTTGAACAATTCTATGAGTATTCAACATGAACTCCTTTATTCACAATCGCTAGAGTGTACTATGTATATTGATGATCATCATCCTTATTAGTGGGCATCCTCACATTTGTTGATGATTTTCATCATTTACCAGTAATCAGAGAATTTCTCACATGTTTGACTTCAGCTCATTTATTCACATGTGTAGAATTATGCTATTATGCGACGATGATGAATAAATCGTGTAGAGTCTTGCATCACTCAGACTTATTTCCTCTCCCAAGTTGTGATTATGGTTTCTAGAGACAACTTGTATCATATTGATCACTATGAAATCAATCCACATTGTGCTTGTATGTGGACACAATCTATCATGCATCCACATGATATCATTTTGGTTCAGCTACTGAGCATGGGAATGCCTCACTTAGTACATGATTATATATTTGAGATATGATGGTTGCTTTGTAGGAATCATTTCATTTTGAAACTCTGAAACTCTCTCTCATCGACTGTGTTATAAAGTATTTTGTTCATCGACTTCTTCTCTGACCTCAAACTTTAGGGGGAATCTATTATCCATAAAAATACCTCCTCATTAGCTTAGAGGATAACATCTAGCTTTTCCCTTACATAAAACCATTTCTTTGGCCTTTTTGATACTATAACACACCCTTTATTCTCATTACAGATAATTGTAACATTCACCCTGGTCTTGAAACATGTGTCACCTTAGCTAGTAGCATATGATTTCTTCATTAGATTTACATTATTAGAATTTCATGCAACCACAAGAAAAAATCACAAGTTAACTAATTGTGACACCCTAGTTCAGTTTAGTCAACTCTAAGAAGTTGGAATGGGTTCACCTCACAGTCATCCATAGATGTTTCCTTTCCTAAAAAAATAATACTAAAGTTTTAAAAGGCAACAAAGTTGAGGAAATATTCTCCATCCTACAAGATTTTGGCCAAAATGCATCTAAAGGAGAAATTTGAAATATTTTAGCCTCCCTTTACTTGTATATTGGAGGCTAGTTCATTGATAAAAGGAGGAGAATTCATGTATTGTTATGCTCTTGAGATCTAGCTTGAGAGAGAGAGAGAGAGTTTTATGAGCTAGGAGCTGGAGGAGGTCATGTTGTATCCACTTATGGTTGTAATATTCCTTCTATTCATTTTAAATATATAGATCTATTGTTGTTTCTTGCATATTTTTATTTATTACCCATATATCTTGTGTCTATTTAACCATAACTTGGAACATGGTCTAATGTTTATATGTTCAATGATGTATTGTTGTTCATGTATTGATGTTTTTGATTTATTAAAGTTTATATGCTCTAAAGGTTATTTTTTCTCTATTTTGTGTGCAGGATTGATCTTTGGAGCTATATGGGACTGCTTCTCAGTCACACTGAATGCTGCAACTAGTCTACACGAAAGGATCAACAGGTAACTCTTTATCTTCACTTTGTCAATTTTAGCTTATCGTCTACATTGTTAAATAAGTTAGACTATAGCTTAGCATATCTATTGTGTTGAAAGGTGTAACTAGGTCGGTCTTCATATTGACTATGTAATTATGTATTTTATGTAAAGAAGAAGACAAAGATAATAAAATGTATATTTGTTGCACTTGCTTCACGGGTTTCATGAGCAAGATTTTATCTTAGTTTAATGGACTTCTTCTTGATTTCCATTTATGGTTTGTCTTATATTTATAATTATAATGAGATTCATGTATGTGAAGAATATTGTCACCTTTAAAAGCTCCAAGACCTTGTTATGAACTTCGTTGAATAAAGGATCCAACAACTCTCTTTCAAATGATAGAAAATATGTGATAAAGGTGGCTAAAGTCGGCATACAAGCCAACCTACATGTAGGCATAAATTACTACTATGTGTTCGGCCAAAAGAAAGGACCAAATTCACTATACATATAACCTAATCTGCGGCCATTTGAGGACAAGGATCAACGGACTATTCGATGGATAACTTTTTTGGATTCAAGAAGAAAGTAAGAAGCAGATTTTGTAAGTTATATAAAACCGGATGACTGTAAAGAAGTGCGGATCAAAGTAATCAAGTGCGAATCGACGTAATCAAGTGTGGATGACTGTAATCTACGGATTTCGTAAGTTATATAAGTGCGGATGACTGTAATCAATATTGTGGATCTCTCTTTGAAGTACGACAACAAAAAAAGTGAAGTTACACATGTGGTTAAGTGAAAATTACAAAGAAGGGAAAATGCGAGCTTAAGGACAAACATAGTCATGAAATTTCAGAGTAATAGAATCTACGGTAACATTTGTAATAAAGTGCGGATTTGAGTAAGGACTAAAGTATGATATTAGTGAAGGTTAAGGCAGTGACTAGCATGGGTAGAGTTGCTATGGAGTTTCCTAAAGCAGAGTATGTGGATCAGAATGAAGAAGCTGTGGTATAAGATCTGTGTGTGAAATTATAGATGAATGACCATGTTGTGATGTTACGTTTAAGGTCCATTACAGTATTGAAAAGGAGGAAGGTAAATCTATGATTTACCTTCCTACAAAATATTACATATCTCTAGTCTCTAATGTATGCTAAGTGAAATATTAGATAAGAAATAAGAAGCTTCTGAAGATAAACCTGGAGACTGAGTTCTCTAATGTTAATACAGGCTAGTTGACGAAAGAGTTCAAGGAAGAATAAGAAGTAGTGACAAGGTTTTGGATGCATATATATAGGTCAAGGGTCCAAGTCTTTGTCATGGTACTCATCATTTGAAGATCTATAAGTATAATTTCTCGTGGATTTTCCTCTCCAAAAGGGAGAGGTTTTTCCCTGGCTTTAGGAGCCTAATTTTGTGTCGTGTATTTTGATAATTGACTTGATGAAAAACTAAATAAGCTAAAGAAGAGAATACATAAGTAACTCAAGTAAGCTCACAAGTAATTATTAAGAAATAATTTGAATTAAACATCAGCCCTCTAAATTCTCAACATATTGATCCATCTATCTTAGGTTTCTGAGAAAAACTAAGAGGGTTTTCTAGTTTTTCCAACTGAGATTAAATCCCTACAACAGAGGAATGTTTATTTACCCATCTATTATTTGTATATCTCGATGAGACGTGGTGTCTATAAAGGAGCCTCTCTCTTTGTTTGAAAAATAAATTAGTATGAAGGTGAATCACCATGAATCATCTCTTTATCATATTGGACTTTCAAGGAATGAATTATTAAATTTACAAAATATCCTTCCATTTCAATCTAACATTTTAGATGAAGGTATAAATTAGCTAGGTTTTCACCTAAATCCAAATGACTATATAAAGGAAAAAATACACTCTCTCCTTGAAAAAATTGGAAATAAGTTAAAAGCATGGAGTTTCAGGTGGTTGTATCATGTTGGAAGATTGATACTCAAAAAATATGTACTTGAAGCTACCTTGGTTTTCTAGTCTTCTCTATCATGGATTCCAAAAGGCATCTTATCCTTTGTATGAAAAATATTTTGTAGATATTTGTGGGAAGGGAAAAGGAAGGAACGATTTTTTCATGGGATAAATGGATAAAATATCCCTGTCAAAGGATTGGGCAGGCTAGGGCCTAGAAAATATTCATTTATTTGAAAAATATATAGAAAAAAGATTGGAATGGTGTTGGCTTAACGAGTCCTGACCCATGTTCAGAGTATTATGCGTAACCAAAAAACCCTCCAACTACTGTCCCTTTCGGCAATGATCTGCTTGCATAACCCAAAGTCTCACATAAACTAGTATGGGGAGGTGTTGGAACCAAGTTTCTGCACCGTGAAGGAGCATTTGATGTTTCTTTTTCCCTTACTTAGTGCTCATATTTCTACGTGGAACTTTCTGAGAAACCAGGCCTAAGTGCGGATAAAGCCATTATCAAATATGCATTAACATATATGTGTCATAGATTATATTTTAATCATATATAACTCTTGCGCATTTGCAAATAATTATAGAATTAACCCTTACTTAAATATAGAGTTTTGCATAATATGTCTATATTCAACTCAAATCTAACAGTTAAAGCGGAATAATACTTTCCCACAGATACAATCGACTTATCATTCACTAAGATAAATACACATTCAATAGCACAAATTTAGATCTAGAAATGTAATAAGAAATAGATGGCACATATAACAAGTCTAAGACATTTAACCACAAAAAACATATAAAGGTTTGAGTTTGCCAAAATTTCCTTCTTTATGAAGATATCTTTCAATTTAGTGCAATCCTTTCCCTTCTACGCACACAACAACAGAGTCCATGCACATAGCTCAGGACTAGGTCCCCGTGCACACAGACAACAGTAGCCTTTATACCTACACAAAACAACCCAAACTTAAATCATAACATAAAATATAAAAAAACATTCATATCTGATATGAGATATCTATCATTTTCAGCTCATACATATTTATATATTTCAAAACGCACACATGCTATGGTCTCAAACCCTGGTTTGAGACTCATGGTTTTCCCTTTTACCCATTACAATATTTAAGGGACTCTGACCTGCTACAAATCCCCTTTGACATCTGTGTGCAGCACGTATAAACAAAAAATTTAACCAAAAATACTCAAAATTGCTTTACCCTAGGGGACCCTACTCTAACAGGCCCCCAACGCAATCTAGTGGCTTGTCCCGAGTCACTTTGGTCCAGCTGCCTGCATTTTTTCTTTAAGCGCCTGCACAAAATTTTGAAATGGAAAAAGGACTATGGAAATTTATGCTGCAGTGCTCTGCACTTCTTCCACCAAATTTTTTGTGGTTCTTCCTTCAGTGTCCAGGCTGATGCTTCGCTAGGTCTACTGCAGACTTTTGAGGGCTCCATCAATGGTTTGTGAGAGTTGTAAGGCCTCATCTGCCCATGGATTCATTCACTCTTCCAACAAGTGGTATCTTCGATGTAGTGTGTCGATTTCCATCGGAATGATATGACTCTCCTGCAATCAGGCGAATCTCTAGGTGGGCACGAAGGTCGGCGCAAGAACCCGAATTTCATCGAAATTCTTCTCTTTTACCCTCAACTATGCTTTCAACTGTCGGATGATAGGGCCATCTTGGATGGAGGTCAAAATTCCTATGGCATCTTCAAGTATCTTACTGCAAGCGTCCACTACAATGGTGATACTAGCAGTTGAATCCTACATGACTGCGGCATGTTGCACGTGCACCTTTGGAGGTGTCTCTAGCTGCAGTTTCATCTGGAGGTATGCGATATTTTTCTCTAGCTTGGCACGGAATTTTTTATCCACGAATGCGATGCATTCAACATGGCTATCAAGCTTTCTAAATTAACTATAGGCACAACGGTGGAAAGTATTCTGATTTTGGGGAGATCATTCATAATCGGTTGATCATGGATTCCAATGCAACGCGTTGATCTTCGGCAACTCGACGAGCTTCTTCTAAATACTGTTGTCCCTTCTGCATTGTGACCACCTGTTTTTGATTTTTTGCAGCAACCTTTGAGGCATGTACTTCTTATGACTACAACTCGTCCACAATCATAGTATGCATTGCAAGTAATTTTCCGCAGGGAAGCATGGCCAAGTCAATGCCTACCTTAGAGCAGGCTTGCACATTGGCGCATAACTCGAGTTGCTCTACTGTAACTAAAGGCCCTAGAACATGAAATAGTTGGTTTTCTAATGGTGCAATAGTGTTGTGGGGTTGCACACTCACTTTTCCTACGCTCGCTTGGATCAGGTTCATTTGCACGCGGAGGTCCTCGAGACCGTGCTGCACATCCTCAATGACCGATTTGTATTGAGACTCCACATTATTCCAAAGATCTATGGTCGCAACTTTTAATGTGTTTTCAATTTAATTAAGGTCATCTTGTGTAAGGGTCAGGGCCTCTATCCATGTTTGCTTGGATCCCTCCTCTTTTTGCGCAGGCCTAGGGAGGTCTGAGATCCTTGCATAGTTCCTTTTTGCAAACTGATCTGTGTCGCAGGTACCCCAACACTTCCAACTTCTTTATTCTTTGTTTCCTTTTCTTGGTCAATGGATTCACTCGTTTTGGTTATCTCTGTCTCTTTATTTGCATCCTTATCCTTCTGTTGGGTATCCTTTGTCGTGCGCATCTTTATAGGTGTCTTCAGGGGTACTGACGGTGAGGCACCACTAATGGTGCACACTTCTAACCATAAGGCTGGACATTATGTCATAACATGCATAAGGTCTATTTGGGCTCAACCTAGTCTCCTAAATTGAGTTCATTTAATTTTCAACTAGGGTTGGTAAACTGCTGAAGTGAAGTGCACTGTATGTGCCTAGGTATTTGTTTCTTACTGCGTTGTGTTTAGTGTTTTATGATGTTTTTGGTCTTTTGATGGTTTTATGTTCACAAGGAAAAGAACTAAATGCTGGTGGAAAGAAGCTACTGGTTAAAAACAAAGTGAAGCCTAATTTTTTGATGACAAATGACAAATACAAATACTGAGACAGAACCAAACCTAAACTATGACTTAGCAAAAATACAAAGCTTGATAATGACTTCAAGAAAATGAATCACAACATGAACTTAACTTGTCCAATCCATTCATTAAGGATATTTTGGAAGAGCTTGAGGAATGGGCAGCTAAGTGTAAAAATTCTCCTAACTAAACAATTAAACAATCCACTCACAATGATACAACATCTCATCCATGATCAAAGGTTTGTTGAGATATATTTGGAAAAGAACATTGTTAACATCATAAGATCTCTACTCTAAAACCAGCTCCTAATTCTATTCTGCAACTTAGTTTAACACCACTAAACCTCACTCAAAAGTTATAGATTTCCTTTAGAATAGTCTTTGAGGAAAGGCTTGTTTGTGAAATGGTAAAAAGGTTACAAAAGTACTTGAGGCCTTGGGCTGATACTATCTTCTGTTCAGATGATTATGAGTCAATATTTGTTTTTAGAACAAAAGAGGTTTTGTAAATAATGAAGGCCGTGGTATTTAAGTTTAACAACTAATGTAATTTTAATATGCAATGGATGATAACTAAAATGTGGAATGAAAATACAGTGAGCTAAGCTAGAACTGAACTAAATTGTTACCGGTCTACAATAAACAGTGCTAAACTAACAAGCCATTATCAAACTTGAAACAAAATAACAAAGCATGAATTGAATGCAATTTGACTCCGGAGTACCCTAACTAAGTTATCATGCAATTAATCTATGGGATTCTACAACCTATTTTGTCCATCAAGAATGGTATTTTGGAAGAGCTTGTTAGAACAATCCTGGCTGTACAATTCAATGCAAATGAAAACATGAAAACTGAAAGAAATTACAATTAAAAACGAAGACATCACAGGTATTTCCTACCCATTGTTATGATATTTTGGAAGAGCGTTTTAAGAGTAAGATCAGCTATGCTACTTAGTGTAAACAACTGAAACCTTCAGTATCATAGTCATGCCTTAGTCATCATAATGATTTTTTGGAAGAGTTTACTAGAATAAGTTCAACTGTGATAATGAACAAAAGGAATTGCAAATAAAATCTATAACACTACAGCCATTTCTCATTCATTATCATGATCTTTTGGAAGAGTTTCTTAGAACAAGTATAGCTATAGTGACTAATGAAATTAACTATGAACTCAAACTTCAAAAACGTGAAAAAAAACTAAGATACTTATCTAAATTACGAAAGTAAAGTCGTTCAGGAGGCAGGGGCCCTCTATCACCAGACAGAATCTAACTCAAAATCAACTCAACGCGTTCAAAGCAATGTTGTATTCTTCATTAAAGGAAAATAACGTAAAACAGAGTATTCTCGGTCTTCATAAATATAGCAGTCAATCCATGAAATCTAATCAAAATCTACAGCTTGTCTCTCGGTTTCCCGAGTACATTTATAACAAATCTTCATAACAGAACTTGCAACAATACGGGGATCATTGTCTTTCTCTATCAAAATCGTACTAGAACTCTAAAGATGGCAGCGTAAAGGGACAAAGGACATCTGGACTGTCCTAGTCCTATTACGAATCTGCCTCCTTGAATGAGTTCCCACGTACAAAACCACGTCCAAAATTCAGTTCATTCTTCATGGTGAGCAACAAACGTTGAGGACATGATGTGGAATAAACCCATATGTGGCTTTTCCTGAGAGGACACCTGGAACATGCTTGAACGTGAAGAAAACTGCAGAATTTGCGGTTAGCTACGGAATGTCTGCATTCTGTAGCTATTTTTAGTTCAAAATGCATTACAATGACAAAATCACAAAAATTAGCAAGTTAGCCATGGTATTCATTCCTAAATTAATTTTAACTAATTTCATTGATCATTTGGGCCTGGGATAACAATGGACAAGGGAAAATGGAGTGAAGTAAGATGAAAGAAAGAACAATCTTGGGGTTCAACATACCCCCACTGCTGACTTCTTGCATGTCCTCATGCAACTTATTCCATAAACTCAGAGACTTCTGCAAGAACATCTAACCCTCTTCTTCTTCTTTGCCTGGAAGTTAAAGATCTTCTGGGCTTCCTGATGAATAGCTTGAACCTTAGATTGGTAACTGTCCTGATTAGTTTCTTGTTCCTCTTTTTCAACTTTTCATTAGCCTTTTCTACTTTGTCCATTTGTAGAGATAGGGTTGAGTTCATACTGGTTTTTAGTTTGATTTGTTCCTTTAGAATATCATTCTCGGTCCTAATATGTCTATTAAGTACTTCCAGTTCGTACCTATCTCTTCTTAACACATCTATTTCGGACAGTGGAGGACTAGGGGTTCTATCTCTATTTTCTGAAGCTTTCCTTTCCAATGTTTCAACATAGTCATAAACTTCTTGCTGTGCAGGGTCAGTTTCTGGGGCTTCTTCATCAAAATCTTCTTCAACATCCTCTTCAATAGATGTTTCCTCATCTTCTATATTTATCACCCCAGTTTTTTTGATCTGTGTTTTCCTTAGTTTCCCTCTGAGTCGATGGCTTCTTCTTGGCTGGGATGATCCCTCTCCTTTTTCTGTGGCAGATTTTCTGATTACCCTCTCTTCCTTAAGTTGTCTCTTAATCTGAGTCAACTTCTCAGAGATTATTTCTTCACTACTTTCCTGTACTGTTTTGTCAATTTCAATTTTAGAGGTTCTCCATTTTCTGCTTCTCTTTGTAGGCTGATGTTCAGGTGAAGGCTCTTTTGGTTCCTCAAAGTGATTCCTTACCAAGAAATTATCCCAAGTATCTTTTGTTTTGGCTAAATGGTGTTCAATTAAAATCTTAACCAAGCCATGATGGTATAGAGTTGTCTCTAGGAATTGGACTCTCCTTTGAACACTTGAAGCCATCTTTTTTAAACTTTGAATCAAGAAATAGGGCAAATTTAGCTCTTCCTCTAAGAAATGCATTATCAAACTAATATGGTAAACATAAAAAGTACCATATCTACCTTCACAAGTGTTAAATTTTTGTAGAATAAGAAATATGTTTCTCCATTTATTCTTTAATGCAGAGCTTGGAATTCCCTTTTTAAACACAGTGACATCCATACCTGGTGATTTGAGGATTTGCTTCCATGATTCATTATGAAATTCTCTGTTCTTAAACCATCTTTCTCCATGTCTAAGCAATCATGTTGCTTCTGCAATAAAAACCTCTGTGACAGTGAATTTAACATCTCCAACTTCAACCTCGGCTCCTTTGAATGACCTTGCAAACGTTTTAGTAACTTCTTTGTGGAAGCCATTAAATTTCTCAAGGAATTGCAGCCATCCTACTTGTTGCAACATTTCTCTACTTTGAGGGTATCCTTCCAGGTATTTTGTGCCCACTGGTTCAGTTCTTACAATGAGGCCCATAATTTCTTCTTCAATCTTCAGATTAGTACTCTTTCTGCTCACGGAAACAATGACTTCAACCTTCAAACTGATATACCTCTGGTTCACGGTGATAGTGCTTCAATCTTCAAATTGATATACCTCTACTTCACGGTGACAATGGCTTCAAATTCCAAACTGATATACCTCTGCTCACGGTGATAGAGATACCTCTGTTTTGAGGAATGAAATGATGAAGGGTTGGCTACGGAATGGATTAATAGGGAGTGGTTACGGAATGATTTAATGAAGTGAGGTGAAGAAAACAAAGCAATGAATGAAAATACTGTGGAGATTTTTACAACGGCTTCAAAAATCATCATTAAATGATTTGGCTGGGTGACGTGAGAAAATCAATTACTTCAGCATTTTAACCGCTTAAATAATGATCGGGTATAGGATTTGAAATGAAGGATTTTTATCCAAAGTTTTGTGGAGGGTATATTTGGCATGATCAATAAAAATAATCAAAACAAATTTTCAAATGATTCATAACTAAAACTATACTAAATTTTATGATATGTCATTATAATTAAAACTTTTTACCTTTGCTTTTCATCTACTTTTTGTGGTCTTCATATACTTTATTCTCCTCTGGAAACCATTACTTTGTGAGTCTTCATAACCCTTCTCAATTTTGCTTGTCCATGGATATACTGGATTATCTTGTTGCAATTCAATGTCTGTTGATCAGTGCCTTCAGGATCTGTAGCTGCGGAATGACTGCCTGGCTGCGGAAAGTCTGATTAGCTGCAGAATGTCTGTTGAGCTGCAGAATGTACCTGTAGAGAATTTTAATCATGGAATGGAGTGGTTTGGAATATAAGTGGAATATTATATGGAATGAGTGAAGATAAATGATGAAATATGGTATAATGGGATATGTATGAAGTGAATGATGAAGTGGGATGGATTATAATTTATGAAATGGAGTGGAAGAATATAGGAAATGGCCTGCAATCCATGACATGTGTTATTCATTTGCAGAAAAACATCAAACTTTTAAAATTTTTATATGGAAATGAGGTGGATGAAGTATGGAATGGAATGAATGAAATATGGAATGAAGCGAAGTATGAATGAATGAATGAAATGGAGTATGGATGGATGAGTAAATGGAATGAAATGAAATGAGATGGATCATAAGTGCAATGGATCTGAACTTATGATTTTGTAACAGCTGCTTGCAAAAACAAAATGGAAAAGTTAGAGTGTCAGAAAGACTCTGATTTTCACCCTATCTTTTCTGTATAAACATACCAATCAGTGATTGGTTTTCATGTTTATACTTTATTTATTTATTTCTTTTTTCTTTTTTCTTTTTCTTTTTCAAAAGAAATGCTTTCAGAAAATTCAATCAAGTTGATGAAGAAGAAAGATTCTTCTTCATTAACTTCACATCACTGTTTTCTTGGAACTTCTTGACAAATTATTCTCTTGAGAGTGGTTTGTGATACAGCTTCAATCTATGACCATTCACAAGAAAAGTGACCTCTTCTTCATCTATTGTCCTGATTTTTACTGCTCCATTGTCAAAAATTTTAACAATTTCATATGGCCCCAGCCAATGTGTTTGAAATTACCTTGAAAATCCTTGAATTTTGAATCAAACAAGAGAGCCCAGTCACCTTCTTTGAACTTCTTCTCTTTGATGTACTTGTCATGCCATCTAGTCCTTTTCTGTTGGACTAGACTTGTTTTCTGAACTGCATCTTGTCTGATCTCATCCAATTCATTAATCTGCTCCAATCTATGCTTTTGTGCCTCCGTTAAATCAAGTCCTAGCTGAACTGCCGTTTTGAAAGTTCGAATCTAGAACTCTATGGGAAACAAAACTTTCTTTCCATAAACAAGTTCATAAGGAGTATGACCTGTTGTGTTTCTCCATGTAGTTCTATAGGCCCACAAGGCTTCAGGAAGCCTATCTACCCAATATCTTCTATGTAAATGAACAGTCTTTGTTAGGATTCCTTCAATGACCTTATTAGTAGATTCCACTTGACCATTTGCTTGTGGATGATAAGGAGTAGATTTTCTATGCCTGATTTTGTACCTCTCCATCATTTGTTCCACTAGCCTTGATGTAAATTTAGCTCCTTGATTTGTAACAATTTCCCTTGGGACACCAAAACGAGTAAAAATATCCTCAAAAAAAAAAGTAACTACGGATGCTTCATTAGCAAAAAGTAATGGCTTGGCCTCTACCCATTTGGTAACATAATCAGTGCAAACTAATATATATCTCTTTTGTCTTGATGGAGGACTAATAGGTCCTAAAAAATCCAAAGCCCATTTTTCAAAAGGTTCAATATGTACCTGAGGTTGTAGTGGCATCTCACCTGAAGGAGAAGGTTTCCCTACCCTTTGGAAACTGTCACACCTTTTGACATACTCTTTAGCATATTTAAACAAGGATGGCCAATAATATCCTAAATTAAGAATATTATAGGCTGTCCTCTTATCATCAAAGTGTCTGCCACAAGGTTCATCATGACATGCTTTGAGAATCTCAGGCATCTCATCTTCACGAACACATATCCTAATGATCAAATCTGGACCTGTCTTGTACAACTCATTAGCAACCCATGAATATTTTGCACTTTCATAAATGATTCTTCTTTTATCTCTTGCATTCATTATTGAAGGAAATTTTCCTGAAACTAAATAATTAGCAATGTCAGCAAACCAAGGAGTTTGAGTAGAAATTGCAAAAAGATATTCATCAGGAAATTGATCTTCAACTGGGGTGTCATCTTTGATGTTTTGGAGTCTAGATAGGAAATCAGCTACTGTGTTTTGTTTTCCAGGCCTATCTAGAATGGTAATGTTGAATTCTTGTAGGAGCAATAACCATCTTATGACTCTGCCATTAGTAATTGATTTGTTCATTAAGTATCTAATTGCAGAATGATCAGTGTGAACAAAAGTTTCATAGCCTGTTATATAGTGTCTGAATTTGTTTATGGCATGAACAATGGCTAAAAACTCTTTTTCAGTTACAGTATAGTTTAACTCTGCAGGAGTCAAATTTTTACTGGTATAGTAGATGGCATAAGGAATCAGGTCTTTTTGTCCCAATACTGCTCCTAGAGCTGTATCATAGGTATCTGTTGAGATATGAAAAGGTAACTTCTAGTTAGGTCCCCTTAAAATAGGTGCTTCAGAAAAAAAAAAATTCAGGGTTTCAAAGGCTAACTGGCAATCAGAATTCCATTTGAATTCACAATCTTTGGTAAGTAATTTGAAGAGTGGAGATGCTATCTTGGTGAATTTTTCTATAAACCTCCGATAATATCCTGTAAATCCTAGAAAACTCCTAACATCTTTTTGACAAATTGGAATAGATAAGTTAGAGATGACTTCAAATTTTGACTCATCAACTCTAATCCCATCCCCTGAAATATGATGCCCTAAAACAATACCTTCAGTAAACATCATGAAACATTTCTCATGACTAAGTGAAAGATTTTCTTCTTGACATCTCTTTAAAACTTTTTCCAAGTTTTCTAAGGCTTCTTCAAATGTGTTTCCATAAAATGTGAAATCATCCATATATACCTCTACACAATCATGTATTAGATTTGAAAAAATTCCTAATACTGCCCTTTGGAAGGTTGCAGGTGCATTGCATAATCCAAATGGCAATACTCGGTAAGCATAGGTACCCCAAGGACAGGTAAATGTGGTTTTATCTTGATCTTCAAGTGCTACTTGGATTTGGTTGTAACCACTAAACCCATCTAGGAATGAGAAGTACTTTTTGCCAGCTAATGTATCTAACACTTGATCTATGAAAGGTAAGGGAAAATGGTCTTTAAGAGTAGCTTTGTTTAGTTCTCGGTAGTCAATACATACCCTCCATTTACCATTTTTCTTTGGCACAATTACCAAAGGAGAAACCCACCGACTATCTGAAATGGGATAGATGAAGTTGACATTTAACAATTTTTGCAATTCTTCTTTAACAATCTCCCTAAGATTTGGATTCATCCGTCTTTGAGGTTGTCTGATTGGTTTAAAATTTTCCTCTATATAGATGTGATGAGTGCAAGTATTGGGGCTTATCCCTTTCATGTCAGTGTACTCCCATGCATATGCAGAAGAATGTCTCTGTAATACTTTGACTAACTCTTCTTGTTGAGATTTCTCTAGGTTCTTATTTATGTTCAAAGTTTTGCCTGGAAAAATCTCACTTGTAGAGCTGCCAAATTTATCCATAGAATGAAGAGACATCTGTCTTGATGACAAAAACTCAATGTTTGATCCTTCTTGAAATGGTTCATGTTTGTATTTTGAAGAGGATTCAAAGTTTTCTAGAGTATTCAAAATTTGACTATCTTAACTAATTTCTGAAATTGTGAAGAGAGGTTGTAAGTCTTCTTCATTCTCTATCCATTGAGTATCATCTAAATCTGTAATTGTCCTAGCTGGAGGATACAAAGTGAATTTCTTAGTTGAACTACCATCATAGATATACATATCACCGGATCTACAACTAATAAAAGCATCAGCTGTAGCCAACCAAGGTCTTCCTAATATAACAGGATGGCCTCCTAGATTATTCTTAGGAGTTAGGATCATAAAATCCACAGGGTACTCCCAAGAATATAGGGACACTGGAATATCTTCTATTACCCCATCAGGTTTGATCACAGATCTGTCTGCTAATTGTAATAATGTGGGTGTAAAGAGAATATTAGGAAGCTTTAGTTTATCCATGATTTGTCTACTCATAATATTGATTGCTGCTCCTAAATCAATGAGTGTGTTTTGGATTTCAATTCCATTGATGTGAATTTTAACAACTGGATTTCCTGGGTCAAGATACTTTGGAATAGCAACCTTACCCATCATAATGTCTGCTATTTTTCCTGCCAGTTGAATTTTCTTTGTTTCTCTTATTCTTTTTCTTGTTTTCTTCATGCTCAACTCCTTTATTGTTTTGGCTAAAATTGGAATTTCCTTGATGGCTTGTAATAATGGAATTTTAATGCAAACATTTCTCAGCTCATCTAGGAAATCATAATTAGGCACCATAATTTGTTTTTATACACCTCTATCAATTTGTAATCTTTCTGGAAAGGGAGGTATAGAAGTAGATGTGGATGGTTGCTCTAATACAGGAGTTGAAATTATTGGATCTTTTTGCTTTGATTTTTCAATGTTTGGGTCTTGAAAAGATGTGTCTTCCTCAAGACTTTTATTCACCCGTAGAGAGTCTTCCTCAGAGTTATCTTGTTCTTGTATGACCACAGAAGGTTTCCTTTTTTCAAGTATTCTTCCAGACCTAAGTTGAACACCACTAAGGTCCAAAGGAGTAATTAAATAAGTTGGAAACTGTTGGCCTTCTATCATGTATGTGTTCTGAGGATTTTTATTATTGGGGTTTGGTATGGGTTGAGCAGGCAACTGATTTGATTTTTGAGGAAATGGTAATGGAAGTGGTTGATTTTGATGTGGTAGGTTCTGATGATGTTGTTGAGGATTTTGTTGAAAATTTTGCTGAGGATTTTGAGGATAAAAATGTGGGTATGGTGGATAGGATGGTGGATACTGATAGTACTGAGAGTATCTTCCATAGGGATTTTATGCTCCTTGTGCCCAAGCTTGAGATTGATTTTTAAATTGAGGCCAAGGTTGCTGCCAAGAATTCCAAGGTGGAGGTTGGTTATACATTTGATCATGGAATCCTTGTGTTTGAGGTCCTTGCCAAGGCCTTCTAGAGACAAAATTGAGAGATTCTGTGGAATTTGTAGGAGTTTCCTCTTGAAAGACATCTTTGAGACCAGGAAGGGAAGGACAATTCTTGGTCTCATGTTTTTCAGAACAAATGACACAGGTCTCTACAACTTTTACATCCAAAGGGCACTCTCTCAAGGCATGTTTCTTCCTACATTTGGGACAAAAGATTGCTAAGGCATCAGATTCAGCTTTTTGCTTGTTTTGTATCTTAAGAGTGTCTATTTGTTCACTAAGACTCCCTAAGATGTCAGATTTGAAATCATCAAGCATATGTCCTATTTCTGACCTACTTACTGTCCCAGAAGCAGACTTACTTGCCCTTGCAAGAGCAGGATCTCTTGGACCTTTTACAGTTTTAGATTTCCCTCTTGAAAGGTTGATACATAACTCAGATATTTCAGGTAATGTGAGCTGTGATATATCCCCTTTTCCCATCATGTTAAGGATATCCAACCATTCATCCTTAATTGTTTTCAACAAAAGAGCTTTTAAGGTGTCTTGATCTAAGTTTTCCATTTTTGCTCTTTTGATGTTGTAATGAAATCTCTCCAACAAATCTTCCAAGTTTTCATCTTCTTTTGTAACATCTTAAACACTTCTTCCTTATGATTGACCGGCATACAATAATCCAAATACCTCTCTAGAAATGCTTGTTTCATGTCTTCCCATGTCCTAATATAACTGTTGATCAAACTCATAAACCACTTCAATGCTGCTCCTTTCAATGTTGAAGGAAATAGTTTAAGTTTTTGAGCATCTTGTAAGTAGTCATAAGTTCTACACAGGACTTCAAATTCAAATAGGAAGGTTTTAGGATCTTCAGTTTTAAGCCCATAGAAGTTTGGAAGGATAGAGGGTGAAATATTTTTCATGGTTGTATTGGTTTCTTCATCTACTATAGGAAACCCAAAAGAGCTTCCTATTTCTCTTCTACCTCTTCCTCTACCTCCTTATCCTTCTATACCTCTACCTCCTTCTCCTCTACCTCTACCTCTACCCCCTCCAAATAATGTGTGTTCTCCATTAAAGACTCCTCCTCCTCCTTCTTCTGCCATGGTTGATTCTCCTGTGGAAGTGGAAAAGTTTGTGTTCTTAACAGGAGTCTTTGGATCTTCTTCTAAGGCAAGTTCAGTGGATGAAGTGGAAGGTTTCTCTAATGGAATATATGATCTTAGGTCTTCTAGAAGTCCAGGATCAACAAAGGATGGAATGTGGGTCTGATTTGAAGGTGTACTAGCTCTCGGTCTAGGTGAAACAAGTGGTGCTCTAGGAATCAAACTTCTGCTTCTGCTGCTTATGAATCTACCCCTTGAGTCTCTCTCTCTACGCATATAATTGTTTTTGGGAGTTAAGAAACAAAGGTTACCTAGTTTTCACTTCCCCAGCAACGGCGCAAAAATGTTTGGGCTCAACGTAGTCTCCTAAATTGAGTTCATTTAATTGTCAACCAGGGTTGGTAAACTGCTGAAGTGAAGTGCACTGTATGTGCCTAGGTGTTTGTTTCTTACTGTGTTGTGTTTAGTGTTTTATGATGTTTTTGGTCTTTTGATGGTTTTATGTTCACAAGGAAAAGAACTAAATGCTGGTGGAAAGAAGCTACTGGTTAAAAACAGAGTGAAGCCTAATTTGTTGATGACAAATGACAAATGAAAATACTGAGACAGAACCAAACCTAAACTATGACTTAGAAAAAATACAAAGCTCGATAATGACTTCAAGAAAATGAATCACAACATGAACTTAACTTGTCCAATCCATTCATTAAGGATATTTTGGAAGAGGTTGAGGAATGGGTAGCTAAGTGTAAAAATTCTCCTAACTAAACAATTAAACAATCCACTCATAATGATACAACATCTCATCCATGATCAAACGTTTGTTGAGATATATTTGGAAAAGAACATTGGTAACATCATAAGATCTCCACTCTAAAACCAGCTCCTAATTCTATTCTGCAACTTAGTTTAACACCACTAAACCTCACTCAAAAGTTACAAATTTCCTTTTAGAATAGTCTTTGAGGAAAGGCTTGTTTGTGAAATGGTAAAAAGGTTGCAAAAGTACTCCAGGCCTTGGACTGATACTATCTTCTCTTCAGATGATTATGAGTCAATATATGTTTTTAGAACAAAAGAAGTTTTGTAAATAATGAAGGCCGTGGTATTTAAGTTTAACAACTAATGTAATTTAATATGCAATGGATGATAACTAAATTGTGGAATGAAAATACAGTGAGCTAAGCTTGAACTGAACTAAAGTGTTACCAGTCTACAATAAACAGTGCTAAACTAACAAGCCATTATCAAACTTGAAACAAAATAACAAAGCATGAATTGAATGCAATTTGACTCCGGAGTACCCTAACTAAGTTATCATGCAATTAATCTATGGGATTCTACAGCCTATTTTGTCCATCATGAATGGTATTTTGGAAGAGCTTGTTAGAACAATCCTGGTTGTACAATTCAATGCAAATGCAAACATGAAAACTGAAAGCAATTACAATTAAAAACTAAGACATCACAGCTATTTCCTACCCATTGTTATGATATTTTGGAAGAGAATTTTAAGAGTAAGATCAGCTATGCTACTTAGTGTAAACAAGAAAATGAAACCTTCAGTATCACAGTCATGCCTTAGCCATCATAATGATTTTTTGGAAGAGTTTGCTTAGAATAAGTTCAACTGTGATAATGAACAAAAGAAATTGCAATTAAAATCTATAACACTACAGCCATTTCTCATTCATTATCATGATCTTTTGGAAGAGTTTCTTAGAAAAAGTATAGCTATAGTGACTAATGAAATTAACTATGAACTCAAACTTCAAAAACGTGAAAACAAACTAAGATACTTATCTAAATTACGAAAGTAAAGCCATTCAAAAGGCAGGGGCCCTCTACCACCAGACGGAATCTAACTCAAAATAAACTCAATGCGTTCAAAGCAATGCTGTCTTCTTCATTAAAGGAAAATAACGTAAAATAGAGTATTCTCGGTCTTCAAAAATATAGCAGTCAATCCATGAAATCTAATCCAAATCTAGAGCTTGTCTCTCGGTTTCCCGAGTACATTTATAAAAAATCTTCATAACAGAACTTGCAACAATACGGGGATCATTGTCTTTCCCTATCAAAATCGTACTAGAACTCTAAATATGGCATCGTAAAGGGACAAAGGACATCTGGACTGTCCTAGTCCTATTAGGAATCTGCCTCCTTGAATGAGTTCCCACGTACAAAACCACGTCCAGAATTCGATTCATTCTTCATGGTGAGCAACAAACGTTGAGGACATGATGTGGAATAAACCCATATGTGGATTTTCCTGAGAGGACACCTGGAACATGCTTGAACGTGAAGACAGCTATAGAATTGGCGGTTAGCTACGGAATGTCTGCATTCTGTAGCTAGTTTCAGTTCAAAATGCATTACAATGACAAAATCAAAAAACTTAGCAAGTTAGCCATGGTATTCATTCCTAAAGTAATTTTAACTAATTTCATTGATCATTTGGGCCTGGGATAACAATGGAAAAAGGAAAATGGAGTGAACTAAGATGAAAGAAAGAACAATCTTAGGGTTCAACAAGGTCATCCTCCATGACCATGTAAGGTAGCTCATACCAAACACCTTCAACATCTTCGGTCGTGTGCATGTAGAAGCTGTGAAAGGTAGCTTTGAAGTCTGCGACATGCTTGTGTTGCTCATACAGCATTGGCAACAATCGTGACTTGGACTGCACCGCTTGAAACAACTCAGAATCAAAGAGCATCCAGAATATTTTTTTTTTAGTTATTCGGGAAGGAAGCTTGGAGTTCCACGCCATCGCATATCTCTCAGCTTCACAAATATCGGGCTCAATATCTGGGAAGTGAGCCTCAGCTACTGTCTTCCAACCAATCAATGCAATTAGTAGCATCAACCAAGGATAGTAAAAATGTTTTCCTTCCTCCTGCACCTCACAGATATTCGCCAAAAATTTTGTGCACAGGTATTTTTCCCAATTATACTGTATCTCTTTCTCACATTTCTCGTCTAAAGCAATCACATGGGTCGTAACTTCCTTTGGACGACACTTCCTCATCATCTTGCATGTGAGGATTATAGTGCCAAACTGTACGATGGGGTCATTTATTTCACTAATGATGAACCCTTGAGTGTTGCGTGGCACCTTATATTTTTATTTAACTGTGTCTGCAACCTTCCGCTCCAAGCTGTTTCATCCAAAGGTTGCCACATTGTCATCCCCTTGATAGGGAAGGTTGCTGATATGGTGTATCAAATATGCATCAATAGGAACTGGCTGTCCTAGCTACAGATAGTCATCGTGCACCAGGGCGAGCAATTGACGCACACAGATATCGTTGACTACACTGCGCTTAAAGTGTGGGATGTTTAGAAAATTTAACATCCCCAACTTCTGGAGTCCTAATGCCCAACGCTTCGGCTTGACCTTGATCACCCCCTCATCATAGGTGACCGACTCTAAGTACATTGAGGGCACGAGGTACCAGTCTTCCATCTTTATCAGGGGGATTTTCACAAACACATCCCCTCAAATGGCACATCTTCGGGGATCAACGGTGAATTAATATAGGACCAAACATTATCTAGGTCCTTTGCGACCTTCACAGATGCTTTGCATGACACCACATATGTGGACAGTCATGAGAGTGAATCTACCTCCTCGAAAACATCTTCCTCCATAATTACTTCAAGTATCTCGGCCATAGGTCTCTTCTGACACTCTGTGGGAGTCAATCGAGGCTTCGAGGTCTTCTAGAGCGATGACTTTCGAGACCCTGAAGGTTGTCCCTTCTTAGATTTATGGGGCTCGGGTGCAGGTGTAGGGGTTTCAGTGGCCTGTGTAGAGGTTTCATCGACTTGCATCATAGATGGGGTAAGTTTGGTAGCTTTCATACTTGGAGGAATCAAATAACCCAACCCCCACTGACACAGTGTCTCGTAGAAAAGCGGGTCTTTCTTAGACATAATATTTAGAAAACACAACAATAACACTGTGCACAAATCACTTGGAAAGAAATGGAACTAATGCAACCCTTCCTGTCATATTTATAACATTGGCACAAGTTAAACAGTCTGATGTTCATTTATGTAGCCACCTAAATGCTAAAATTGTTCCAAATCTGACATAATCTCCTCGTTAAATACAATTTAGTCGCTCCTCCAAATGGTAATAAAGTTTTATTGTCCAGATTTACTATTCCAACTACTATTTTTTGGCACCTCTATGACTATTTTATGCAGGGCCAAACCTACATACCCAGAATCATCAAACATTGTTGTGAATGCATCTCAACATTTACACCCAAACTAAACCTTCAAGTCCGGCAATTCCCAACTCTCAATGCGGAAGCTTTATTTTTACAAATATAACAATGGTTACAAAAACCATTAGCATTCCCACTTCATCTGCATTCCAATTGTAATTAAAATCACACTTCACATTGATACTCCAACAAAATTACCCACCTGGAAATTCATAATAATATGAGAGCTTATCTCTATTAAATTCAAACACTCAGATTTCATATGCGCTCTTCACTGGTTATCACCAATCACAAGTAACATTTGGCCCATACCAAATTTCTAATCTTTCGATAATTTCAACATAACCATTCCATTCAACCTCATACTAAATATGCTACAGGTTTTAATGCAATTGTGCTTACCTCATAAACACCATGCAAATTTAATTGCGCCCTCTTAAAACGCAGATTTATAATTTAGCTCCTCACAATAAATGTATGAACCAATTCAATGCCAATTCTGCTCTTACCAGATGTTCTATTTTAACTCTGGTTTTTATCCTTGCAGAACGCCTTTCAATGCAGAGTACAACTGCAGACTCAATCTTAAAACGCAGTTCTGCTCATCATCCATATAAATTGAATTCAATGCTCTTGCTAACCTGTGCTACTGCAATTCATGAAATCGAATTGGAAATTAATTGAATTGAATCAACAATGCGTTCAAATGTAAATTAAACTCTGCTTTCCATGCCTTCCTCAGACATCCAGCGCTCAACAATTTACCCATATTTAACACAAATCGATATAAAAATCGATTCTTCCCAACGTTGCGCCATCAAATCACGAATTTGCCAGACTCAATTCTGCAATTCTGATTCAAACTCATATAACCCCTGCATTTCATAATTTGGTTCGGCATTTATAACAGTTTTATTAAACAGATTATATAATTTCAAATCTTCCCAATCGAATTTCATTCGATTGTACACCGTCCAATATTCAACACGGCATTCCTGCTAACTTTGAGCTCTTAAAATCGATTTACAACAGATTATGCCATGAGACTTCTCCGCCTCACAACCCATTCAGATCCAAACCCAAAACTATCATATAAATCGAATTAACATTCTGGAAAACAGAGTTTTAGTTTCTATAATTTAATTCTGCGGTCTATTAACCAGTTCATTGTATTATATGGGTTTCCAGCTATAAGACAACGCTTATCAATTCTATTCAATTCTTCATTAAACCTTTTCAGACAAGGTTAAACGCACTCTAAATTAAGGATTGTGGTGCTCATATACAGTTTGATATCGATTTTCCTAATCGATACTCTTGTGAATGCCGAAAAGATTCAATTTCTTCCACACAAAAGTCTACAACTCGATCCCTTAATGCAATGATATAAAATTCCGGAATTAACCAGGATTGAACCCAATTAATTCAAACCAACTTCATACCAATTTCTTACAACAGACTTGTTCATCTTGTCCAAGACTGAAAACACATTGAATTATGGAATCTCTCTCATAAATTACACAACAATCTATTACTTGTAAAACCAGAAACATACACTAATCAATCGATATTGAATTCTTCTTATACACCACTCAATGAATCAAAACACACAATTCTGAAAACACTTTTCACATTAACAATGAAAATACTTACAAACTTTGTATTTGCCATATATTCAACTTTAATGGCCTTCCAATTGCCCGGAGGCTTCTAAGTAGAAACTCTCTCACTACTCACACTCTCAATCTATTCAAGTGTATTTTTCTTCACAAAAACCACTCCTATTTATACACAAATAATGCATTTAATTCACTCAAAATATCTCTCCACCTAATCCTCAACTAATCTATATTTTAGGTGTGGACTCAACAAAGTCCCATACATAGGAATCCTAATCCCAAATTTTGCTCCCCATCTATTTCTCTCATATCCTTTTAATTAATAAAATAATATTTACAAAATCCTCACTCCTCCAAATTATCTCCTATTTTATTAAAAATAACAAATTAATTAATAAAATAACAAAAATGTCACACCCCCTTTTCTAACATATTTAAAAATGAAAAATGGCCTTGATGCTCCTGCATCAGACTCCCAACGTTAAAAATTAATCATGATCGCCTGATCATGTGTTCGAATCTGTGTATGCCCAGATCCCATATCTTGTGCTGCAACTTTCCACTTGTCGCTGCTTCTTTCTGATGTTCTTCTCTAGGTTTCCACACTTTATGTTGCATTCTACCTCCAACTATGCCTTCATACTCTGCCTTTGTATTTCCCTTGTTGAAATTGCTCTTCTTTCTTGCTGTTGTCTGCTGTCTCTGAGACACCTCCATCATCAGTCTTCTGATGGTTTCAATCTCTATGTCCAACCTACTGCTGCTGTCTCCAATTCCTGTTAATTCAACTGTTGTAGCTGCTTCTGCTGTTACTACTCTTCTTGCTGCCAACATTGATGTTGCTACTGTCAATGTTGTCTCAGTTGCCACCATAAATGTCGCCTCCTCCCAAACTTTCTGTCCCTCTGCAACATTCTTTTGTTCATCACCTGCAATTTCATCTACAACTTCTTTCTCTGGTTCAAATGTCTCCAACAAACATTTCAGCCCTTTCTCCTCAAGCATTTCATCAACATGCTGCAAATTAGTTCCAGCATAACTTCCATCTTCCCCTTCGACAATCTTCAGTAATTGTCCATCATCATCTTGATTGATTTTGGCAATCAAATCAAGTTCTTCAAACACTGTAGCTTCATCCCGTATTACTGTAGCAGTTTCAAAAGTCCGTCCTCCAATTTCGTCTTGGCTATACAGACAAGCCAACTCTTTCTTGTCACCCACGGTAACAAGTCTATGCATATGTGACATGATTGTCTCATCTTCTACCTGCAACAGTTCTTCTTATTCCAAGACAATTCCAAGTGATGGACTGTATTCTGCATCACCTGTAAACACAATCAAATTTTCAGCTTCAAAATCACAAGACCCAATGGTCTCGCTGGTTGATTCAGTCATCCACAGCTCTAAGTCTTCTTCAGGACTCAAAAAATATTTACTGGCTTTCTCCTCAGCTTCCTCTAGCAACACTTCAGTATGCTGCTCTGAGTTCCTTCCCAAATTCTTTGTCAGCACATCAGTATGCTACTTTGCATTCATCATGAGACTGTCAGCTAGTCCCTCCTTCTTACCATCCTCTCCTCCATGACTGTCCTTCATGAAAACTTTCTTGTCTTGCTTCTTCAGCAAATTATCCTGCACATAAGTCCTCTGTCTCTCCAATTCTCTTCTTTGAAGATCTAGTTTCCTATACAATTCAACAACTTCATTAGGAGTAGAACTTGGAAACTTCACACAATTTTCCATACCTTCACCAGCTCTTGACCAGTCATCAGTTGGTCCTTCTCTCTCTGCACCAATATTCTGATTAGACTCCTTCGTCTTCATCTCCTCCTGAGATCTTGATATCTCATCATTGATCTGAACAGCCTTCAAATTCAATTCTCTCTCTTGAAAAAGCTCTAAAGCTTGCTCATCTCCCTGTACTGTACCTGCAAACATACACAACTTGTCAGTTTTAAAACCACAAGACTTTTCAGTCTTGACTGCTTCCTCTAATACTTCCTTTTGAACAAATCTGCATGTGGAATCTTCAAATTCCATCTCTGGCTCAAGAAATCTAAGCTCCCTTTTCAATAAGGCAATCACATTTTGCCTCAACTTTATCTGCAATGGTCGCCAAATCACTCTCTTTCCCTTCAGTGGAAAGATCCATCCTCTATTCTGGTTTTCCTGCTCTTGCAGCCATTCTTCTAGTACCTGCAATTGTACCTTCATTACTGCAATTTCTCTTTCTCGGACTTCTTCAGTCATCTCACATCTATGGCATTCCTCTGAACCTCTTCTCTGATCCTCCATGATCATCATGAATCTCTTACTCACCATGAGTTGCACTAGCCTCTACAACAGCAAGCTCTCTTGCTGCCCCTTACCTCACCAAGCTCTCCTCACTCAGTCTTTTGGTAAGTACTTGGTTCACTGCCTCTGGAACCTTTTGAGCACTCTCCTCTACTCTTTCTCTAGGCTATCTCTTCAACTCACTTTCTCTTCAGGACACTGCAATTGTCCTCCCTATCCAGCCTTTAGCTGAATTTCAGGTTCACTGCCATCATCTTGTTTGCAACCATAAACTTCAATCATAATTTCAAATCATAAAATCACCTCACCTGTAAGATCCTGCATGATCTTGTCCTCCATTGCAATCCTGTTCGCTTGCAATTGTGTAGCTTGCATATCAATTTAAAAATCTGATCTTCCTTTCAATCATTCATCATACATTCAAAGAAACACACTTTAGTTCTCAACAAAACCTTCTGTCATCATTCAGAAAAAACAAACATCTTCTATTTCAACAGAGCCAAGCTTTGATACCAAAATGATGCAGGGCCAACTCTGCATACCCAGAATCATCAAACATTGCTGTGAATGCACCTCAACATTTACACCCAAACTAAACCTTCAAGTCCGGCAATTCCCAACTCTCAATGCGGAAGCTTTATTTTTACAAATATAACAATGGTTACAAAAACCATTAGCATTCCCACTTCATCTGCATTCCAATTGTAATTAAAATCACACTTCACATTGATAATCCAACAAAATTACCCACCTCGAAATTCATAATAATATGAGAGCTTATCTCTATTAAATTCAAACACTCAGATTTCATATGCGCTCTTCACTGGTTATCACCAATCACAAGTAACATTTGGCCCATAACAAATTTCTAATCTTTCGATCCTTTCAACATAACCATTCCATTCAACCTCATACTAAATATGCTACAAGTTTTAATGCAATTGTGCTTACCTCATAAACACCATGCAAATTCAATTGCGCCCTCTTAAAACGCAGATTTATAATTCAGCTCCTCACAATAAATGTATGAACCAATTCAATGCCAATTCTGCTCTTACCAGATGTTCTGTTTTAACGCTGGTTTTTATCCTTGCAGAACGCCTTTCAATGCAGAGTACAACTTCAAACTCAATCTTAAAACGCAGTTCTGCTCATCATCCATATAAATCGAATTCAATGCTCTTGCTAACCTGTGCTACTGCAATTCATGAAATCGAATTGGAAATTAATTGAATTGAATCAACAATGCATTCAAATGTAAATTAAACTCTGCTTTCCACGCCTTCCTCAGACATCCAGCGCTCAACAATTTACCCATATTTAACACAAATCGATATAAAAATCGATTCTTCCCAACGTTGCACCATCAAATCACGACTTTGCCAGACTCAATTCTGCAATTCTGATTGAAACTCATATAACCCCTGCATTTCATAATTTGGTTCGGCATTTATAACAGTTTTATTAAATAGATTATATAATTTCAAATCTGCCCAATCGAATTTCATTCGATTGTACACCGTCCAATCTTCAACACGGCATTCCTGCTAACTTTGAGCTCTTAAAATCGATTTACAACAGATTATGCCATGAGACTTCTCTGCCTCACAACCCATTCAGATCCAAACCCAAAACTATCATATAAATCGAATTAACATTCTGGAAAACAGAGTTTTAGTTTCTATAATTTAATTCTGCGGTCTATTAACCAGTTCACTGTATTATATGGGTTTCCAACTATAAGACAGTGTTTATCAATTCTATTCAATTATTCATTAAACCTTTTCAGACAAGGTTAAACGCACTCTAAATTAAGGATTGTGGTGCTCAAATACAGTTTGATATCGATTTTCCTAATCGATACTCTTGTGAATGCCAAAAAGATTCAATTTCTTCCACACAAAAGTCTACAACTCGATCCCTTAATGCAATGATATAAAATTCTGGAATTAACCAGGATTGAACCCAATTAATTCAAACCAACTTCATACCAATTTCTTAATACAGACTTGTTCGTCTTGTCCAAGACTGAAAATGCATTGAATTATGGAATCTCTCTCATAAATTACACAACAATCTATTACTTGTAAAACCAGAAACATACACTAATCAATCGATATTGAATTCTTCTTATACACCACTCAATGAATCAAAACACACAATTCTGAAAACACTTTTCACATTAACAATGAAAATACTTACAAACTTTGTATTTGCCATATATTCAACTTTAATGGCCTTCCAATTTTCCGAAGGCTTCTAAGTAGAAACTCTCTCACTACTCACACTCTCAATCTATTCAAGTGTATTTTTCTTCACAAAAACCACTCCTATTTATACACAAATAATGCATTTAATTCACTCAAAATATCTCTCCACCTAATCCTCAACGAATCTATATTTTAGGTGTGGACTCAACAAAGTCCCATACATAGGAATCCTAATCCCAAATTTTGCTCCTCATCTATTTCTCTCATATCCTTTTAATTAATAAAAGAATATTTACAAAATCCTCACTCCTCCAAATTATCTCCTATTTTATTAAAAATAACAAATTAATTAATAAAATAACAAAAATGTCACACCCCCTTTTCTAACATATTTACAAATGAAAAATGGCCTTGATGCTCCTGCATCACTATTTCGTTCTCTAAGAGCAACCTCTGTGTGACTATGCATCTACATGTGCATCTTCCATCCTTGTCACGTAGACCTGCACCTCCAATGTTTGACAGACTACTTGATGGTCATGCATTCTCTCACAACTGTCTACGATGCTAAGACACTCCTCCATCCATATAGTCATTTGGCGCGTGCAGAGATATGTTCATCACTGTATGGCTTCAACTGACTTCAATTCACATATCCAGGAAGGATTTCACCCCTTAAGGTAACCAGATGTACCACACCTATTTCCGTAATCTCCTTGACAACATAAGGTCTGAGCCAATGAATTTTGAACTTTCCTGAGTGGCACAAAAACTTACTGTCATATAGCAAAACTAAATCATCTTCCTTGAAAATATTTTGTCTGATGTGTTTGTCATGCCAATGTTTTTCACGCGCCTTTTGCACCCGTTGATGGAAACCAGCAATGAATCTATCTGCCTCCAATGCAACTAGTTGTGATAGTCACTCTTCCATACTATCTTGATCAGCTATTATAGTAACTGCTGCAATCCATAGACTGGGGATGATGAAATCCATTGGAATAATAACTACCTGCCCAAATAACAACCTAAATGGGGTCTACCCAGTCAATTTCTTTCATGTAGTTTGATATTCCCATAGAACCGCATGTACATGCACATCCTAATCGTTCTGATTATCATTGTGGACCTTTATGAGTGTGTTCTCCAAAATATTATTAAAGGCCTCTACCATGCCATTGGCTTGTGGATGATATGGTGTAATCTTTTGATGGTGCATCTTAAACTCCATTTTCAATGCTTGGATAGTCTCATTTACAAAGTGTGTACCCTAGTCACTCATCAATTTTTTAGCACACCCAAATCTTATCAAGATATTATCAAAAATGAAGTGCGCAACTGTTTCTGCATTGCAATACTTCACAGGCTTAGCTTCTACCCACCGAGTCAAATAGTCTGCTGCAGTAATGATATAGTGTGTGCTAGTCTTCTTTCCGGGAGGGTTGATCGGTCCTACAAATTCAATGGACCACTTATAAAAATCCTGCAAAGTCACTTGTTGTTGTAGTGGTGTTTCATCTCTGCATGATGGTTTCCCTATTCGTTGACACACATTACAAGCAAGACAATACTCCTTTGCATCACTATGTATCGTAGGCCATGACAACCCAGCCCTCAAAATTTTCTGCGTAGTTTTTTTTCCTGCATAGTGATCTCCTACAACCCCTGCATATGCTCAAACTAGGATATTTTTTCTTTCAAACTATGGCATGTAGTGTCTTAATTTCTCATCAGTGTCCATCTTATACAAATGGCCAGTAATCAAAGTAAAGTCAACTTCACACAAGACTAGTTCTTTCTTCTAATTTACTTTATACTCCATGGGCGCACTACCAGTGGTCAGAAAGTGGATAATATCTGTGAATTGGTCATCGACTAATTTAATGGAAAATAGTTGCACATCTGGTAATCCATCCTCCAAAATAGTTGGCTCCTCTCCACTTTTGATGCATGATAGGTGATATGGACCTGCATTCAACCTCCCTGGTTTCAAAATTACTTCAAATTCATACTCCTGAAATAATAAAATCCATCTATAGATCTTCCCCCCCAAAACAGGCTTGTTGAATAGGTACTTCAAAGCAGATTGATCCATAAAAGTCTTAAAATGACCTAGTGGATAATGACAGAAATTCTGCAGCGCGTAGACCATAGCTAATCCTTCCCTTTCTGTTGTGGAGTAGTTGCGTTCAACACTTGACAATTCCCTTCTCACAAATGAAATTGGGTGATTAATATCTCTGACTCCTGGCTATGTGAGTACAACGCCTAGCGCGATACATGAAGAGTCCACATGTACATGGAATTCCTTAGTCTAGTCTGAGAATACCAATATAGGCACAGTTACAATTTTCTCCTTAAGTAGCACACAAATCTTTTAACAATCCTCATCCCAACAAAAAGAGGCATCTTTCTTTAGAAACTTCTCCATTGGCACAATAATCAATGTGTAGTCTTCAATACACTTCCTATATTACCTTGTATGCCCAAAAATTGAGCGTAGTTGGTTTACATTTGCTGGAACCTCCAAGTTAACAATAAGATCAATCTTATATGGATCCACCATCAATCCATGCTGACACATAATATGACCTAGAAAAATCCCAAAGGGGACGCAAAATATGCACTTCTTCAGATTCAGTGAGATCTGATGCTTTCGATAAGTATCTAGCATTACGCACATATTTGAAACATGCTTCTTTACAAGGCCAAATACATTCGAATAATCAAAATAAATTTCTAATAATTTGTGTATATATTCATTAAATGCATCTACCATCACATGCGAGAAGATTGCTAGCACATTCTTTAGACTGAATTGCATGAATGTATATTGGAATGATCCCCATTATGTCGCAAAGGTTTTCTTACTTCTGTTTTCAGACGTGATTCTGATTTGGTGGTATCCAAAAAATCCATTAGTGAATGAGTAGGCCTCCTGCCTTCCAACATTTTCCATTATTTCATCAGAAAATGGAGTTGGAAAAGGGTCATCCACACATACATCATTTAACTTCTGCAGATCCACACAGATCTTAATTTCTCCTTTGGTCTTCTTTTCTTGGATCACAATGGGGTTGACCCAATCTGATTCTTCCATTGGTTCAATGACCCCTACAACAACCATTTTCTCCAGCTCCTCTTTGACCTTCTTCTTGTATTTGGGATTTAACCTGTAAGGACACTTCTTGACAGGTCACACATCTAGTTTTAGTGTGATCTTCATTACACCTAGATCCCCAACAATACCTTTTAACTCGGAAAAATTTGTAAGAAATAAGTCCTGATATTCAGCAAGAAAATTCACAACCTTAGCTATTGTATCTTCATCCCAGTAATCCCTAATTTTAAAAATCTTAGGTTGCTCTTATGTTTCGATGTTGACTTGCCTAATATTCATGGGTTCAGTCACATGTGGTACCACATGTAGTGATCTAACAACTGCGCAATTTCCTTCAGACTCCAGAATATTGATTTTCATTGGGTCTTCTTCATTATCTTCAATAGTCACATTCTTGTAGTCAACTATATCCTTCATCTGTGCATCCCATGCTGGTATGGCTCGCACTTCTGGTGTCTCTGTCATGTCAAAGATCACATCTTGGATTGTGTGTAAGGTAGTACTGATGCATGGGAATCCACTCTTAAAACTAAATGTTAAAAAAATATTTCTCGTAGCACAACCCATTCCATCGTGCCTCATCATAGCTCAATCTCTAGGTACCATTTCATAGGAATATAGCTTAAATTATGGACGAATCTATGCACCCAACCTGGTTGCAGCTCTTCTCCCCAAGATGTAGTCCACCTGTATAAATGTATGCACATATATTCTTTTCCTGCATAGGTTCCTTCCAAATGTGTATTGGGTTTTCCAAAGCGCAGTTGCATCATATGGTTACATTCTTTCCAATTCTCCAAGTTTTCCTAGTGTGTCTCCCACCAATGTGCTGGATTTGAGCGTAGAGCTAAGTCAAGCGCATGGATCCGTTGTGTCTCTAGAACAACCTTTTCGAACTAGTCTAAGAAAAAAGTGACACTACCTATACCATCATAATAATGTAGTTCCCATACTCAGAGGATATGCACCGTAGAGATTTGGTTACTCAGTTGAAATTCAATGTTCCGACTTTGTGCAAACAGTTCTACCAATTCTCCAATTCCTCATTTGATTCTGAGTGGCATGAGTTATTTCTATCCTAGCTAAGACAACCATTTGTTGTGGGATTTATCCAATATTAATCTCACGCAGTTAGTTTGTAGGTATGATAAATGTCCTCATTTGCATACACTAATTTTGTATATCTTTCTTCCTCTGCTGGATCTAGTGGGACCAAAACCCTGGTTCCATTGTTTTAAAATACCACTCTTCTGCACTTGAGATTGATGATAGTATCCATGTCAATAGAATAAGCATGGGGTTTGGATATGTATCATAAATAATATGAATAAATTCAAAATCATATAGCGCCTTAACTCCTTCAATATCAACTATTACCCCAGAAAGCATACCCATTGGGATAATCTTCTGTTGATTTTACATGCATAGTTGGATTGCAAACCATTCTAGCTTAGGTTCTCCCATTTTCTGCCAAGTCTGCGTTGGAATACATTTTCATTAGAGCCCATATCCAAAATGACATGGTCCATTTCAAATTCTCCTATCTGAGTAGTCAAGCGCATCTCTCAACTAGTTATTCTCTTGTTATTGTAGATATTATTGAGAGCCTTTTGCTCCATCTGGGGCTGTTTTTTTTCGACGCAGTTTTTAATTAAAGCTTGAAGGTTATCCACAGCCTTATTATTGCGCAAAATCTTGATATAGGCCTGAGAAAATAGTTTCAACTCTGCAAGCTTAGCCCCTTCGTCAGTATCCATGGCAATTTTGCTTGCTACTTTGGATGAGCCAAGATTCATGAAGTCCTTATTTTCTGCGGCAAAGGCTTCCTTTTCCCTTTCTATATTGAATCCTTCCTTTTTCTCAGGAGTTCTCTGGACCCAAACATCAGTGACAAGCCTCTTTTATTTTTCTTTATCTTCTACAGTTTCTATGCCACTTCTAGTTACAATATTTATGCTAGGGTATTTAGTGCGTGATTCTGATCTCATCATTTGAACATTCTGTGTAGGTGTCTGTGGTTTCTTCTCGTGCATTTTTGAAAATAGTAAAGGGAAATTTTCAAGGAGATGATCAAACTGCCTACAATATCTACAATATTGTTGTGTTTGGTTTGGGAACTCACGTGCATAATTACCACCTTCTCCATAGTTATAACAAATGAGTTGTCCTCTTCCATGACTAGCTCATCTGCTCCTTCCTCATCCTTTTCCTAGGAATCCATCGCACCGAGACGGTGATGTAGGTGATTCTCGTCCTCTAAACTCAACCTACAATATGTACGAATAATTCTCCTCAATCATCATATTGAAGCTACAACATTTATTTTCATCATGTCCCACATATCGACATAATGTGCAGAAAGGTTGTTGTAGCTTTGGAATATATTTACCAATCCTAGTAAAGAAGTCTGTTGTAAGCAATCCATTTGTTTGGAAAATTAGGCACCATATTTTGGGAACTTCACCATCCCCTGCCTTGTTCTTAATTGGACTTGGTCCTCCAATCAACATATATTTAGTATATACAAGACATTGATCCTTGTGAGATCCCTCGGCTTTGCAATGTGTTCACCATACTCCTGTGCACACATCCTTTTCCTTCTCCTTTCACAATGTTTGTATCTCTAAGTGTAGTGCAACTAACTAAATTTGGATTTTATGAGCCCCAACTTATGTGGCAGGTACAGGTGAAGCTTCTAGCTTCATGGAAATGTCCACAACTTTAGCCTGTGTTGCAATCTTTTGTTTATTTAAAGACTGGCACAGATGCTGCAACAACATAACAATTAAACATTATTTGTGATGCATGTCATAAATAGTAAATACTCCATCTTTGATGGTGCACTTAAATCATTGATCTTCCTCCCATACATATTCATTCACTTCTTGGTGGATCTATTTTAATTTAGTCATGCATTGAGAGTAGGATTTCAGATTTTTGAACAGTTCCTTCTGTTATAAAAAAATTGCACCTAATAGGCTGCTAATCAGACAATATCATGTACTGTTTCAAACCAATATTTTTACTGAAGCTTAGCCTCTTCAGTCTGAGAGGGCTCTCTCAAAGGGTTAATGATATTGAATAAAGATGTATTTATATGGTTAACTCTACTTGTAAAACTTGTTTATGATGAGTGTAGGATGAAAATAATATCAATAAGCAAACATTGGACTTATGGAGTCAACAATTTCAATGATTCAGTAGTAATTTCACTTAACATGGAAGCTAAGGTAGCTAAGAGTTTTTAGCAGTAGTACACACACACATGAAACATGAAAATACATAGTCAATTTATCTATAAAGGAATTCAGAGAATTACATGAATGAATTATGAGTATTATAGATAAAAACCACTGCAAATGGGACACATAAAAGATATAGATAAGAAAAGAACTAAAAACTCGGTCAGAATCTTAGGTTGGTCAAGAAACAAGTCGTTGTGTCACTAAAACAGTCAAATTTCACAAAGCTGCAGTTTTGCCAAAAAATCTCCAACCCTTGACAAATTCGACTCTATGCCCTTTAATAGACTTGTTACATCATGAGATGATCTACCTCCTAGCTAGATTCATCAAATTTTTGCCTAATGACACCTTGCATAACCATAAAACATCTATTTAATGACAAAATGACAGTTATCCTACTTGACGTTCCTTTTCCTAACAGGACTCAAACTTCTCATTATTACATTTAACAACCTTATCTTCTAAAGGAATTACAAATTTGAAAAATATGCTTTTACATGTTCGAATTGGGGTGATGGGACTCATCCCTACATGACCACTTAATTGACCTCCTCTAAAACTGGAAACAAAACCCTGTTTTTAGGGAAAACTGATCTTCTTCTTCCACGAATGATTTGTCTACTAATTTATCTTCATTTAGTGGTCTTTAAGTGCTAAAAAATTGTTTTCATGATCCTATAACACTTGTATAATCTCCATCTATCCATAGGTGCTAAAAAATCTACTTAAAAATCTCCCACACAGTACGCTACGAAAGTAAGGCAGTTTCGTAGTCTACTTTCATAGCACTGCAAAAATGCCATTTGCCCTCAATATTTTTTATTCTTTCCTTTGGTATGGTCTTCATCATCCTTAGACACATCTCCCATGAAAATTTCACTTTTTGAAAGCTCCCAAAACTGGTTCAAAAAGGAAAAAGAAAAGCTACAGTGGTTTCATAGCGTTTTATTGTCCTTAAAGCCCGCACACACTACGAAACTGCTGAAAAGTGCTAAAATTCCATATTTTTGTGTAACTTGAAAAATAAACCTTCTAAGTGCCAAAACCTTGTTTCTAACATGCCATTAATCTTAAAAGCCATAAACCATCTCACATTATGATTCTTGAGGCATTTCTTCCTCATTTATGATTGATTGAGCTATTGGCTCTTAAAGCACTGTCATTTTAAGGCCTTTTTTCTCTAACTCCCCATGAATTAGCTCAAGCTGCTCCTGGAGGCCCTTAACTTGATATTTCAACTTTCTATTAGTGGCTTTCAAATTTTTGTTCATCCTCCTAACATGTTTGGCCTCTTTCCTCACTAGAATGGTCCATTTGATAAGTTGTTGTGTATTGTCCAAAGTCTTGGAAATAGTGTCAACCTTTTCTTCCCAAATTTCCTTCATATTTTCAAACTAAATATTCTCTACACTGTGTTTCCTTGATTCTCTTTTCAAAATATAAATTTCATGATTGGCCAATTTCAGTTGTTCTTCAAGGAGTTGTAACTCTGTTTTTTCCATCACCTTCTCTTTTCCTTTCTTTGATTTGCTAATTGTATATTTATTTACAGGTGATAAAGGTCAATGATCTCTTGCGGTGGCTGAACTGTGTCAGTAGGTGGTTGAACCTATTTACTTCTCTCTAATAGCTTCCTATAAGGCCTTGTCATAGGTTTTCTTCCTTGGAACATAAAACCTACATCTTCTCCCTCAAATTCTAGTTTCTTTACAGATTTAGCCTTTTTAACTTCTGTCCACCTTCCTCTATGTCCTTAGCCTGGACTATAGGAGTTTATTCTATGTCAATGACATGTAAGATATCTTCTAGATTTCATTTAGCTACTTCTTTGTCTTCTAAGGCCACTATTTGGCCCCTTGTCAACCTTTTTTCTCCTTGTTTAATCACATCTTGTTTTTGTTTTGTAGGTTTGACCACTTTTGACTTCTGTTTTGTAGGTGGGACATTTGGTGTGTCAAAAATCTGTAATTGCTCTGTTTCCATCATAATTGGCTCACTTGGTTCTACTCTTGCAGGTTTACTTGGTTCTTCTACCAATGGTTCACTCCGTTTTGCTGCTAAGGGTGATGGAATTCTCCTAGGTTTAGGAGTTCTTGAAGGAGTAAAAGCATCCAACTCAAAACCACTAACAAACAAAAATGAGGACTAGTCTTTACCTAACCTTTGAATTTCATCTAAAACCAACAGCTTCATTAAACCATGATTAAATAATGATGTCTCACTCCCTTCAGACTTTGCTTGGACCTTATCGGCCATTTTTTATAAACTTCTATGTAAATAGAAAGGCAGATCAAGGGAAATCTTACCAGTAAAGTGCAGAAGTAACTTGAAATGATATGAGTAGACTTTGTGGTATCTCCCTTCACAAGTAAAGTAATTTTGGATGATGAGAAACTATTTTGAGTAGTTTTCCTTTATGTAGCTCCTTAGAATGGCAATAGTGAGATCCATTTCACTGTTTTTAGGCTTCATGAATTCTTTGCAATGCTCCATGTTAAAATTCAAACCTTTGAACCACTTCTCCTGTCCTCTAGGAATTCCTGTAGAAGCTACAATAACCTTTGGTGTGATGGATAGATTGAGCATTCCCACTTTTGTGGTTGTTCCACTGAAATTCAAAGCAAAATCTTTGGAAACCTGTGCATGGAAGCCTTGTAATTTCTCACAAAACTATAAGCAACCTATCCTTCTGAAGACTTCCACTGTTGTTGGGTCTTCATTGATCAAATTCATATCTACAAGTTCATATCTGAGACATTGGCCACCCTTTTTTGTCCTTCTTTTTTCTGCCATGGTTAATTGAATGTCTTCACAACCTCACTTGATGATTTGCAGCCTCACTTGTTAGTGCTCAATGTAAACCTTTGAAAACACCAGCCCGAGCTTTGGCTTGATGCAATAGCTCTCCAGAGCTCAATATCATGTAAAGAAGGAATGAGAAATGAGAAATGACTGAATTAGGAAATATTTTGAAGCTTTGATGTCTTCTCATGACCCAATGATGACTCATACATACCTAAACTAATCATGATGACTTCAGACCTGACCATGTACCTTGGTTTTATCCCTCCATGACTCGAATGGCATCTAACCTACCCTTTCCCAACGATTTTCTGACACCTAACAACTAATATGACAAGAAAGACAAGAGACCTCACTTTCATAGTGTATCTAGTTTAAATTTGGCTATTTTTGCTATGAAACTATCAGCAGTTTCATAGCGAAAAGTGACTTTTCACAGTTTATTTCGCTACGAAACTGTTGTTTCTTGGCTAAAATGGAATTTTCGGTACAAAAACCTTGGAAATTGAAATTATTCAGAAAATAATGAGTGATGTGACACGAGGGGATTTGAAAATTATTGGGTTTAGACCTTAGGGTAAGATAAATTTAATATTTCCCTTGATCAAGCATAAAAAATGAATCCTACAACCCTATTTTTGACACATGAACCTATTTAACCTTGTCAAATGATGCTTCTTTTTTTTTGGGTGATAACACCTTCAATGCGGTCTTAAGATCATCAATTGTGGCATTAGGATTGGTTGCCATATACTTCATGTACCAATCCAACGCGTGTTATTGAAATGTAGTAGCCAACTGCGCTTTCTTAACATTATCATTATTGATTTGTTGTGTTCTCCATACAACATTTGTGACGAACCAAAATTGATCAACATCTTGATTTCCAATTCCCTTGAAATTCTTCATCTTGACGGAGGTAGCCATGTCGTATACTGTTGGTGGAGGTGGAGGTGGAGGTGGAGTGGATGGCTTGTTAGAGTGAGGAAAATTTGGGAGTGGAGTGGATGGGATCTAAACTAAGGCCAACAACCCAAGAATATCCTGATCTTGAAATCCCTCTTATTCTAAGTGCAAAGATGAAAAGATTCACCAGAGCTACTTGTTTAAGACTCCTCATCATTGTCATATTTACCTTTGAGCAGGCTATAAAAAAAACCCTCTTCTAGATCTATTCTGTAAGTTCTTCCGCTACATGTAGTTGGGCCTCTTCAAAACATTCACTCAATATGACTACAAAGAGTACCCTTTTCACACGAAAGAATTTTAATCCACAATTTAAATGTGTGTAGAAACTTACCTCTAGAGCCCTTGAAAAACCTTCTTTTAGCTTCAGAATATGATACAAAAGTATCAATAGAAAATTTAGTCATAAACCCACTTAGAACACTATCAATCCAATAATCTACTGCACGGGTAATTTTATTGCTAGATTTCTCCAACTGTTGAGCCAGTTTAAGAGTCCACCTTGTGATTATGTTGTCCTTTACATAGGTCTAAAATTCAATCAGCCAAGATAACCATTCATGTAACTCAGTCGCAAAGGAAGCAAAGAAAATTTCTTGGAGCTCTATGTAGATATACCTTTGCTCCCAATCCTTGATAGAAAATTTAGGGTTTTGATTTTCTTGGATTGAAAATTCATGCACGTTCTTGTCAAGAAAAACTTGAAATTCATTCTGATTCAAATGCCACAACATCAAATCTACCTCAAAATGATCCTATTCCCAACAACAGAACCATTTTTTGTCTTAAGGGGTCCTAACCCAGGTTCAGAGTATTCTGTGCAACCAACAAAACCCTCCAACTACTGGCCCTTTCAGAAATGATCTACTTATGCAACCCAAAGTCTCACCCGAAGCAGTATGGGGGGTGCTAGAACCAGGATTCTACACCCTACGGGAGCATTTGATGTGTGGTTTTCCCTTAATTATTTCTTATCTGTCTGTGCTAAACTTCCCAATAAACCAGGTCAAACTGCAAATTAAACCCTCAAAAAATATGCATTAACAGATATGCGCCATAGATTATATTTTAATCAGATCTAACCCTTGTGCATTCACAGATCATTATAGAATTAAGCCTTACTTCAATATAGACTTGCGCATAACATATCACTATACTCAATTCAGATCTGAGATTTAAAAAGGAATAATACTTACCCACATATGCAATCAAATTATCGTTCACTAAGATAAATATGCATTCAATAGCACAGATTCATATCTAGAAATGTAGTAAGCAAAATATAGCGCACATAAGAAGTTTAAGACATTTAACAACATAAACCATATAAAAGACTGAGTTAGCCAAAATTTCCTTCTTTATTAAGAGATCTTTCAATTTAGTACAATCATTTCCCTTCTGTGCACACAACAATAGAGTCTATATGCATAGGTCAGGACTAGTTCTCCGTGCACACATCCAGTAGAAGCCTTTCTACCTAGACAAACCATCTGAAACTTAGATCAAAACATAAAACATAAACACATCATTCATATCCGATATGATATCTCTATCCTTTTCAGATCTTACATATTTATATATTTCCAAACACACACATACCATGGTCTCAAATCATGGTTTGAGACTCATGGTTTTCCGTTTTACCCATTACAATAATTAAGGGACTTTGACCTACCTCAAAGCCAAGTTGACATCTGTGTGCAACATGTATAAAAAAAAACATTAACCAAAAATACTCTAAATTTCTTTACCCCAGGGGACCCTACTCCAACAAATGGTGTTTGATTTCTACATGAATTTTATGGATTGAAGTTATGCACTAGAAATATATCCACTGATGGACCATTTTGGACTAGATCTATTCTCCAGGAAAAAGTAGGCCAAATGTATTGGTTTTTTGGAAGGTTGTGCTTCACTCTTTCGAGGTGATTCAAAAGGGTATGGTGTGGAAATTTGGGAATGGGGAACAAGTAAGAATTGGTGTTGAACCATGAGATGGTTGTAGTGAAAAATTTGGTTTGTCTTCAAAATTAGTTGATTTTTTACACACAAATAGGACATATACACTGGAATATATTTTTGTTCATGATGGGTCGTCAATATGGGGGTAGGGGTGGTATGATGAACATCATCTAGATCTTCTCCATAAGTGGATGGATTAATGGAGTCAATACATTATAAGTCTCAACTCATATTATGTGTGGATAAGGGACAAATAAGAACCTCTGGTTTGGTCAAATTCTTTTGCTGGATAATACACCAAAATTGGGTTATGTTTTTCTCATAAATGACAGGAAACCTAAAAAATCTTTCATGTTGGTGGAGGAAAATTTTGGAAAATTCAATGCCCAACAAAAGCATAAATTTTCCAATGGTGTATTTCAGAAAATTGGGTTGTAATCAGATACAATCTTAATAAGAGATGCATTATTGGAAAAATTTTGTGCCCTTTATGCAAGAATTCAAAAGAATATATGATAAACTTATTCCTTTCATGCTCTTTTGCACAAGTTGTCTCGTCACTCTATTAAATCATCTATGGGTATCAAATACCTATTGAAAGGTGTTTCCTATTTGGATGCTTGGGAAGATTTGTGGAATAATTCTAACCCAAAGAAGAATTAATTTCATCTCCTTATTATTTCCTATGAAATATGTATTACTTGGGATGTTATAGTCTTCCAAGATAAAACAAATATACCTAAAAAAGTGGTTTCCTACTATTTTTTTCTATTATTTTGAATTTAGATTCTCCTCCTCAAACATGCAATTTAATTTTTGAATCCATTGATTTCTCTTTTCTCTAGGGATATTTTGATGAAGTCTCTCTTGTTAGATGAGAATGCGAAGAAGGAGATATCATGTACCTAGCTCAAAATTATTTTTACCAGCTGAAGAGTGCAATGGGATAGGTAACAAACAATTTTTCTGAGCTTATGGGTCTAAAATTTCTTCTGTTGTTTGCAATTGAAAAGGGATTTTGAAGGATACATATTTTTGGGGACTCAAATAATGTTATCAATTGTCTCAATGACACTTCTATATGCCACAAGAACACACTCTACCCCATCATTGAGGAGATAAAACTTTTAAAATAATATTTTGACTATATTATTTGTTTCCATATTTATAGGGAAAGAAACTCTAATGATGACACATTATCTAAGGAAAGTTTTGCTCAGGATATGAGAACATGGAAAATAAAAGAGCACATAAATAGACAAGAGCATATATATATATATATATAAACTTCCTCGTCACCAGTCAATGTTCTTATGTATTTATGTTTCTATAGTTTTCTCTTAAAGCATGATGGAACACTTTTATGATTTGTTCTAGCTAACAGTTTCTTAGTGTAACTTATCATCATACATAATGTAATTTTAAACATTAATGAAAGTTAACAATTTTTCTTAAAAAAAAGCATAAGGTATGACCTTGAAAACCCTTATGGGAGAAATCCTATCTAGAAGGTGAGGTTTCCTTGTTCTCTCCTCCTCTGAATGGAAATGGATGCACGTAAAGAGTGAGACATGTGGCCCATGGGCTGCTTCAATTCAAAAAACCTCTTTTTTATCTCTCTCTCTCTCCATATGCATTCTCATATACTCCACTCATCTATGGAACAAAATGCACATAAATAGAATGGAATCGCTTCCCTCCTAGTGGCCTAGTTATAACACAACCTGATAGCGTACTAGTGGTCAAGTTTGACTCCTTCAACTATTAAGTGTATTTACAATATTTAATATTTTCGAGTATTCTTCATCATTATTGTGTGCCTAGTACATTTTCCATGAATAATGGGGTCTAACATGACATCTTCTCGAATCATGGTGGTCAATATAGGAAGGTCACTTTCTGGGTTGCATAGCTTTTTCATATTCACTTTGATTGATATGATTCTTGCATTGTTGGAAAGATATATGCATATAATATAGATAGGGGGTGCTACTCTTAAGAAAAAAAATACCCTAATTTTTTTTTGTAAATTCCTCAAACTACTTTTGGAAGGTTTTAGATCCAAATTCACAAAACTGGGACCCACTAGTGAAAATTGTCCCATGAGTTGATTAGTCCGATTTTTTCACTTTGAAAGCATCAATATGGATGAAAAATAATATAATAATGAAATCTAGATCAATATATGATTAATATTTTAGTCAAATTATATTTTTTATTATTATTGGTTTTGTTTAACATATTATACTATGTGGACATATGCTGACATCAAATTTATAGAAAATTTCTTTGGGGTTGAGTAGATGTAGAGAATCATGGAGAAAATTGAACAAATCTAGAACTGTTTTTAATTTATAATCTTGAAATTATATGAAATATTCCCTATTTTATCCATCCAATATATTTATTCCTATCCCCCATTTAGGAGTATGTTTATTATTAAGCATACAATATACAATCATAGTGAGATTAAATTGAAAGACAATAGACCTCCTAATATTACTCCAAAGTCTAGTCAAAGTCACTTATGGCTTAAGAGGGGATGGTATAAATATGTGAAGGTTTGGCTAAATTAGTGGACAATGGACATATTTTTTTTCTTTGAATATTCTCATGAATTTTTCTTTTCTTTTTTCTTTCCCTTTGAACTCACTAGGATTCTTAAGGTGCACATTGAATTTTTCCATTGCTTAAGAGCTAATTTTGTTCTTATAAATTCTGCAACACTTGTCCAAAACTCTCTTTCATATCGCATAAGATTTGTCTTTCTATGTCACATATCACACTAAATTTTACTTTTCTTATGACATTGTGCATATTATATGAAATTTGGATTTTCTCATTGTATCACATTCAATTTTGTTGAGAAATATAGGATGCATCAAGATTAAGTGATTTATCTTCAATAGATAACTTCTTGTGAATGATTTTTACTTTATTAGATTAGGATATTATTTAATTAGTGTATTATAGTGTTCTTATTCATGAAACAAATACTAATGCATAAACCATAAAGAGACAAGAGACACAAAATTTAGACTATCAGCCAGGGCCAAAACCTCTCCCACTTGAGAGGAAATCCCAAACAAATTATTCTTATAGAGACTTCAATTGAAGAATACAAAGACCAACACCCTTGACCTATTTTTCACTCCAAGACCAAGACATAAATCATCTTTGATTAAATTATTATTGATTGAGTCAATAATAGTCAAACCTTTACTTCTCCCTCCTTCTCTACTACCCTTCAGAATTCAACTTCCTTTTATGTGCTTTAGACCTGCACCCTATTTTTGCCTCCTTGGAAACCCTTGTTGCAGCACATGTGAGAGATATGTGTTTATTTAAACCCTTAATCTCCTTTTCTTAGATTGAATGGATTTCTCCTCCAACTCGTCTTGATGAATTTCTAAAATACTTCTTTATTTGGCTTCTAGCGTAGCAAGTAATACTTCAACCCTTTTCTGCAATAGTGACACTCTTTTATTCACACATGTGAGTGGTGATCAACCCTATAATATTCCTAAACAATATCTCTCATCATTCCATTCTTTTGCTGGATATAAGGCTCCTTTACAAGTGTTTCTCAAACTCCTAATTACTAAATTACTTGACCAAAAATCTATGCCGAAAGTGAAAATTGAGCTGCCCTATTTATAGTTATTTCCCCATTAAATAGGCTAACTTGAGTGAGGGTGAGACGACATGTCCTTTGGTGTAGATAATTTATTCCATCTTGTCGCTGACTTGAAGGAGATACTTTTACTTAGTCTTCAAGGGCCTTCTTATTCATTTAATGACACGTAAGAAAATGTAACATGCCCAAAAAGGGTTCTTCATACATGAAATTAACTCAATTTTACTTTTATGACTTGATGACAAAACCTAAAGGTTCACAATGGGAACCTTAACTAAAATAAAATTCCTTGACCATGAAACCTATGATTCAAGTACTACAAAAATAATTTCATTTTCTTCTTTACATCAGTTACATAAAATCACAATTACACATGTCATTATGAAGATCAAACCTAGTTACACTTTTCAAAACTCCCTCTTAACTAGTTGGGAGGTATTCATAATGGTAATTGGTCATTATCAATCTGAAGAACTATCCTAAGAAGATTTATATTGGTAACCCATATTTTAGCATCATATAAACCAACATTTTCACATAGAAAGGCCTTGACTAACAACTCTATATCTCCACAAGGCCAGAGCACAATGTCGATGAGACCAATGGTGTATAGACACCCTCATCATCGTCTCTCTCAAAACATGCTCCACTCAGGTTCTCATGGTGTGTCCAACCAGGAATATTCTTATCTTGTTTTCAAATTCCTCAAAGGATATCGGTCCTCTACAAAAACTATTATATTGGATGCCCTAACTTGTCCTCAAATATTATCAAATTCTAGATGTTTACCCAATCCTCCATTTTGTCTTCCCAAGTGAAGACAAGAATTATGTGTCTATCTCTTCCTCTCAATTTAGGGAGGAAATACACATTACACTAAAGGAATGTACCCATTCCTATAAAAGGAATGTACCCAATATCACTCTTAAATAGGTACTTGACCAGGCTCCCTTGTGACCAACAACTTGCTTCCAACACCTCATAAGGTGGATATCATGGTACAACCAACTGCTTGTAGAACCCCTTCCTTCAATGTGATGAATTTATTATTTTTCATGGAGTCTACATCCATTGGGACTTATTCATAGGGTATATACCATCCATCAATTTTATATTTGATCCATGTAACCATTTCATAAAAAAATGATCCATCAATCCATATTTGGCCTTCTTTCATGCCATGCTTCATTCTTCATGCCATGTTTCCTTAAGGATGTTTCATATTACTACATGGTAATCAATGGTGGAAGACATTTTTAGGTCCTTATAATATTAGTGTAGCTCCCTTCTTGTTATTTTTGTGCCCATGTAGTCCCCATAATGTTATTATTGTGCCCAATAGAATCCAACTATTGTTATTGTTGTGCCCTTACAATATTATTGTTATGTAGGCTTTCATTATATTGGGACCCCTTAGAATCCTATATATAGAAAGTAGGTTTTTTTCATTTGAATCATCCAAGAATTTTTCATTTATGTAATGTAAAGGAGGTTTCCCCCTCGAAGAGGCTGATTCTAAGTCATTGATCTATCTTTTCCTCTATTTTTTTAGCTAGTTTCATAACACATTCACAACTCTTCCCTTTGGGAGCCCTGTATAATCCCATCCAAATATTTGTTCATAAACAAGAAATGAACATTTAATCAAAATTACCTTTGTGATGGTATTTCATCATGACATATTTCAGTTTGCATCAACATCCTACATACATATTGACACATATCCAAAAGATATGCATAGTCAAGGGTATCCTTTTTTTCAGGCTTCAATCAGAGTCTTCGTATATTCCTTGGAGATATCATAGTCAAATTTCACAGTACTTGGATGTTGATTTCCTTTTCCATAGTTGCATGGTTCAAAATCTTCCTCCTTTAATTATTCACACAATTCCTTACAAGAACTTTCGATCATAGTTCCTTCAATTATTGTCAACTACCTCATATTTAATATGATGACATATTATGTTGATTTCATCTAGATAACGTGTGACACATGCATTCCTTCATATTGTTAGTGGAGGAGATCCTTTATTTTGATCATTCTCTCTAATTAGAGCATTCATCCATATTATCTGCAACCATATGATATGACTCCAAATTATCAAACAAAAGCATACATTCCTGTTAGGTCCCTGATACTAGTGTATCTTCTTATTTTTAATGTTAGTGTAGCCCCTTATTATTATTTGTGTGCCCATGTAGTCCCAATATTTCTATTATTGTGCTCCATAGAAGCCCATTATCGTTATTTTTTTGCCCTTACATTGTTATTGTTATGTTAGTTAGGATTATATTGTGACCCCTTGGACTCCTATATATAGAAAGGAGGTTTTTACATTTGTATCATCCAAGAATTATTCATTTATGTAATTTAAAAGAGGTTTCCCCCTCAAAGAGGTTGATTTCTAAGTCATTGATCTATCTTTTCTTCTATTTTGTGAGTTGGTTTCATAACAGTTGGTATCAGAGCTTTGGATTCTACAATTTCATTGTTGTAAACATGACATCTTCGAATTTTCACTATAAATATTTTTCTATGAAGGTTCAAAAGCTAAAAAAAAAAACCTATTTGATCTGAATTCCTGAGGAAAATTGTGTAAAAATTTCAGATATTGGTTTGCAATATTTTCAGAGATATGATAAGTGGAATTTGGGGTTTTGGCAGGCTCCAAAATTTCATCTCAAATAGGTTACCGAGGAAAAAACATCATAACTTTTGTTTCAGGCATTATATTGGAATTCTGTAAAAAGTGTCCAAAAGTGCACGAAATATAGTTTCTTGTATATTGATTTTATATCCGAAGGCCGAAATAGTTAGACGTGGCATGTCGTACAAGTTCACTCTACTAAACCAACCCATAATTAGGCCATTGTGGGAGATCAAGAATAAATTTGTATTGAAGAATCAAAATTAGGTCTAGCCTATCGCATTGGAAATAATACTAAGAGAGATACTACCAAATATCAGATATTGAAGATCCAAAATCACGGAGATGATTTAGGTTGAAAATCGACCTCCTAAAAAGAAAGAAAAAGTTGTGTATTTGTTTTTTAAAATTGCATAACGTTTGTTTGAAAAGGTGGTTTGAAGTGATTCCAAGGGCATATTTGAAGCATATATATATATATATATATATATATATATATATATATATATATATATATATATATATATATATATATATATATATATATATATATATATCTTTACTCTCTCTGCTCTCATATATATATATATATATATATATATATATATATATATATATATATTAGATTCTATAATTCCTCCCATAAAGAATTCCACACCGATTAAGCCGTCAGAAAGCTCTACTATGATGCATGAAGAGGAAGAAGTGCAACATGATACATCAAATTACGAGACCAAGTGCAAAAAAATATCACTCTCGCAAAAAGTAAACAAACATGAAATGGAAGCTAAGATAGATGGTTTGAAGAAAGGCTTGGAACATCATATGGATGGTTTTAAGAATGGAATGGAAACTAAGATCGATGGTATAGAAGAAAAATTGAAAAGCATATATGGAAGGTTTGAAGGAAGGTTTGACTAAGTTGATATAAGAAATGATTCCTAATGGCGAAAATGTAGTAGAGGAAACTCATGATGAGAAAAAAATAAACGGTAATCATGATTTCATAAACTCACCATATTCCAAAGGTCGATATGAGGAATTGATGGAAAGGATCTGATAACATGGATACTACATATGGAGCAAGTCCCAGTTCAAACAATATTGCCAGAACTTGATGAGGAAGGAAAAATAATATTGGAACCTCAAGCTGTTATAGAAACAGGAAATAAACAACTAAAAATCGATAAATTTCAGAGTATCTCATCAAGTGGAAGAACTTACCAGCTAAATATTCCACATGGGAGGATGATAATTTTATACAGAAGAATCTAGAAGTAATCAAGCGTTGAGGACAAAACGTTTTCAAAGGAGAGGGGCACATTAGGTACCTATAATACTATTTTATCTCCTTATTGTTATTGTTTTTTTTTTTTTTTCTGAATAAGACTAAATCTATTAAGAAGAGAAATATGGTACAATCAGAGCTCGCGTAGAAGCGAAGCTAAAAAAAGCAAGGGAACCAGAAATGATATAGTATCAACTTCGGTCCCATAAAGCAACCATGGCGTAAGTGACAGGTAACAAAGAGAACAAAGAAGAACGAGCTATACTGAGGAGTCTACCCAGCATGGGCAGAGTCTCCCAAACGACATTTTTTCCCTTTCTTTTTACTGACTTTGACCCAACCATTCTGATCTGGCTGGACTGGAACCACTTGCAGACTGTTCTGTGCTAAAGTTGAAGTCTCCTTGTCTGAGTCAGAAGAAGAAGACTCATGAGAGTGTTTCTGCAAGATCAAAGGTGCAGTGGGATCCTCGGGTCGATCTGAGGGCGGGTCCTTTGGATGCTCCACATTCTCCTCTTCCACTTCAATATCCTCCTCATCAGAGCTAGAGGACTCGAAGTCATCCATAGGGGATCTATCACAAGGTTTCCAACTTTTGGATTTGGATTTGCGATTGAGGTTCTTCTTTTTGTCGAGGAACGTTGCACATGAGTTCTGGAGATGACCTGTCTGATGGCAATGACGACACCTGAAGGCTGTGTTCTCATAGTCCAACGTTTGCGCCCAATGGAAGTCCCCAACTTTCAGGATGATCTGATCTGGCAGCCCTTTGCTAATGTCAATTTCCACGCAGATTCTGCCAAAGGTATATATACCCTTCTCCGCCCTTGATGTATCTGTTGCCAGGAAGCGGCCAAGGGTATCCCCAATTGATTGAAAGACAGCAAAATGCCAAAGATGCGCAGGGAGATTTGGAAGCCTGACCCAGATAGGAAGCTTGGTGATCACAGCAGTAGAGGGGTCAAAGTCTGGGAACCAGGGGGTGAGGAAAATTCCGGCTGAACCCCAGAACCAGGGGCCTCCCGTTAAGGCCTTCTGGTAATATTCGTTGAAGGCAAAGGCTACAATAAAGAAGCCTTTCGAGCATAAAAAGACTTTGCTGTTGTTGGTCCAATTGGTGTGGATCCACTGGTATAGATCAGCAGTACGAGGCCATAGTCCGTTAAACCTGCAAATGATGGTTGTTTCTGCAAATGTCTGGTATTGATCATCCAGAGTAGGATGAGTGATTTCAATAGCTGGGGCTTTCTCCATTTTGTCCACCAAGAAAGGTTTGGGAGCCTCAGCTGGTTGAGCAGTGTTCTTGGCAGGTTGTGCATGAACCGCATCTTTATAGGAAAATCCTTTGGGGGCAGAGGATTTCCCAACAACACCTCCCCTTAGTCGAAGCGATAGGAGCACTGTGGCATTTCTTGCAATTTTGTAATAGGAAAGAGGCAGATTGTAGTCAAGCTGCTTACCTGCGAAGAGGAGCCGCAGAAGGGAGGAAGGAATCCCCAACCTTTTCTCGAGGATCTGTGAGAGATAGCTCACAGTAAATGAGGGTTGCACCTCAAGAAGCAGGGTTTTGCCCGTCAAAAGAATTATTTGAATCTGAAAAGTCGTTTGCTGGGGATGAGAAGGATCCTAGCTGCCAGTAAGGGGCATCGAAGTCGTTTCAGCGAGTTCTCTGGGCTGCAAGGCCAGCTCCAGATCCAGTTGGGACTTCTTCTGCAAGTGGAAGTTCAGAGCAGCAGTAGCCCAGGTGAAAAAACTGCTAGCATAGGCATAGAGGAAAATGGGGATGCGGCCATAAAAAGGAAAGGCAAGGTCGCCCCTTCCTGCCATCTCACAGTTAGACGGCCAAAGGACTGTGGTGGCCGTGACTGTTGCGTGCTGAGAGACGCACCATTTCCCCGTAAGAAATCGCCCCCCGGCTTCAGTCATCGCCTCGTCCTCTGCATTGTTTCGAATAGGTAGATATCCGCTCCTTCTCCTCGCAGGGGTCTGCCTGCATTCAGAATAATGGCGGCAGAACCAGGCCTGCGCGAACCAACTAGCGGCGGCAGCACTTGGTGTTTGAAACCCTAGGGCAAGGGCAAGTGCGCTGGGGTTCTCCATTCCGTCCTCTCGAGTCCCTCCTTATTGTTATTGTTAGTGTAGACCCTTATTGTTATTAGTGTGCCCATGTAGCCCCCATATTGTTATTATTGTGCCCCATAGAATCCCACTATTGTTATTGTTGTTCCCTTACATTGTTATTTTATGTCGGTTAGGATTATATTGTGACCCCTTGGACTCCTATATATATAAAATAGGTTTTTTGATTTCTACCATCCAAGAATTGTTCATTTATGTAATATAAAATAGGTTGACCCCCCGAAGAGGCTGATTTCTAGGTTATTGACCTATATTTTATTCTATTTTGTGAGCTAGTTCCATAACAATACCTTATCCTTATTTTAGGTAATATTTCTTCAAAAACTTCCATGATTGAAATAACATTCAATCCTTTGAATTTCTTATTGACATCATACCATCCTTTCATGAATTCCTCCAAGTAGGAATTCTTGATGAAACACTTGATCCTTGTTTATTTGATGAACCTTCCGATGAATATTCCAATAGAGTATCTTAAGTGTCCTCATCCAACAAATGTTTCCTATTAACTGATGTATGATGAGCTTTGTACTAGATGAATTTTTCTTCTTCCCTTTTCTCATAAGTACTACATATGCTTATAATGAGGTTACCAAGAGCTATATCCTTCCATAAGCCTAATTCAACTATCATTCATGCTTCCTTATGATGATGTCATGAGATCTTTCTTCTAACTCTTCTATGATGCCATGATGCATCCTATAATTCTCATCTAATGATCCCTAACATCATAGTTAATAGAAATAACTTGAAAACATAAACTGGAAAAGAACTAGGTGAGTAAGCATATCTCAATCACGGTGGAAATATTTTACTTCCTCTTTCTTGGACTTCTTATTTCATCTTCCTCCACTTCCTCAGTGATATGGGATTATTCTCTTCCTCTTTTTTTATTTTCTTTCTTGAGCTTAGGAAAATCTCTCCTATAGTTCCCATATTATTAACACCCATAACATTGAATCATGTTCTTAATTTTTTCTGAGGACCAAAATTTCCAGATTTTCCTTTTCCTTTTCTCATTATAGCATATGCCTAATTTTTCTCACCTGATCCCACATCAAATTTTTCCATTAGCCTGGATTATTCAATATTGCATAGTCACCAGAGTTCATGGAATGGAGTAGCTTCTTTCTTCCCACAAATACTTGAAGTAAAGTTACCCCAATCCTCCGGTAGTGAATTTAGTACTACTGCGGTAATTTATCTATCCGACATGAATTCTCCTAGATCTTGAAGTTGATCCCTGATTTCAGATATCCTCATAAATTATGAGGATATTCCTTCTTCTTTTGACATATTCAGCTTGTATAATTATTTCCTTAGTGAGATAACTTCCCCTATAGTGCTCACAGAATATAGCTCTACCAATTTGCCATATATTTATTTTTAAGTTTCAAGTTTTGATACATATGGAATGTGGGGATCCTTGATGGATATAATGAGAATAATTTGAGCCCTTATGCCCCCCTTCATAAAATTTACAAGTTCTTTAGAATATTCTTTTTCTAGATTGGTTATGGATCCTTTGACATGATCCATGACCTCATTTTCAATGAGATTTAGATCTGTCCTCTTCTTCTATGCAAGATAGTTTGAAGCCCGAACCAATCTGTTGCTTTCCGTAAAAAAATACATTTTTATAGATTCAAATATGGACATATACTTACTTGTTCATATGCTTCTTCCACTTGTTTCTTCCTTGAATTTGATAATGATATATATGATAGAAAGCTTCTCCTTGGTGAAGATAGATCTCTTCAAGAATGATCCTTGACACCTCAAAAAGGGATATCACTTAGTTGATGGTGATTAATGATGAATTATTGATGATGTCATTCAATGGGAATAACTTTGATTCAATGAGAGGGAAATTTCCTTATAAAATTTTGAATATGATGATAACTCCCCTTGATCTAGCCTTATTTTGGTAACTAGCCTTCAAGATACTTTGACTCCTTTGGCGATTATTGAGTGTGAATCCCAGAAATGATTCTAGGGTTTTGAATTTCTCCAAGATAATTTGATCTTTGTCCTTCATGTGCTTCTTTTGGATGAATAGACTTTGGGATTCTTTGATTTGAAGATATATTCACCTTGAGTAGAAAAAAGGTTTTGTCCTTGATTATTTGAGTGATGATCCCAAGACTTCTTCTTCGATCTAGGGTTTGATATTTTGATGTAGATCTTGACTTCTCTTTGGTATCCTTCGATTTTATTTGATATATTTCTATATATTTGATCCTTGAGTGCTTGGGTGTATCTTGATAAGATTCACGTCATTGATATTGTCACCTTAGCTCTGATACCATGTTGAGAAATATAGGGTCTTCATCAGATAACTGCTTTTGAAATTTTTTTACTTTCTTAGATTAGTATATTATTTACTTAGTTTATTATAGTGTTATTCTTCATCAAATAACTACCAATGCATAAACCATAAAGATACAAGAGACACATAATTTAGGCTATCAGCCAGGGCCAAAATATCTCCCACTTGAGAGGAAAACCTGAACAAATTCTTCTTCTTATAGAGGTTTCAATTGACAAATACCAATACCAACACCCTTGAACTATTTTCCACTCCAAGACCAAGACACAAGGCCTCATTGATTAAATTCTTCTTGCTTTAGTCAAAAATAGTCAAACCTTTGATTCTCCCCCCTTCTTAGATACCCTAAAGAATTTGGCTTCCTTTTCTGTGCTTCATACCTGCACCCTATTTTAACCTCCTTGGAAACCCTAGTTGGAGCACATGTGAGAGATATATGGAGATTCAACACCTTAATCTCCTTCTCTTGGACTAAATGCCTTTATTCTCCAACTCGGCTTGATGAATGTTCTCAAATACTTCTTGATTCATATTCTAGCATAGAAAGGAAGGCTTCAACCCTTTTTTGCAGTAGTGACACTCTTTTATTCCCACATGTGAGTGGATATCAACCCTAAAACAACCCCAAACAATATCTCTCTTCCTTCCTTCCTTTTTCTGGCTATAAGACTCCTTTCTAAGTGTTTATTTCAATCCAAATTTTAGAATTTATTAACCGAAAATATTTTCCTCAAATGAAAGCCAAGATGCCCTATTTACAATGATTTCCCCATTTAATAGGCTGACTTGAGTGAGGGTGAGACAACATGTACTATGGTGTAGATCATTTAGTCCATATTGTGGCCAACTTGAAGGATATTCTTTTGCTTGGTCTTGGAGGGCCTTCTTATTCATTTCATGGCTCATAAAAAAGTGTAACATGCCCAAGAAGGGTTACTCATACATGACATTGACTCAATTTTAATTTTATGACTTGATGAAAAAACCTAAAGGTTCACAATGGTAACCTTAACTAAAATAAAATTCCTTGATCATGAAACCCATGATTCAGGTACTATAAAAATAATTTTATTTTCTTCTTTACATCAATTACATAAAATCACTGCCAGGATTTTTCATTTGGGAGATTTTGAAAGAGCGTAATCGACACATATTCAAAGATCAAAACACCAAAAAAGAGATTATATGGGTGAAAATTCTTCAACACATCAGTGAGACCCTCTCTCTGAGAACCTAGGCACAAATAAACCTTCCCACCTCCACTCAAGAACTTATCATTATACATTGGTGGAATCTCCTGAATACGATTCCCTTGGAGCTGACCACAATTCATGTCAGAAATCCTTCCAGTCCAGACTATTGGAGCCCCCTCCTAGAGGTTTCTTCAAACTTAACTTTGATGGAGCTTCCAAAGGGAATCCATGGATAGCGGGATATGGAGGCCTTTTATGCAATGAACAAGGGATAATTCTTAGAATCTACTACGATTCATTGGGATGGGAAAGAAATAACACAGTTGTGCTTGAAGGCCTTATTGAAGGTCTCTACATTGCTTATCAGGAAAATCTATTTCATCTAATAGCAAAAGGAGATTCCCAGGTTATTATCCATATGGCTACCAAAATTCAACATGGCTCCAAGGCCTCCAAACTTTCTTCCAGCTCACACCTAGACTCTAACCTCAATAATATAGAGAACCTCATCAACAGGCGAGGATCTATCACCTTCCACCACATCAAAAGGCATGCCAATCAGGCTGCCGACAAGATTTCCAATGAAGGAGTAGAAGGTCAAAACCCTATCATCAACCAAGACATTGACAGTTGGTCTAGCTCGGACCTCAAGCATCTCTGCATGATCAAATCTAGGTAGGACCTTGACAACCCAAATGCAGGTGAGTATCCCAATAGTGAAAAATATCCCATTAATAAGGAGTTTCATTCTTAACTGGAGCAGGTGGAAGAGCATGTGGAATAAAGGTGTCAACATAAAAAAGAGATTACAAGGACAGGGTATTAGTAGAGGCTCATACTCAAACCATTGCATGAAGCTCAAGGCGATTAATGCTATGAATTTCATCTGGGGGAGGTCTCCTCTCACACTCTAGCCATTAATATGTATACTCCCTAGCATGCCATAGAATTCTACATCCTCTAGTGCATCCTCATGAAGTTAATTTTCCATTAGATCGAGAACTCTCACTGGAATGCCTCGCTTTGTATCCATTTGGTTTGGGTTTTGTTTCTTAGGATGACTAGGGTGAGACACTCATGTCGTTACAACCATTAGGGATGGAGAGATCAGGATGCCTCTAGTAGATTCAATGAAGAATATAATGCTCCCCTCTATCTCCAGGGAAATTTTAGGAAGGGATTCCCATCCAAATTCGTGAATTGGTCGATCGGGTGGAAGAGGAGCATCGGAAAACCACGAATTCTCATAGTGATTTGGCAACATCTAGGTACTGGAACATGAAAAATCTCTTTTTTCTGGTGGCTCTATAAAAGGCAACTGGAAACATAATGCATTAATTGGCCTCATTCTTAAAGGCCAATTTTCCTTACTCACGGCCACACAGATCTGGGATGCCATGGCCCATGATAGGGAAATTTCTTTCCCAATTAGTGGTAGGAAGGAGGCTGATTTTCTACAAGGCTTTCCGGAGGAACTTTGGGAACCCTCCCCCTTATCGAGTCCAAAGATAATACGGGAGGTAGACAAGGATGCGGCCAATCCTAGTAGTAAGGCTTGGTGCAAATACACCATCTCGAGACACCAACCCCAACCATACTTCAATATTTTTTGTGGAAATGGGAGACATCCCAACCTCTCAGCGCACAACACTAGCAACGATCCTCCTGAAGGGTATCAGGATGACCCTTCGTCAGATGGGGATCGAGCCACAACCCCTCAGCCTCCAACAGTCACCCCTCCTCATATTTTCAATTATCCTCCAGCAGTCACCCCTTCACATCAAGGCACTCAGCAGGAGGACAAGGCAAATACAAAGACCATAACGTACAACGCTCATCCAATGTCACCTTCCTCTCTGTATTCTTGTTTGATTGAGGAGGAAATCTCGACTGATGCTATCTCTTAGTAGGTTTTTTATGTTTTTGTGTTACTCTATTTTTGGACTTAGCCCTATGTTTCTCAGCACTCTATATTTTTTTGTGCCTCTTATGATCAACAGAACTCCTAATATTATGCGGTTCCAGGGTTGGTTTCCCTCTGTTGGACATCCCACCACCTCCTTGCCTGACTGTAATATAAATTTGTATTTTTTGTACCATTAATAGATGAATCAAATACCACTTTACAAAAAAAAAATTACATAAAATAAAAATTACACATGCCACTATGAAGACCGAACCTAATTACATTTCTCAAAAAATTTCACTATTCCCATGACACGTCATGCAACACATCATCTTAAACTTGTCTCTAACATGAAAAAATATATTTTCATGTGAATTATTTTCCACCTTTCTTTTTACCACACCCTATTTTTTTCGTAAGTGACATATGGTGTTACTCCAATTTTCTATATTGTGACGAATAAAATTTTACTCATGTGATGTATCATGTTGACGAAAAAATTGCATTTGTATGTTCGAATCACATTTTCACAAATTTTATACATCTATGACATATTGTATGAATCCAATATTTTTCCCTTGCAATTTTTTACACCAAAATACGTTTTCATTTAACATGTCATGATGCAACAAAGTTTACATTCATGCAATAAAATTCTTTTTTCCATGGCACATCAATTTACATTTTAATGTGAAACACCACATTAAATTAAATTATACATTTATTTGATAGCTTCCTTTTAAATCATTACACTAAGCTTAATTTCCACATAATACAACATGTTGGAACAATTTTTTTGTCTCTATGATAAATCCTTCATTGCATGGAACACCAATTTTTGAATTTATGACATGTTATTATTATCTATGTTTTCTTGTGAAATGAAATTTCCAAAGATATATGACACTATATTTTTTTATTTTTTTTATACATAATTTTTCAAAGGTGTTTCACATAGAAAGCTAAAATGGGTGCGACAGAGAAATATTGTGAGAAATGGATCTTTGTTACTAATATGTCTTCTGACTTTCGAACTTAATTACCTCCTTTCTCTCCAACTAGTCTATGAAAAATAGATGAAATATTTCATCCAGCCATCACCAAATGATAAATCCCTAGTTGACCAAATAAATTATGGTTTCACAACAAAATTAAGCTATCCATAATTCAACAACATCAAGCGTGATAAAGAAACTAAACATAGGTATAATAAAATAGTGTGATACCTTTCCAACCATAATAATGAATATTCCATAGGAATGATTATTTGGATATTGTCAGACAACAATTTCAAAATTGCATACATATATGGAAATATCAAAGTGAAACATGGAAAAAGGAAATGAAAAAAAGAGTTAGAATTTATGAGTAAGTCATTTTTATGATAGGAAGCTTTAAGGAAAAATTATATCGAGGTAACTTGAATAATAAATCATGGGAAAAAATAAATGTGAACCATCTAATTTGGGATATATTCACATTGATCCTTAATTCCCCCCACTTATTGGAATATATTCTAAGCCCATTTTTTTAGATTTTTCCTATGATAGGTAATCAACTTTACAATCTCGCACCTACACCAAGGCCTCCATACTTTCCTAACATTATAGAGAAAAACATGTAGTCCTTTATGAAGCTCTCAAAATATATGGAAATATGGCTATGTACTTAAAATGACGTGTTTGTGTTTCTGTGTATGTGTGTGTGCGTGTGTGTGCGCATATTGGATACATCATTACTCTGGGAAGTGTGTGTGTGTGTGTGCACGCATTCATGCACATGCGCATTGGCTATATCATTACTCTGGGAATTTAGTGTGTGTGTGTTGTGTTTGTGTGCTTTGGCTATATCATTACTCTGGGAATAATGATACTAAGAGATAAACTAGTTGTTCTCAAGTCAATAATAGCACAATGGTAATGGAAAATCATAACAAATCTATTGAAGCACTTCTAATAAATCTGGAGGGAATTTTACACATAAAAGGAAATGTAAGAACTTTTTAATGAATATTAGTTAATATTCATAATTTCCTAGATGAAATTAATTTAATGTTTGATATAACTCATTATATTCCCATAATTATTCACAATTATATTTATTTCCTCAACCTTTGTTATTGATGAAGTCTTACATGAAACATTTTTGATATCAATGCTTACACAAAGAAGAATAAGTTCAAGGAGATATTTGGTAGCACCACTATAAATCATTCAAAGTCAAGGCAAGGAAGAAATAGAGTTGACTACATCAATGACAAATATTTGAGCAAGAAAAGGTTTGATAGATATTTTCTTCAATTCTTTCATAAACCTAATGCTAAATGGATGAACGAAATGGTAATTTATGAATATTTTATTTTATTTTTTTATTCTTTATCCTATTTGGGATGAGAAAACATAACAAGGTGGGAAAAATGTGAATTTAGGATAAGACATAACATGGAAATCTATATTGTCACATGCCAAAACCAATTTTGATAATAGTGCAAAAAAAATTATTCAACTTTTGGGTAGAATAATTATAAATGCTCCAAACTCTAACAATAGAGGGCTTTTGACTCTTGCAAATTTCATGTACAAAATTTGAATGAGGAGAAACCATTTTTTTCCATGTCATTTTATGGAGGAATTTAATTCATATGTGTACTTTCTATAGACCATTCTACTATTTGTACTCAATACTAGAGTTATGTAAGAATGTATCTCATACAATATATTATTCTTTTGTGTAGTATTACATTTTTTGTTATCTTCTATTAGAAATATTTGTCTAAATACATGAGCATAGGATTATAAATTGGGTTTTGTTGCTAGAATGTTATGGGTTCATATTCATCTACTCATAATATTTTCTTTATTATTAGAGAAAATTTTAATGAAAATTCCATATTTCATTGACAAGAGCATGTTTGGTTCTATGCTTACTTCCTGGCTACTATTAGCCATATATGAACACATGGATTTGTGTCTTAGCTTAGTTTCATTTAATTATTTAGTTAATAAATTCATTACTGATGTATTGAGCCTCAATTGTAAACCCCATAACCAATTGCTAGGATAGAATCCAAATACTTTCCTACTCTAAATGATGTGAAGTCTAATTGAGACTTCTCACCCAGGGTAACCTTTGTTGTTGAGAAAGGTCATTTTCACTTGTGAATACAATCTAGCATTATAAGGAGGGTCGGATGATGAGCCTGCCTACATGGAGTTATTTTTTTATAATGTTTCAACAATCCCATGGTTGTTATGTATCTCTATATGGGATCACCTTATATTTTTTCCAATCAAGTGGCATCCTAGTGAATATAGTTAATCTCTTGTCACATTTGATGTTTTATGGTGAAGGGAAATTATATACTTTTATAAACCATAATTAATTTAATAATACAAATCTAAATCTTCAAATTGTTTGGGAGAATGAAAATTTCATTTTTTAACCCTCACATTGGAAGGCTAAATCAAATATTTGTATAAGGAAATTCCAACCAAATTAATTAATATTTGGAAGTAATTCATGGAAATATTCATCATTGATAATGAAAATTACAAATATGAAGAAATATATATTGAACTAGAAGGAATTTTTAGGGACATAAATGAGGCTCTAGATGAATTTTTTAAAAGGGTTATGTAAATATATTATATATTTCCTAAAAATGATAGACCTTCGAATTAGGAAATACTTAACTAGTTTTCATACCTTCTCTCTATCCATGAAAAGAAGAGTTACTCCTCGATTATGTAAAAAACTCACCTTTTTAACCACATTTTTGTATATTTGATCACAACTATGAAAGATAATGTGGAAGCCACAACTCACTATGACAAATATTGTAAAAAAACTAAGTATTAACTTGTTTTCTTGGAAATAATTAAAAAAATGGAATGTTGGCCTAAGGGGAGGGACACATAAATCCAAGTACGAGGAGAGCATAGAAGTGGAGGATGACGCCCTCACCCTTGAATATGGATGAGGTGGCATAACCAACCAAACCACCACCCAAAAGATATCGAGAGACATGATTGGAATGGGGGGTGTGTTAATAGCCTTATTGTTCAATAATGAAATGGAAAAGGGGAGAGAAGATGCATGTCTTTGTAGGAACATGACAAGAAAACATATTAATATAGTAATAGAGGAGAAATGGCAGAGAAATAGTGGGTACATAGAAAAAGGAGAACATTTCTAGTGAAAGAGATTTCCTTGGATGATGGACATGGAGCACATGGAGCAATGTTGGAGTTGTGAATCAACCCTACACTTTGAAATTGGGATGGTATTCCATATATTGATGTCTTGAGGCCACTGGATTTTATGTTTCCAAGCTTGATTGGTAAGTGGGAGGCTTAGCAGATGACTGAATCACTGTGGTTCTATTTGTATAGTTGTTAACCACTTGGACAATAAAATTTGAGTCGCAATGGTGCTTGATGGAGAGCAATTAACCCCTTGTATAGTGGACTGCAAACCCCTACGGTTCTTGCTATGAAACGATAGCTAAAATATCATTATAAAGTGGATTCAACCTTCTATACTTACCAATGTCCCATCTATACCATGGGTGAATCCCTCGTATTTAACTTAGATGAATAAGTGAGTCAGTGTGGTGCTTATTTCTAGAGGTAAGTTGAGAAACCAACTGGATAGTGGACTCCATTTCTTGAGTGTCTACCGCAATTTTGGTGTTAATTCCCTAAGCATCCACTCAGAATTTGGATCTAACTCGAGGGTGGTTAGCTAGAAATTTGCAATGTATTTCGAATATGGTTGGGTGGAGAATTGATGTCACTCCTTAAGATTATTTCCATCTTTACACACTTAGATACGTCAAATGCATTGATTAAACTACTTACATGGAGCCATTCATTTATAACATTTTAACAATCGTAAGGCTCATGTGTATCTTTATATGAGATCACCTTATGTTTGTTCCAAGCGGGTGGCATCCTAGTGAAGATTGTTAATCTCTTGTCACATTTGAAGTTTGATGGTGAAGGGCAAGTGTTAGGTCCCTATATTACTAGCATAGTCCCTTATTATTGTTAGTGCAACCCCCTTATTGTTATTTTTTTACCCTTGTAACCCCTAAATTGTTATTGTTGTGCCCTTACATTATTATTGTTAGGTCAACTAGGATTACATTGTGGCCCCATGGACTCCTATATATAGAAAGGAGGTTTTTTCATTTGTATAATACAAGAATTGTTCATTTATGTAATGAATTGGAGGTTTCCCCCTCGAAGTGGATTATTTATAAGGCGTTTATCTCTCTTTTCTTCTATTTTTGGAGCTGGATTCATAACATTTGGTATCAAAATTTTGGATTCTAGGGTTTCGTTGCTCCAAACAGGTCATCGTGGAAGTTTCGTTATAACTATTTTCTGCGAAGGGTTGGAAGCTAAAATTTTTATAAAGTGAAGCCGAAAGCCTAAGGAATGTCGTGTAAAAAGTTTAGATATTTGGTTTGCAATATTTTTGGAGATATGACCTGTGGAAGTTAGGGTTGTTTTAGGCTCCCGAATTTCACCTAAAACAGGTCATCGTGTAATTTACGCTATAAGTTGTTTTATACGAAGGTTCAGAAGCTAAAATGTTAACAGAGAGAAGCCAAAATCCCATGGAAATCCCTGTACAAATTTCAGATCTTGGTTTGCAATATTTTTGGAGATATGATCTATGGAAGTTAGGGTTTTTTTAGGCTTCTGAATTTCAGCTCAAAGCAGTGACCGTTGGAAAATCGTCATAACTCTCTCTCTGAGATTCGGATTGTAATTTTGTAAAAAATGGGTGCAATTAAATGGACTATAGTTTCCTGTCTATTAATTTCATAGCCGAAGAAGGAAACAGTGACACGTGGAACATCGTACAAGTTTGCTCTACTGAAGCAGTCCATAATTAGGTCATTGTGGGAGATTGGGCATAAATTTTCCTTGAAGAATCCAAATGAGGTCAAACCTATGGAATTTGAAAGAAGATTCAGAGTGATACTACAAGGCCAAGTTTAGATATTTAAGATCCAAACTCACAGATATAATTCAATTTCAATATCAAGCTCCTCAAAAGCAAGAAAAAGGTGTGTATTTTTTTCCGAATTTCATAAGTCTTGTTTGAAGAATCAATTTGAATTGATTCCAAGGGCATTTTGTAGAATAGATATCAGTATTGGGTTCTAAAATCCCCCCTAAAAATAATTCAACGCCCATTAAGCCTTCAAAAGGCTCTACTATGGCTCATTAAGACGAAGAAATGCAACATGATATATCAAAATTACAAGAGCAAGTGCACCAAATTTCGCTCTCGCAAAGAGAAATAAAAAATGAAATGGATGTTTTGAAGAAAAGTGTGGAAGCTACAATGGATAGTTTGAAGAATGGTATGGAAGAAAAAATGGAAGGTTTGAAGGAAGGTTTGTCAAATTTGATACAAGAAATGATTCCTAATGGCGAAAAGATAGTAGAGGAAACTCATGATGAGAACAAAATAAACAGTAATCATGATTTCATAAACTCTAATGTTGGACTGAAGAACTGCTATATTACAAATATGGATATGAGGAAGTTTGATGGAAAGGACCCCATAACATGGATACTACAGATGGAGCAATATTTTGATCTCAATAATGTGCAAAACACACAAAAGGTTCGCATTGCAACTTTATATTTAGAAAAAAATACATTTGTATGGTATCGATGGATTTTATCCCATAAAAAAATTGTCTCTTGGTAAATTTTTACGGAGGAAATGATAGCACATTATGAGGATACAAAGAAAAACACCTTCTTTAGCCAATTGATAAATCTCAAACAAAATGGTTCAGTGGTTGAGCACATTGAGGACTTCCAAAAATTGAATATAAGGGTAACTGATATTCCAGAGGAACACAAGATTGATGTATTCATAGGGACTTTAAAGGATAACATCCAACATGAAGTTCGTGCCTAGAACTTACTTATACAAGAAGCAATTAGGTTGCAAGAAATTGAACAAATTTGCGGACAAGGAAGCCTACCACTCACATCTATAAATATGGAAGTGTTGCTACTCCTAGACTTCCACAACCGCAAGGTTGACATCTACAAAAATGGGAAGAAAAAAAGAGAAAAACGGATTTGCTACAAGCGAGATAGCAAATACAAAAGACTGGGTCATAAGTGTGTTGAGAAGAAATTATTTTACATAGATTCCTAAGAGGAGGAAGAAAATGAACAAGAAACTTCAAAAGAAGAGGATATACACTAGGAACTAACCCTAGAAGAAGAAGAAATGATTTTGGCCATATCGTGTAATGCATTGGCAGGAATTACCACTCCTCAAACTCTCAAGATATAACGACATATCAAGAAGAAAAATGTAATAGTGTTGATTTATTTAGGTAGTACCGATAATTTTATTCATTGTAAGGTAGCCATGGAATTGAATTGTTTCCTATACACAACACCGGAATGTGAAGTGATGGTTGCAAATGGAGGAACTATAAATTTATATGGAAAATTCCATAATATCTAGCTAACATGGGGGAATATGTATTGAATATTCCAATGCTTTCCATCCCAATGGGAGGTGCTGATGTTGTACTAGGAGTACAATGGTTACAATCTTTAGGGACGGTAGCTTTTAATTTTCAAGAACTTTTCTTGAAAAAAATTTCAGAAGGAAAGGAAATCGAATTACGGGGTATCACCGGGAATCCAGGAAAGATAATAAGCTCTAATGTCATGAAAAAGATTCTAAAGAAAGGACAACGGGGCGTAATTGCACAATTATGCTCACTAGAAGTTCCAACATCAAAATCATCTATTTCTCTAGGTCTCCAGAAAGTCTTGGACAATCATTCCAAGGTGTTTGATACTCCCAAAGCACTCCCACCTATTCGTGATCATGATCAGGCTATTCATTTGATTCCAGGAAGTGTTCCTCCAAACATCAGGCCTTACAGATATCCTTATGTCCAAAAGAGTGAAATTGAACATATGATTGCAGAAATGTTAGAGGCTCGTATAATTCAACCTAGTCAAAGTTCTTTCTCTACTCCTGTAGTATTGGTACACAAGAAGGATGGATCATGGCGCATGTGTCTAGAGTATAGGGAGCTCAATAAGCTCGCCATTAAAGATAAATTTCCCACTCCTTTGATTGATGAATTATTGGATGAATTACATGGAGCAATTTATTTTACCAAGTTGGATCTGTGTTTAGAATATCATCAAATTAGAATGAAGACTAAAGATATTCCCAAAACAGCATTTCGAACTCATGAGGGTCGTTATGAATTTTAGGTCATGCCTTTTGGCCTTACCAATGCACCTTCTACATTTCAAGGGCCGATGAATTCCATTTTGAAACCCTTCCTTAGAAAATTTGTGCTAGTATTTTTTGATGATATACTAATCTACAACAGGTCTTGGAAGGATCATGTTCAGCATGTTACATTGTGTACCAGAAATCCTATTGGGAGGAGAAAACAATTATATGCAAAAACATCCAAATGTTTATTTGGAGTACAAGAGGTGGAATATTTGGGTCATATTGTATCTCACGAGGGTGTTAAGGTAGACCCTAACAAAATTAAAGCCATTAAGGAATGGAAAATCCCCACAACCATAAAGTAGTTGCGTGGATTTCTCAGGTTAACAAGGTATTATCGCAAATTTGTTAAGAATTATGGGAGAATAGTAGCACCTCTAACAACATTATTGAAGAAAGATTCATTTTCATGGATTCCTGAAGCAACTAAGGCCTTTGAACATCTTAAAGAGGCAATGTACCTAGCACCAATCTTAACTACGTCAAACTTCACAAAAACCTTTATTGTGGAATGTTATGCCTCAAGAAATGGAATTGGGGTTGTTTTAATACAAGAAGGAATACCCATTGCTTTTGAAAGTTGTCCAATCAAAGGAAAGTATTTACAAAAGGATATTTATGAGAAGGAAATGTTGGCAATACTACACGCACTAAAGAAATGGCGACCTTGCCTAATGGGAAGACACTTCATGGTAAAAACTGATCATGATAGTCTTAAACACTTTCTGGAACAAAGACTATCTTCAGAAAAGTAGCAAAAATGGGTCAGAAAGATGTTGGGTTATGACTTTGAAATCATCTACAAAAAAGAAAAGCTAAATGTTGTTACAGATGCACTCTCAAGAAAGGATGAAGAGGTGGAAGCATTACTTTGTGCCATTTCTATTATGCAACCAAATTGGATAACTGAAGCAAGGGATGAACGAAAGAAGGAAGAAGAAGTGTGGACACCCATTCAAAATTTGCAGTAAGATCCTAGTACATATGATACATTTAGTTGGAAAAATGATTCCTTATGGTACACAGATTGCTTATATATTTGCAAGAATTCCCAACTAAAGCAAAAGATTCTTTTGGAATTGCACACTTCTCCTTTATGAGGATACTCAGGATTTTTAAAAACTTACCACAGGGTGAAGAAAGATTTTTTTTGGGATGGCCTTAAATCTAATATTGAAAATTTTGTGGGAGAATGTTTAGTTTGCCAGCAAAATAAAGTTGATACAATTAAGGTCCCAGGTCTTCTAAAACCTTTATCCATTCCAAGTCAACGTTGGGAGGATATTTCAATGGATTTTATTACAAGTGTCATCATGGTGGTAGTTGATAGATTTAACAAGTATGCACACTTTTGTGCATATTCTCATCCATTTAAAGCAAGTATAGTTGCTATTAAATTTATGGAAAGAATTGAAAAGCTACATGGAAATCCAAATATTATTGTAAGTGACAGAGATCCCATTTTTACATGAAATTTTTGGACGAAATTATTTTCTTGTTTGGGTAATCAACTAGCTCATAGCTCACCTTATCATCCTCAATTCAATGGTCAAACTGAGATAGTGAATAAACGTTTGGAGGGATATCTTTGTTGTTTTGTATCTAATAAGCAAGCACAATGGGTCAAGTGGTTACCTCTCGTTGGATGGTGGTATAACACTTCCTTCCACATTGTAGCAAAAATGACCCCATTTATGGCACTTTATGGATATCATCCACCGTCCATCACATCTTATTTAAGGGAAAATTCTAGGGTTCAAGCAGTGGAAGATCACATCGAGCATCAATAAGAATTTCTCCAACTATTAAAGGATAACCTAAATTTGGCATAAAATCGAATGAAACAACAGACATATCAACATCACAGTGAGAGAAGTTTTGATATAGGAGACTGGGTATTTTTACGGCTACAACCATACAAACAAATTTCCCTTAAGCAAGCTAAGAAGGATAATAAATTATCACCAAAGTACTATGATCCTTACAAGGTGTTGTAAAATATTGGTACTATGGCATACAAATTGGAGCTTCCTGCTTCTTCGCGAGTGCATCCACTTTTCCATGTTTCATGCTTAAAGAAGGTTATAGGGGACAAACTTCCAATTCAAAAAATATTGCCAGAACTTGATGAGGAAGGAAAAACCATATTGGAACCTGAAGTATTCACAGAAACAAGAAATTGACATCTACGAAATCAGTCACTTTCAGAGTATCTCATCAAATGTAAGAACTTACCCACTGAAGATTCTACATGGGAGGATGAGAATTTTATACAGAAGCACCTAGAGCTACTCAAGTGTTGAGGACAACACTTTTTTGAATGAGAGGAGCATGTTAGGTCCCTATACTACTAGTATAGTCCCTTATTGTTGTTAGTGTAACCCCCTTATTATTGTTGTTGTATCCCTGTAACCCCCATATTGTTATTATTGTGCCCTTACATTATTATTTTTAGGTCGGATAGGATTACATTGTGGCCCCATGGACTCCTATATATAGAAAGGAGGTTTTTTCATTTGTATAATCCAAGAATTGTCCATTTATGTAATGAATTGGAGGTTTCCCCCTCGAAGTGGCTTATTTCTAAGGCGTTGATCTCTCTTTTATTCTATTTTTGGAGTTGGTTTCATAACATAAAGTATATACATTTAGGACCCATAAGTAATTTAATATTACAAATTTGAATCTTAAAATTGTTTGGGATAATGAAATTTGCTATTTTTTTACCATCACATTAAATGGATGAATAAACATTGGTATAAGGAAATTCCATTGAAATTAATTCATAGTTGGAAACAATTCATGGAAATATTTATCATTCCTCATGAAAATTATAAATATGAAGAAATCTCTATTGAACTTGAAGTAATTTGTAGGGACATAAATGAACTTCTTTATGACTTATTTAAAATTGTATGTAAACATACTATATATATCCTAAAAGGGATAGGCCTTCTAACTAGGAAATCCTTGACTTGTTTTCATACCTTCTCTCTATCCTTCAAGAAGATGAGTTACTCCTAGAGGAAATAAGAAACCTACCTTTTTAACCCTATTATTGTATATGTGATCACAACCGTGAAATAAATCATGGAAGCCATGAATTCCTACAAAAAATCCTGTAAAAAATTTAAGTGTTAAATTTTTTTCTTGAAAATAAAAAATAAATAAAAGTGAAATTCTAGCCTAAAGGGATGGGCACATTGATCCAAGTATGAGGAAGAGAAGAGAAGTGGGAGAGTAAATAAGTGGAGGATGTATCTCTCACCTTAAAATATGGATGATGTGGCATAACCATCCAAAACACCACCCAAAAAATGGAAAGTGATGTGATTGGATGCAAGGGGAATGTTGATAGCCTTAGTAGTTCACTAACAAAATGGAAAAGTGTAGATAAACTCTACTTATTTGCAAGAACATGACAAGACATAAGAAAAATATAGTAATAAAGGAAAATAACAAGAGCAACAGTGGGAACACAACATAATGAGCATGAATAGTGAGAGAGAAAGAGACTTCTTTGGATGTTAAACATGGAGCTCATGGATCAATATTAAAGTTGTGAATCAACCCTATGCTCTAAAATTGGTGTGCTATTCCATTTATTAATGTTTTGAGGAAACTATATTTTGTGTGTCCAAGATTAATAAATCAACAGGATGCTTATTTTTTTATTGAATCACTATGGTGCTAGTTTCATAGTTGTTAACCACTTGGATAGGGGTATCTAAGTCGCAATGGTGATTACTAGAGTTATTTACCACCTAGAAAGTTGACTATAGACCCTTGTGGTGGTTTCTATGAAAATATAGCTAAGATATCACATGGAAAGTGGATTCAAACTCCTATACTAAACAATGCATCATATGTACCATGGGTGAAGCCATGCTATTGAACTCATATGAATAAGTGAGTCATTTTGGTGTTTACTACTAGAAGGCGGTTGAGCAACCACCTGGATAGCAGACTCCATCTCTTGAGTTTCTACTAATATTTTGGTATAAATTCCCTATGTAATCATCCCTTCAAATTTTTTTATCTATCTCAAGGGTGGTTAGCTACAAGAAATTTGTGGTGTATCCTGATTTGGATCTAGCCGAGGGGTGGTTAGCTACAAGAATGTTGCAGTTCTATGGTTGAGTGGAGATTTAAAGTCATAAATTCAATGTTTATCCATATTTACACACGCATATAATTCAAAAGCACTGATTCATTGAATCATGCATGGAAATGTTCCATGAGTTTCATATGTCTGTATGAGCTCTTGTATATTCTTGAATGTTAATGAATGCTCAAAAGGTGAAGATCATTTCTATGCTCATGACTGGCATTGTATATTGTATGTTAGGGATATAATAAATTCTTGGAGTGTGTTTCCTAATAACATGTTCATGGTTGATATGATAACTACATATCTATGCCCATTCACATGACTATTATAGCTGGAAAGTGTAATAGTATAGTTGATAAGAGGAATTATGTTGCTTATTGGAGGGGTGACATATCCTCTTTTGTTGACATTAGATCATGTGTGCTAGCACTAGTTTATGAATAGATACATGCTTCTAAATGAATTTAATCAACCTGTAAGAGTTTGAAAGGTCGGTCTGGTTGAGGATAACCTTCTACTGTGATTCTAATGAGAAACAATGAATTTTAGTGTTGGGGATTTTCCCCTTCTTTGCAGAAGTGCATAATGGGTATCATGGGAATAAATTCCTTATACTAGATATCAAGAATAATGTTAGGTTTAGGACTTCAACTCTCGTTCCTTCGAAACCAAGAAATTTGGTGTTTGGGTCAGCACCTTTTTCCTTGAAATTTACCCTCTTCCCTTTTATTTTGTGTGTCGCTATAAATTGGGGTTCTGGAATATGAGGTTGGAAAGGGACAACTCTTCTATGAAGTCCTAAATTACTCCAAGGACATTTTTTTCTCAAGTTGATTTGTATCTTGTGATCTGAGGATCTGAGGGTGGAAAAGGGAACTCTCTTCTCAGAGGCATAGATGTGTTTGAATCCCGGATAACAACCTTACACCCTTTATACGGGGCCCTATTAACATAACATTATTTATGCCTATGCTAGTTACTTTATGCAAGGATTAGATATAGGGTTTGGGAATTTAGGTTGGTAAAGGGTGCACACCTTTTGAAAGTCCTGATACATCTATATATGGATCTAGATCTCAGTGTTGGAGGGTTGACCCAATGGTAGAACTTTTTCACATTGTAACCTTTCCATAGGCTATCTAGGAATCCAAGAATCCATGGGTGGTAACTGATTTCACAAATTTATAGGCCCATATCTAACTAAGTTTGGATGTACTCGTGGTGCAGTGGAGGTTTTTATGGACCCCACATGGTGTTGGCATGGAAGCGCCATAGGATCTAGGAAGGGGACATGTGCATGCCACGTGGTAGTATACTAGCAATTTATCTTGGTGATATGCCAAGGTGATTTGGATTTGGGACATAGAGATGATATGTAGATGCCATGGAAGGTGGTTCCTTCTGTTGTTTTTCCCCACAATTAAATCAAGTTAGAATCCCTTTAAAATGGGGCAAACTTACTCACATTGGCCATACACATGGAGACTGGTATCCACATGTTGTCCATGGAGTTTTTGTTAAAATCTATGAAGGTTAATTGAGAAAAATATCTACTTGTTTTAGATCGGAAATTGTGTTCAACTTAGGGGTCCTATTTTAATCTAGCGAAAAGTATGAATTTCTCACCAATAGGATGGAACATCAAGTAAGCTTAAAGAGTTATATGCATCACATGGAAGAGAAAATATACACAAAATTAGTATAGAGGTAGCAAAAACACACTTGTATTAATATATTCTAAACAACCAATCAATAACATAGATTCAAGTACATTCATATTTATACCCCTGAGTAGATAGTAATAGTAGTTTAACTATCTCAATCGACTTGAATATACTAACTCATTCGGTCGACTTGAATAAGGAGTTAGTTGAGTTACAATATATGATTTGATATTTCAAATCAACTGGGCTAGTTTTCTAAGTCAAATAACCCCTCCAACATCTCCCCCACCCTCAATTCCTTCTTTGTCCCAAAGGGGGGACTTGGACAATTACAAAATTTAAATAAGTATAGTAGTGGGATAGAAGAAAGAAAGAGAGAATAAGAAAATACTATTATGTTGTTTTAATGTTAGATAGTCATTTTGTAGTTGTGGAGAAGTTTGTGCCCCTGTATGTTCCTATGTTGGATGGTTTATTGATCCTTTAGGTTAATCATATTTTTTTTCTTATGCTCCTCCTAAAGGGATTGAGATATGAATACCTCTTCTTTGTTTTTCCCTCGGTGACCAATTAGAATCATCGACCTATAATTTTGTAATGTCAAGTTGTTGTTGTGGGACTAATGAGCCACATTCTGATGTTCTTGGATAAAAAAATTATGCCTTAGGTCAAGGCGACATCATATGTGCTAAGGTTGCTAGGATAGGGGTTTCTCCAAATGTCATCAAATAAAGTGTGGGTGCAAGGGTTTGAAGCTAATGGTTAAATATTGACTAGCCTTTCATGGAATATTGGGATTGAACCTAGGGGATTTTAATAGCTTCCAAATATTTTAATTTTTCTAGTATGAAGCTTTCTTCGTTAATAAACAAGCCTAGGAGTACCTTGTAGCTCTAATTGTTTTATTTTTTCATTAATATTATATAGGTACTCAATGGAATTAAAGGCTTCAATTTGTGCTTTCCTTCTCTGAGCCATTGCCTTTGTTCATGCATTAGCTTGCTTTCTACCTTGTTTTCTTACACTATCTGATTTTCTAATGTAGTCTTGGCTCAACTTTCAAATGTGATATGTCGCTATGATTATAAATTTAAAATTAACATCAGTTTTTAATCGAGGTGAGGATGTTGAGTCGAACTTCCTTGACTATATATGATAGATAAGAAAATACATGTCTTTCAAACGCATATGTTAAAACATATGGCAAGGTGATTGATTTTGATTATTCTTAAACTTTTTATTTTTTATACTTCTATGAATTCTTCTACTCAAGAGGCCTTTTCGACGATCCTAACCCCATTTTCCAAGAAAATGTTTTGATCGGGGTTGAATAAGTAGTTCTCTCTTGATCCTATGGTTTGTCGTGTACTTCCTATTACTCCAGCTTGACTTTTACTAGAGTGTCCTTGCCTCTTTCTATTGGTACGATGTGTTTTGATGATATTTCCTGGGCCTTGACCTCTTTTTCCTTCTATGTTTTCTACCCACCATTATCCCCTATAATATGTGTTGTAGTGATTAGTGTTGAATCTGTAATAAAATTGATGTTGGGTATTTATACTTTTTTCTTCTCACCCCCACCAGACTAACCTTGCATCATTTTTTGCAGAGGTGTTTCCTTCAATACACTCAATTGTGTTGTCAGTTCACACTTATTATTTTCCCTTTCTTACTCCACCAACATTTTTTGTTTTATAGTCTCAGTAAAAATTTATTTTTCTTGGCCTAGTACTAGACTATAATATGTCTAGCCCAACTAACAAACCCAGGAATTCTTATGGTCTTTTATTCTTCGATGTACATTTTCCTTTTGTTGTTGTTTCTTAAAATGCTTATTTCTTGATTGAATCCAGGTGTTTATGCAACTTATGATCTTCAAGAGTGATATATTTCAATAATTTTTTCCACTTTATTTCTACTTCTTGTTCCCCGACCTCTAACGTTTTTTCAGCCTCCTTACTTGTTGCCTTCTTGTCCTGTAGGGGCCCACCAGGTTGACCTTTAATGACACTATGAATTTCTTAGTTTCCTTCTCTTATTATTTTTCTTCATTTGTGAATGACAGGAAGAATTTAGTTTGAGCTTCACAATGGTAGTTCCTTAGGATGAAAATCATTGGAATTAACATACCAAACCCTCATCATGTCGAGACCCATTTGTATACATGATGTGTTAGGTAACATTCAAAAAATTTGTTGAGATATTACCCTCCATATTTTCAAGACGATTTTTAGGTTAAATAACCAATTTTAAAAAATTTCCTACGTTGAGGTTGACTGAGGGGTACTTGACCACCCATTTGAAAAATCCTTTTAATTTTTCATTAACGAGACATTTTTCTTTGTGAATTTCATTTCAGAAACTAGTGAGACCCATATCATAATAATCCATATTAAAAGAGATGGGAAACAAATAACCTTACCATATTTTTGAAATTATTGGAAGTTTGTATTTAGCATGTTGGAAATATGGTATACCTAGTTATATTTTTTTTCCAGGCCTTGTTATTTGACCAATTGATTCCAACATGTTCAATTTAATGTGAGATGCTCAACGAAATGTAGTAATGCATAAAGAGGCTATTATGCAATACCATTTTACTCAACGGTCCTAAACTTGACTAATAGTAATTCATATCAAATTCTTTGTTGTTTCCTACCAGTGAATTCTCTAATTCATGCATTACAGTTTATAGTTTTCATGATTTTGTCCCTGGTATATGTTTAAATGGCACCAAGAAATAGCACCCAAGGGGGCTTCTGATTTAATTTTCCCTTAATTAAATTGGAAGAGAAATTGTAATTTCATCTCATGAAAACACGTATTATTTAGCTGAGTTAAGAAGACTTAGTTAGCTTAGGAAATTTAAATTGAGGGTCAGAGAGGAGGCATGTATAGTTATCCCATGATTTTAGGGGGTCCAACTATAGTTATTTGTGAGTTGTAATTTGTTAACTCAAATAATTGAGTTAAAATCAGTTTAACTAGTTCTAACTAAGAGATGAGCTAGAGATAAGTCCAGTGAATTAAATATGATTTAATTCACATGCAATGATCAATTAGATAACTGATAATTCACTATAAATAGTTGTTGCATGTCATTTATAAGCAAGCCCCAGTTGAGTTTGAGGTTAAAGGGAAGAAAATTTAAATTGCATAATTAGAAAATTATACAGTCAAGTATGAGGTCATCAAGAAGCCTTGGATTAATTACGCAATCAATTCTTGGGAATTTCCTATTTAATAGGGTGACAATTCCTCCAATAATGCGTGAGCAAGACTGAGAATTGGTTAAGTATTTGACTTATTTTTCCTAGATCAAAGTGAGACACTCAACTGAGTGTAGAGGTTTCTAAGTGAGAGAAAAGCATTGTATTGTTTCATAGCCTTGAATTTATACAATATACAAATAGTAGGGTTTTGAGTAGTTTATTTCCCCAAATACATCTTGTGTTTTGTGATTGATTATTTCCTTCTCTTACTTATTATGTGATTGTGTGATCATATTTGGTTTCCAAAAATTATAGAAGGATTCAATTTTTTTTTAGTACATTACGAGATCATACTGAATCTCGTTGTTATATTTTCTACATGGTATCAGAGCATCAGGAATCATAATTGAAGGTAAGAACCATAGTTTGTTTTGAATAGGTACATCAAATTTTCATATATATTCTTCAGGACCCAACATCAAATGAAGAATTATTTCAATGGATTGAGACTCGAATATAATCTTGAGGACAATTTGAATTATATAGCATGTAAGAACAAGATGGAGGTAGTTCTCAAGTACAATGGACTGAAGAAGTAATATTTCATTAAAATTGGAAATATTTTATTAGAAAACCATCACTAGAATTGAGTTTTTTTGTTATTTTGAAATTCTAGATCCACTATGTAATTCAAAATTTAATGAAATATGTGTTGAAGGCTTTCATTAACAGTGATATTCCCCAGCCCACAGTAACGGATGCTCAACAACTTGATGCATGTAAGAAGAATGTAGCAAAGGAGAGAAGGATAATTTTAGACGGAGTTTGAGATCATATTGTCTCGAGTCTCGATGGAGAGGAGACTCCATATCCTATATGGAAATCCTTGATAGATATGTTTCAAAATAGCAATGAACACAAGAAGCTGGCACTAAAAGACAAGCTCAGAAAAATCAAGATAGAGAAGGGCGACACAATCCAAAAAAACTTGACAAAGTTCACTCAATGTCGAGAAGAGCTTGGAAGTGTTGGGATAAAATTTTCCTAGGATGATTTTGTGAGCCTAGCTCTTCTAGGCCTTCCCAAGAGCTAGCATAGATACCAGGACTCTATGAATGGAAGGGAGAAGCTACTAGACTGGGAGCAATTGTGGTATGATTTGGTACAAGAAGAGATTTGGCGGAACACTAGAGATGGGTCCTCATCAAAGACTGATGATGAGGAGAATTGTGCCTTGGATGGAAAGCTGAATAAAGGGAAAGGGAAGGTGCCCCATTCCAAATTTGCATCTAGAAAGGCAGGAAGAAGTGAGACTTTTCAAAGGCGAAATTTTTCCACTGTCATAAGCATGTACACTATGCCACATATTTTCCACAAGAGAAGATCAACAATGAGGCCTTAGGAGAAGCAGCAGTTGAAGCACCTACTTAACAGTTCAAGTTGGATTTCACTCTCAATGCATGCATGGTTTCATTGATGATGGGTTCTATGTGATACTTGGATAGTAGAGCTTTGTTCCATGTGACCGAAAATAATGAATTCTTCAGTAGCTTGGAGGAGAATTATTTCCATATGCACATCGAGATGGGATATGACAGGAGGTATAGCACTACTGGTGTAGGTACTGTTACATTTCATAGGGAGTCAAGTAATCCACTTACATTAAAATATGTCATGTATGTTCCTGGTTTAAAGAAGAATTTGGTTTTTGTTGCTATGTTGGAAGATCATGGCTATGTTGTGACCTTTAGTGAAGGAAATGCAATCCTTTGTCACAAAGCCCTGGTAAAAGTGAAAAATATTGGGGTTCAATTAAAGGAAATCTACAAATTTGATGTAGAATATTGTGCTGCCTTGAGAACGAAAGTAGAGAAGGTGGAGAGACGAGACAATATTGAGTTATGGCACAAGATATTGAGCCATCTACACCACAACACTTTGAAGATCATGCAACAAATTTATACAAGACTTCCAAAGGGTGCACTTGCATAGAGAGATACATGTAAAGGGTGTACATTGGGGAATTATACCAAAGCCACATTTCACGATAATTAAATCCGAGCAAAGTGGATCCTAGAGATATATCACTCAGACGTGGGTGGACCATTCTCGACAGATTCCACAGAAAAAAGAAGAAGAAGAAGAAGAAACATGTATTATGTGATTCTTGGTGATGATTTTTTAAGAAAGTGTTGGATTTTATTCATGTAGAAGAAATATTAGAAGCTCTCCAAGTTTTGTGAGTGCAAGGCACTTGTCAAGAAAGATATAGGGAAGAAGGTGAATGCTCCAATGAGCGAAAATGGTGGAGAATACATCTCTAACAAATTCAATAACTTCTATGCCTTAGAAGGAATTCGAAGAGAATTTATAGCGCATCATAACCCACAGTAGAATGGGGTTGTAGAAAGAAATAACAAAACTATTGTGGGAGCAGCATGAGCTATGATGCATGATCAGGGCCTACCATTGCATCTATGGGCGGAAGCATGCAATACAACAATATTTTTGCAGAACAAAAGTCCTCATTAGATACTTGGGATGAGTACACTAGAGGAGGATTTTTCAAGTAAGAGACTAGATGTGTCGTATTTTAAATTTTTTGGCTCATCTGTTTATTTCCATAGGACCAAAGATTCTAGGAAGAAGCTAGAGCCAATATTAGAGTTGGGGATATTTGTGGGGTACACTGATACACCTCAAAAATATCTTATGTATTTTCCAAAACACAAGATGATAGTGATCAAAAGAGATGTGAAATTTTATGAAGAGAAAGCCATGAAATGGTACCATGAGAGGGAGTTTTAGTTTCATGCATTTGAGGAGCTCTTGGCTCCAAAAGAAGAACATCAAGATGTGGAGCAGCCACAAGGAGAGGAATAGAGATTTATAGAAACCACTCATGCAAAGCCATCCACCAGAGATGGAAGGAATCATGCCAGAGAGGCTGACATATTATTACTAGATGTGAGAGAGAATGTGGGAGCACCCACATCATAGCGCAGGAAGAGAAGGTCCCCAGAGCAGTACATTGGATACATGGCTCTTATGAGTGAAGGTATTGAGATATAACCATCCTCTTTTGATGAAGAAGTGCAACAAAAAATGTGGGTTGGTGCCATGGTTGAGGAGTATGACTCTATCATCAGAAACATTGTATGGAACGTTGTCCCAAGACCAGTGGGGAATTCAATTGTAGGATCCATATCGGCGGAAAAGGTGAAGTTGGAAGCAGATTGGAGTGTGGAGAAGCACAAGGCCATATTTGTGGCCACAGGTTTCTCTCAGGTCGAGGGGATTGACTATGATGATATTGTTTCACTAGTCAAAAGGTACTCATCTATCAGATCCATCCTTGCAGATACATCAGATGGATGAAAATACATCCTTTCTAAATGGAAGTATTGAGGAAGAGGTGTACATTGAGAAACCAAAAGGTTTTGAGACCTTAGACAGCAAGTCACATGTGTGCAGACTCAAGAGAACACTATATGGGCTGAAGCAAGCACCACATGCTTGGTACACTAGCATCGAAAAATATTTCATAGGGTTGGGTTTCACCAAGTGTTAAGCAGATGATAACCTTTATCAGATTGTGGTAGATGGTAAGATTTTGATTATTGTACTTTATGTCGATGATCTAATACTGACAGGTGATGAGAAACTCATCAAGTCTTGCAAATATGATCTTGCAAGAGAATTTGAGATGAAGGACATGGGGCTATGCACTATTTCCTAGGATTGGAAATGTTGAAAAGAGATGGGAGCTATTTGTATCTCAGGGAAAGTATGCCAACAAGATCCTCAGGAAGTTCCACATGGAGGGAAACAAACCCATGGAGACTCCTCGAGCAAGAAACTAGAGGAAGGAAGATGCTACTTCAGGCGAAGTAGTGGATGCTACTGTTTACAAGGAGCTTGTGGGTTTACTCATGTATTTGGTGAACACACAACCAAAATTATGCTACATAGTTAACAAGCTTATTCAAGATATGGTTAAGCCTACCAAGATCTTTTGGAAGGAAGTCAAGCATGTGTTCAGATACCTCAAAAGAACTAGAAAGTATGGGATATGGTACAAACAGAAAGAGGGAGTGAAGCTTGAAAGCTTCACCGTTGAAAATTGGGAAGGTTGTCCATCCAACAGGAAGAGCACATCAGGGGGATATTCAGCATAGGATCAACAAAATTTTCTTGGTACAACATGAAACGAAGATCAGTTGCACAAATTTCAGCAGAGGAAGAGTACATGGCAGTCAGTCAGGAATCATGTCAGGTCATTTGGATGAGGAAGGTACTTTTTGGCTTGTTTTGTCAACAAGCACTGGATCTGACAGTGATTTATTGTGATAACTAGAGTTGCATTAAACTCTTGGTTGATTTAGTTTTTCATGAGACTTCCAAGCATATTGATATCCGGTATGAACATCTCAGAGATTCTGTGCAGACGCAGATTATGTCATTAGAGTACATACCCACGAAGGAGCAGGATGTAAACATCTTGACGAAGGCGTTGGAAAGAAGAAAATTCGAATGCCACAGAGACATGATCGAGGTAGCAAATAATCCCTTTCGAGTTCAGAGGGAGTGTTGAAATGACACGCAAGGGGGACTCTAATTTAATTTTCCCTTAATTAAATTGGAGAGAAATTGTAATTTCATCTCATGGAAACTTTTATTAGTTAAGCGAGTCAGGAAGTCTTAGTTATCTTAGGAATTTCGAGTTGAGGGCCAGAGAGGAGGCATGTAGAGTTCGCCCATGATTTTAGGGGGTCGAGTTATAATTACTTGTGAGTTGTAATTAGTTAACTCAATTAATTGAGTTAAAATTAGTTTAACTAATTCTAATTGAGAGATGAGCTAGTGATACGTCTAGTGAATTAAATATGATCTAATTCACATGTAGTGATAAATCATATAACTGATAATTCTCTATAAATATTTGTTGCATGTCAGTTCTAAGGAAGGACCAATTGAGTTTGAGTCTAAAGGGAAGATAATTATCAGTCGTATAAATAGAAAATTGTACAGGTCATGTATGAGGTCATCAGGAAGACTTGGATTAATTGCAAAATTAATTCTTGGGAATTTCCTATTTAATAGGGTTACAATTCCTCCAAGAATGCATGAGAAAGGCTGGTGAGACATAGGTTGAGAATTCGTTAAGTATTTCACTGATTTTTCCTAGATCATAGTGAGATAGTCAAAAGAGTGGAGAGGTTTCTCAATGAGAGGAAAGCATTGTATTGTTTCACGTTCTTGACTTTATACAATATACAGATAGCGTGGTTTTGAGAAGTTTCTTTCCCTAGAGACATATTGTGCTGTGCAATTGATTATTTATTTCTCTTAGTTGTTATGTGATTGTGCGATTGTATTTGCTTTCCGCAAATTGTCGAAAGATTCAGTATTTTGTTTTAGTACATTACAAGATCAGATTAAATCCCTTTGGATATATTTTTTACAGTATGCAACAATCAATTGATGTTATAGATAAAATTAGTTGTAATATTTAGTGGCTTTTCCAACCATAAATTATTTTCGTAATATCAACTGAATATATATTTTTCAACTTCCTCTTTAATCCCTGAAAATTTGCGAGTAGGGTTGTGCCCAAATAAACTAGAATTCCATCTTGGTGTAGCATGTGGACATTCATGGTCTAATTCTTGTTGTATACACCCCCATTCTTTGAAATATATAGAGTTCTTCTCCCATGAGGGCTCATTGATTTTTTCCTATTTTACGATATGTATCCAAACCTATAATTATGTTTCAAATTTTTTATCAAATCGGGCCTTCGTTCTTGGCTAAAGGGGGTTTCTTTGACCTGGAAGTGCAAGCGTCTCCTTGAAATTTTGAATTCATCCTAGAATTATTTCCCTTGTAAACACTCAAGGAGATCTAAATATAAGTTTTTTGGACTTGGAATGTATAGAATTTTGGTGAGCTTGAGTGTTGCAATTGGAAAAAACACAGAAATAATTGTGAATAATTTTAATTCCTCACTTTTTTTTATATATGGGGTATTAAGTGTTCCATTAATTTCATTTGTGGCATATCGTCATGCTTGTTCGATCGCATTGATGAAATATTTTTCCATTACTCTAAATTTGTGTGGGGATCATGGTTGAGCTATCCTTCTATTTTTGGAAGTTGGTTTACTTTTTGAATATCTGAAATACGTGGGATATTTTAAATGAGATGTGATTACTCTTTCAGTCGTAATTTCCAACTCAAGTATAGTTGTTTGGTTAGTATCTAGTTCTTTTTATCTTTCTTATCTTCTTTTTATCAAGTCGACTTCCTTTTTAAAGTGTTCCAAACTTTTTAATGTCATGTCGTCATGATTTTCCTATCACATTAATACAAGCCATTTGCATTACTTTTAATTCATGCGGGGCAAATGACTGAGCTATCCTTATTTTTTTGGTAACATATTTTCTTTTTAAATGTGCCAAATCAATGGGATATTTTAAATGAGATGTGGTTTATCCATCAGTCATTATGTCCAAGTTGCATATAGTCGTTTTTTCAATATGTATTTCAACTTTTGGTCTTTCTTCTCTTCTTTTGGTCAAGTCGAATTCCTTCTTAAATTTTTCTCGAAATATAAGTTGATGGCCTTTCCTTGTTTCATGGCATTTCAGTTGTCAGTTTCAAATTATGTTTTGATATGATTTATTATGCAGGAATTTCCTCAATTATTCTCTTCGCTCGATTTCTTTGAGTTGATGTTTTGGTATGATTATTTTTTACAATAGTTATTTGTTCATGTGGTTGTAATCCCACTTATTAGGTTATCTTAATGACTAAAATTAAATGTAAAAATATTATACAATTGGTCATTAAGCTAGACTACCATGTCATGGTTTTCAAATTATCCCATCTTCCTAGTGTCGCAAAGAGTTTTTCACTAGTATCACATTGATGTTGTTAAGTGATATAATATTTTAGTCAAACACCATTTACAAGTAATTCAAGTAGGTTGCCTTGAATAATTATTAAAAGTACTACTCCTAAAGAATGTATATTCTCTATTTTTTTTTTTTTGTAGTTTAGACTAATCTTAATCTTTCCATTTTTTTCTCCTCTCATCCTACCCATGGGTTTCAAACCAGTAACCTTGCATACAGAGTGCCTTAAAAATGCACCCCATCTCTGACTGCTCTATGCCACGTCGGTTGTATATCCTCTATTACAAAGGGTCCTAGCCATGCAATTTCCAATTTCCTTGGTTTCCCCTTTATTCAACTTTCATATAGTAATGTTAAGTCTCTTACTTTCAAGTTATTTGTTTATAAATTTATATCTTTCCATGTTTTTTTTGGTTTTTTGATTGCTTGTTGTTGGTGAAGTGCACACAATCTATCTTCTTCTAATCATTGTAGTTGGTGAAGTCATTTTTTTTCAACTATCTCAATGTGACATTTCAACATAGAGGATATTATTGTTGTATTTGTTGTGCAATGTGATGGTACTACTACTTATTTCCCATAGAATAACTTGAATGGTGTATACCCATTCAATTGTTTGTATGCCTTACAATATGCCCATAAAAATGTTGGTATTTTGTCATCCTAGTACTTTATATCATTTTTTCATATCATTTTGAGTCCTTTATGTAATTTCTTGTTAAAAGATTCAACTGCTTGTTGGCCTATGTGTGATAAGTTGTTTTCTTTGATTGTACCATTAACTAAATGTGTACTTATATCACTAATTATAGTTAGGGGACAACCAAATATTGTTATTATATTTTCATAGATAAATTTAGCAGTTATTTCTTTTGTACAAGACTCGATTAGTTGAGCTTCTACCCACTTTTTGAAATACTCTAATATTGTGATAATATACTTTGCAACCATCCCCTTGGCCCTTTTGGGAAATGAACTAATAAATTTGATTTCCCAAATATCAAATGGTAAGGTTGAGTTTGTGAAAAGCAGCAAGATTTGGTTTCTCAGTAGAAATCAATCTAATCTTTAATAGATATCACATTTCTAGAGACTTCTCTTCAACAATCTTGGGATAAATTTAACCACCATAATCCACTTGTAATATTTTCCTCGTTGTCGTATCTCCTTGATAATATCCACCAACACCTCCATTGTGAGCTTCATCTATAATAATTTTACTTTCATGCTCTACAAAAAATATTTAAAGTATTTCGTTGGTATCCATTTTTTACAATTAGTTGTTTATTAGTGTGAATGGGTTGTTTTTAATGCTAATATTTTCTTTTTATTTTGGGATAACCCATCAGACGCTCTTTCCATATACAAGAATTGGGAAATTTCTGTAGGAATTGCTTCTATTTTAAGTAAATGTGCATCCAATAAGTTGCCATTGACTTCTACCAATTCTTCCTCTGTTTCCAGTTAAGAAAAGTGGTCAAGATTGACATTATTTTTCCCCATTCATATTATCAATTTGAATTAAAACTCCCAGAATAATAGTATCCCTTGACAGATTCAACTGTGTTGTACTACTTCATTGAATAGATATCATAAATCTTGATGACTAGCAAAAAAATATGAAAGGATTAGTTAGAAGGTATTGGTGGAATTTTTTTAGAACAAAGATCATGGTGAGTGCATTCCATTTCATCGTCGAATAATTTATTTTGAATTTATTTAATTTCTTACTGGTTTAGGCATTTAGATGGTCTATGGACACACTATCAAGTTTTGTTAGTATGGCTCTAACTGCCACATTAGATGCATCAACATGTACTTGGAATTTCTTTGACTAGTCAAGGAATTTTAATATAGGTGCTTCAACCAGCTTCTTTTTGAGCAGTTGGAAAGAATCATCACATATCTTATTCAATTGTATGGACCATCATTCTTTAATAATTCATCAATCAAGAAATTTACATTGGAGTAATATTGAATGAACTTCCTGAAATATTTCATATGCCCCAGAAATTTTTTAATGTGGTTTTGGTTCACTGGTGGTATCAAATCAAGGATCACTTTAATTTTTTCCATGTTTACTTTGATCCCAAATTTAGATATTGCATGCCCCAATAATATTTCATATTGGTGTAGCAGGGATACATTTCTTGATATTTGAGATACAATTGAATTTGTATACATATTTCTAGCATAAGGCTTAACCATTGGACATGATCTTTTAGCAGTGTATACCTAGTCTACTTGTCAAAATAGACTACCATTATTTTTTATATGTCTTATTGAATTTATTTAACTATTATTCTAGATAATATTTCTAGTGTGTTTTTCAAACCGAGTGGAATTACTCTATATGAAAAAGATAAATATTCTATAACAAATGTAGTTTTCTCCTGGTCTTCTTTTGTGATGGGTACCTGTTTGTACCCTAAGAATACATCTGTAAATGAATATCATTCATACCTTACCACCTTGTTTATGATGTCGTTGGTGAATGGAGTCAGAAATGGGTCAATTATTGTTAATTTATTTATACTACAAAAATAAACATAATTATTAGTCGTTGGTCGGTTATAGCCATACAACTATGAAAGTGGAAAACATTTGCAGGGGGGAGCTATGGTGCTGAATCAGTATTTTAAAACTCACTTCAATTTTTCATTTTATTATTCTAAGTTATGTAAGCTACATTCATTCATGAAACCAATGTATGTATGTGACTTCAGTGAAAGCAAACAATGTATATCCAATTAACCAATTCTTCACAAGTTCCATAAGATATTTGACACCAATGCATTATTAATTTCATCATAAATATAGTATGCAGTAAAAAGAAAGATAAAAAATCACACATAATAAACACCACAACACATGATAACACCAGGATTTTTAGATGGAAACCCAATATGGAAGAAAACCACCACTACTATCGTCTTTGTCTTCTTTCTTATTATATAAATAAAATATTCTACAATATTGTATAGGAAAAGTCTCTTACTAGTACATAGGAACCCACCTGAAGAAGGCTACAACCTTCTCTCATTCTCCAACACCCATTGGAAGGAAGATACAACCCCCTGATCTCATTTACCAGCTCCTACTATAAGGGAGCTCCTACCCCCTGAGCAAATTTACTAGCAAACACTAGAAGGAAGCTTCAACTCCCTTACTAAAGGCTCCAACCCTTAGCACCTCTATGGACCATGTTTCATAATATTTAGTACTTGATCCACTTGAATCAAAACATCAAACCTATATTCCACCTTTCACCATATTTTCAATCTTGACCCACACAAACATTAACTACAATATCAAGTAACAGATCTGAAACCAAATATTGAATCAAATCATTTAATCACTGAACCAACTTAATTTCTATAGCAAAATAAATCTCAATCAACTTTTACATCCAAATAAAACCAATCCATAATAGATATAAATCATCTAGATCCAACCACCATGAAAAAGTACACAAAACCCATCAATTTTCATCAAGCAACAACACTGAAAACCCTGACCAGATTAAGCTTCAAATTGCATATGCTACTGTTCAGAATAAGACCCATGTATGTACGTGCTTCATCTACAAAAAAACCTTCATGTAGATCTAAAATCATTGACTATTACATCATGAATCATTGCAACACTAAATTAACCACTAAACCATATTGAACCAATCACAGATAACCAAATTGTAGCATCATTACTAACCAAAATTCCAATCATGAACAACCATATATCAATCAACACTGTCAAACGAAGATAAACATGATCAAAACTTCATCAAAAAAAATAATTAAAAAAAATAAACCAAACATCATCAACTGTAAATATCAAGCATCAGTTCAAACCCTAGTTTGTATATGATACTTCCACAAGGAATAGCTATGTATGTATGTGCTTATTATATGTAGGTTTTAACCCTGTATAGAAATTATCTGCAAACAAATCTTAAAAACAGAAAATAAACAATAGCGAGAGAATAAAACATAAAACAAATATACATAGATATTTCCCCTAGATCCCAAATCGGGACTACTAGCTTGATTTTTCATTATATTCTTTTTAATGTTACTACACATATATATACATGCTGAAGCATTCATAAACCCCAATCCATTAACCCTGGATTAGAACATAACTGTAGTTCCCTTGACCGTTTATACAAAATAACAAGGGCTAAAAACCATCATGCCCCAAAACCATGTGAAAACCCATGCACAAAACCATCGACGGGTCTGTCCACCGAAAAATAGTGTCCAATTTTTATTTTTTTTTATTTTTTTATTTTTTTGGGATGCTGCCCTAGACCCTGCGCAGAGGGATACCCACCCCCTATGAACCCTTGGACAAGGGCGGCTGGCGCCCCCCCTTTGACCCTCGTGCTGCACCCAGCGCAACGTACAGGGAGGGGGGGATATTGCGTGTGACTAATTGTGGAAAGAATATAACACATACCCAACATTCTTCCACTTGTTGTTTTCTTTCCACAGGGGGGCACATGAGAGATTAGTCATTATTCCAACTCAGTAACACCGGTTATTTCTATACACAAGAGTGCTCACAAAATTCATCAATGCATCTGCAACATTATTCAAAGTGTCCACCTTTACCAGCAACACCCTTTTATCCTCAACCATATCTCTCACAAAGTGATATTGAACATCAATGTGCTTTGTCTTTGAATGATAAGCAGGGTTCTTAGCCAAGAAAATTTCACTTTGGCTATCACATTCTATCCTTATATCTCGTTCCACCAACCCCATACTTGAACACAATCTTTGCAAACAAACTGCTTCCTTTCTTGCATGAGTGGCTACCATGTATTATGCATCTGTATTTGAAAGAGCCACTACAGACTGTATTTTAATCATCCAACTAACTACACCTCCAAATAGGCTAAACACATATCCACTTGTAGATATTCTTTGGTCCAGATCTCTAGCCCAGTCTGCATCAACAAAACCATGGATTTCCAAACTCTATCCAATCCTGGTCTTCCTTAGCAGCACAAACCATAATTACTAGTGCCACACAAATATCTGAAAACTCGTTTCACTATTGTCCAATGCTCCTTCCCTGGTTTTGACATAAACCTGATCAATACTCCCACTTCATGTGCAATGTCTGGTCTAGTACAGACCATTGCATACATCAGGCTGCCCACTACACTTGCATATGGAACATAGGACATATCCTTCTCTTCTTCTTGAGTCTTGGGCATTTCTCAGCAGATAGATTTACACCTACAAGAATAGGAACCTTCACCGGTTTACTATCCTGCATATTGAACCTCTGCAATATTGTCTCGACATACTTCCTTTGGTTTAACCATATTTTCCTCTTTTCCCAATCTCTCTTAATTTCCATGCCCAAAATATAGTTTGAAGCACCAAGATGCTTCATGTCGAATTTGGAGAACAATTTGGTCTTCAAATCTTGGATAATTTCTTTGTCATTTCCAATCAGCAACATATCATCCACATACAAGAGAAAATAAATAACACGGTCACCAATTAATTCAAAATACACAAAATTATCCTCTTTTCTTGTGGAGAAGCCAAGTCCCCATATTTAAGTATCAAATTTCTGATACCACATTCTTGGTGATTTTTTTAACCCATACAAAGTCTTTTTTAACCTGCATACCAATTCTTTCTTACACTTCACCGCAAAGCCTTTAGGTTTCTTCATGTAGATATCCTCTTCCAGATCCCCGTGAAGAAATTTTGTCTTCACATCCATCTGTTCTACCTCAAAATAAAATGCAGCAGCAATAGATAAAAGTAATCTAATAGAAGTAACCTTGGCAACAAGAGAAAAAATATCACCAAAATCAATTCCCGGCACCTGGGAATAACCTTTTGCTACCAACCGAGCTTTGTATTTCTCCACCTTTCCTTCTACATTCATCTTCTTCTTAAACACCCATTTTCTTCCAATGGGCTTCAGTCCAGCCGACAACTCCACCAGATCCTATGCTTCATTTTTGTGCAAGGATGCCATTTCATCAACCATGCACTCCTTCCAAATTTTTCCATCCTCTGAACCCACTGCCTCCCTAACAGTTATGGGATCATCATCAGTGATGTTCAAAGAAAAATTTGAATAGAAATCATATGGACTATACCTTTATGGTTGCCTTCTTTCTCGAACTGATCTTCTCACAGTTGGAGTTTGTGGTTTTTCCTCTTCTTAATCTTGTTATGTTGTAGAATTTGATTCATCCTCCTTTAGCTCAAAATCTATATTCTCGGGTTCCTTTGGTAGGAATTTATGTTTAATAACATCTTTCATCTCTCTAAACACCACATCTCGGTTGTACAAAACCTTCCTTGTTTTTGAGTTCCAAAGCTTGTAACCTTTTAAACCATCCTTATATCCAATAAAGATGCACTTTTCAAATTTATTATCCAACTTAGTCCTTTTCTCCTTTGGAACATGTACATATGCATCACATCCAAATATCCTCATATGTGAAAGAGAGGGTTTATTACTAGTCCATGCCTCATGTGGAGTCTTATACTCCAACGCTGATAAAGGTGATCTGTTAACTAGGTAACATGCAGTCTCCACTTCCTCTGCCCAGAATTCCTGTCCTAACCTGGTACCACTGAGAATGCTTCTTTCCTTTTCCATCAATGTTCTGTTCATTATTTCTGCAAATCCATTTTGTTGAGGTGTGTATGGAGTAGTCTTCTGCCATGCTATACCACAATTCTTACAGAAGTCTTCAAATTCCTTCTTGCAGAACTCTCCACCATTATCTGTCCTCAACACCTTTATCTTCTTCTCTGTCTGGTTTTCCACTAGAGCCTTAAATCATTTAAGTCTGTCAAAGACTTCAGATTTATTCCCCAAGAAATACATCCATGTATTTCTTGAGAAGACATCTATGAATGAAACATAGTACACACACTTACCCAGTGATGGAACTGATATAGGTCCAAAGGCATCACTGTGCACAAGCTTTAATATCTTGTTCGCCCTCTTAGCACCAGAAGGAAAACTCACCCGATTATGCTTCCCATATACACAATATTCATAGAAATTGAAATCCAGAGAGAAATTGGATGTATCTTCTACCATACCATTACCATGCAGTATCTGAAGGTACTTCTCTCCAATATGTCCAAGCCTTTGATGCCATAGCATGGTCTTTTCTCTAGAGACTGCTAGGCTTTCTGCTCCACTTTCAGGAACCACATAACTGTTGCACCCATAAAAAACAATGATACCCTGAAGCTTGTATAGAGTTCCAATCCAAAATCCCCGCATTAATACCAGTGATCCCTGAACTATATTGCATGTATATTTCTCGAACACTGTTTTTACACCTATATCATCGATCTTTCTTACAAAAATCATATTTTTGGCCAATGCAGGAATATGCAGAACACCGGGAAGTGTTCTAATCCTTCCACCTTGCAGCTTCAACTTGAATTTTCCACGTCTAACGATTTTGTCCTTCCTATCATCCCCTAAGAAGACATCACCACCATCATACTTCTCATACTCATAGAACCACTCCCTATGGGGAGTGAAGTGAAAGGATGCACGTGAGTCAATAAACCATACCTCATGATCTACATGTGTATTTTAAGAAGAAGCCAAATACACATCCCCACCTTCATCTGAGGTGGTTTTTGCCTTTGCAGAAGGATCATCATCAGATCCCTTTCGTTTCTCAGGAGCTTTAGATCTGTAGTCCTTTTTGTATTTCCCTTCCATTTCGCATTTCTAGCTCACTTTTACAAACTTTCCTGGAGATTTAGATATCCCTCTAGATTTAAATATCCCACTTGAAAACATAATTTTTTTTCTATTCTAGGACCTTCCTCGTATAGATAAGGCATTTCCATTTTGGCCCTCCATATTTCTCCATCTCATTTCCTACGATAACAAGGTTGAGACAATTTCATCAAAATTCAAGGTAGTTGTATTTCTACCTATTGCAATAACCAGACTGTCCCATGAATATGGTAAATAACACAACAAACTGATGCACTTATCTTCATATAATATTTTAATATCAACAGATGACAACTGACTTACCAAAGTATTGAAGGCATTCAGATGCTCTATCACCAAGTATTCATCCTTCATCCTCACATTCTACAACTTTTTCTGCAGGAACAATTTATTCACTAGACACTTAGATTGGTACAAAGTCCCTAGCTTTTCCCACAAAGTATTTGCCGTAGCTTCCCCAGATACATTCAACAATACCGAATCTGAGACACGCAACTGTATTGTTCTCTTTGCCCTCTGATCCAAATTCTTCCGGTCTTCATCTGAAATTTTCGTTGGTTTAGTACTCAGATCTACCACGATCCACTGATCTTTATCCACCAGCAAATCCTCCATCTTGAGCTTCCACAACTCAAAACTCTAACCATTAAATTTATTGATCTCTATATTTCCACTACTAGCCATCTTCTTTCACCGCAAGAATCGATATCACAGATCTCCCATTGAACAGGGTCTACCATAGGCCCGAGCATAAAAACCCTTAGCAGCAAAGGCGTCCCCTTGAAACTGAAACAACTCTGATACCAACTGTAGGTTTTAACCCTGTATAGAAATTATTTGCAAAAAAATATTAAAAATATAAAATAAACAATAGAGAGAGAATAAAACATAAAACAAATATACACAAATATTTTCCCTTGAATCCCAAACGGGACTACCAACTTGATTTTTTATTATATTCCTTTTAGTGTTACAACAGATATATATACATTTTGAAGCATTTATAAACCCCAATCCATTAACCCTGGATTAGAACATAATTTTGAAGCATTCATACCCCAAAACCATGTGCAAACCCATATAAAAAACCATGGGCGGGTCCACCCACCAAAAAATAGGGCTACCAGGGGCCGAAAACCATCATGCCCAAAAACCTTGTGCAAGGGGCTACCCACCCCATCCGAACCCCCAGACAAGGGGGGCTACCGCCCCCCTTGTGACCCCCCTACTGCACTCAACACAACATACAAGGGGGGCTATTGGCCCCCCTGTCACCTCCCCATGTGTGTGACTAATCGTGGAAATAATATAACACATACCAAAAATTATACACAACACCCATGTACATATATTCACATAATAAAAAATATTTCACAAAATATATACGCAACCCTACAAAGATAGATCTGTGTATGTACATGACTATTCCCAAACACACCTATGTACAGATATGAAAACTTTCATTGTAAAACACAATTTCACTTTTCACAACCTTTATTATCAATACTATAGACTTATAATTAATTATTTAGATCACAACATACTGATTCATCATAATTTTATCACTGTTAGCAACTTAGACATTTGCAACAAGTAAATCAATCAAGAATATATGTCAACATACTTTCAGATCTTTCAAATCTAAGGCTTCTCCATGCTCCCTAGTGCACCCTGTTCTAGATCATATCACAAATATATAACCCATTAATTTCACAGCTAACACCTTGATCTCCATACCCTTATATATCTTTAGCCTTAGCCAATACCTTAGAAAAATCCCTTGGTAATTTCGTTAGTATTATTTGATGAGATCAAATAACCATTGTCTCTCTGATTACTATGGGAAAATTTTTGATTTTTGTAGCTTGGTAGATACTCCAAGCCCTGGTGATTGAGGGTTGGAGGTCAAAGTGCCAAAAATGGGCTTGTGCACTTGAGATCCATGCTTGGGGGTTTTTTACCCATCGATATTTGGGCCAAAACCATGAGGAGTTTGAGCATGAGAAAATCTGAGGTGATATAGCTTGGTGTGCCGATTCCAATGCTTTGAAGATCACTCAAATCAGAGCTCTAGATGTGAAGTTATGAATTTTTAAAGATTAGTGATGGGTTTGCAAGTGAGCATGTAGGTCGGCCTAAGGTGTTTTAGGCTCATGACAATTGGAATCCATCATTATGATTTTTTGAGGAAGCCCCTTTGTTTGTCTATAAATAAATGGATAATGATCATTGTTTAGCATCCATTTTGTGCAACACATTGAAGAAAGGAGCTCTGAATTTGGACAAGGAAAAGGCATATAGGACGCAATTATGAAGCACATGTTTAAGGTGAGGACAAGGTCTATTTTAGTGCATATTTCTATGTGAATAAATACCATAGCTCTAGGGCACATGGCATGGTTGCAAGGAGGTATCAAAGAGATATATAAACTCCTAAGAGAAGTGCAGATTCACTGCTGGTACCTGGTTGCAACAAAAGAAGGTCCTTGAGTGTGGCTTTAAGGAAATCTTGTGGGAATAATATCTTGTGGTAGTTGCAGTCAAGAACAGAGGGTTGAGGGCTAGTTATAGGGCTGTTGTTGTAGAAGACAAAGAGTGAAAAGGAGGATAATTACAGAACTGAAGGCCACAACTAGAAGGATGGGTTGAAAAAGGTATGGAAGAGTTTTTGAGGTCAAACACATATGGAATACGCCTTGCTGGAGGGATGTTTTGATGAGAGACTGTTCTAGGCAAGGGATGCAACAAAATCATCTTGAAACAAGAAGAAAATGAAACCTCCTATGATGACTAGTTTGCAGGCATGTAGGTAATGTTTTAAGGGTTAAAACAAGTCCTTACAAGGATTTTTAGGTGCCTCCTCACACATGAAAGTCAACTAGCATGTATAGGAGTGGAGGTTTTGTTAATTGAAGTGTATTTTGGTCAAATATGTTGGGTTGTTGTAGGATACTATGATGTCCTAACAAGTGAAAAAAATACTGCCCATGAACAACAAAACAAAGGTATGTAATTTCTATAGGTTTTGAATTGCGTTGGGTCATAGTTTGTGAGTAGTATTGGATCGATTAGAATGGAGGAATCTAGCAGCCTAGATATAGAGCTAACATTGATTGTCAAATTCCCTAGTCAATGGGAAGATGTTGCAGCATTTGTTTATCGATGGTGTCCTAGGATAGGATAGTTTGGTGAAGTTTGTGGGAAGCCATGTGTAAGGGTCTCCCAGGTGTGGGGATTCCCTAACTAGGAGAAGATTCTACAATATGGACTTGGTATCTCGTAGAATATTAGAGGGCAGCATGAGGGAAGACCAAGTGTGGATGAGATTGGATACTTGTGGTCTTCCGTAGAACAATGTGATAGTGTCCATGTTGGTGCTGAAGTGCAACACCTTGATGGAAAAATTTGTCTACTAGCCTATTAGTTTTTGGAGCTCAAGGGTTTGATCAAACCAAAAGTTGGTTCATGCAGCTCGAGATGTGTGTGTGGAGAAGGAATTTTACAACAGATAATGGATAGTCCTCCTAGCCCGTATTCATTGTGGGAGATGGAAATCTTGTAGTGAGAGGTGGTAACCCTTTATGCCCTATGTTGGTCTTCATCGTTGCAGTAAAAGAAGACCATAGTGGGCTGAATTCCCAAAGTAGATAAGGAGAAGCAGTGGGGAGGTTGAGAGTTTTTCAAAAATGGATCTGTGAACATCTCGACAATAGTCTCGATGTGTTGTGCCCTTGATGGACAATGGGATGACTAGAGATCAGATTATATAGTCGAGATTCAATGGCCAGATGGACTTGCGGTATTGATAGAGGAAGGAGATAAAAATCGAGAGTCGATGGACCGGTAAGGTACAGGGTACGACTAAGATGAGTTGTTAGATTCTACATTCATATGGTCAAAGTATCTTGTCTTGTACTAGTGGATGTATGGGGCCCATTATCCCTGGTACGAGAGCCCTAAAATATTGTATTATATGCAGTGTTAATATAACGAAGTTTGGTTGAAAAATTAAAAAGCTGTGTATATTTGTGTATATGTGATTTACTGCATTATATTTCCATTGTGTAAAGTATTTTAGTGATCGAGACCCTTGGTTTGGTAGCGTCAGAGATTTAAGACTCTAACTTAGACCCTGTAATATCACCAAAAGGGAGAATGCAGCAATACTTCACACAATATAAGAACTTATAGCAAGGTAAAAAATAAATCTAAGTACAAATCAGAATATGCAGAAAGAGCTGAGCCATTTTATTATATTGGAGATGGATCAGTTACAAAATTACAAAATATAGGTAGATCTAGCCAAAAAGATGAGCTAGGATCACCCTGAAAACATGTGTGAAGCAGGTACAGTGTAACTATTGAGGCTCTGCAGCAAATACTATGCTGTCTCTTCAGTAGAATATAAACATGGAGTTGCAGGCTGAAAAGAGAAATGTATATATACTCAAAACTAGAGCTTTGATGATGCCAAGATTCAAGATCTGGCCAATGTGATGGATTCCCAAGATAACCCAGAAAGGATTTTCCAGATCTGTAACTTTGGAAAAATAATCTCCCCGGGGTTTGATCCTTAATCTACTAGGAAATACAGATTTGAAGCTAGATCTAAAGAATATATGGCTGAAATATGATCCCTTCCTCAGATCTATGAGCTAGTAGCTCTAGATCTAGCTTCTCAATCCTCCAAAAGATGATTGCAACTGCTACAAAACAACTGCCTCTGAAAACTGTGCTGTGAGGGAAAGAGAGGCCTTCTACCTGAAGAAATATGTTGCAATAAACTTCAGGCTGATGGTGAGACTGATGGAAATGTGAGGGGATGATCCCTCACAATATTTCTAGCTGAAATGCTAGCAACTTCCTTCCTCCTTTCAGATCTACAATATGGACAACGTTATTCTTGAAGAGAATATTGTTGCTAGGAGGTCAATAACTTTTGGCCTGATGCCAGATCTACAATGTGGCTCTGGGAGTGCTGAAATATAAGCCCAATAGATGGGAATAATCCCTCACCTTGTTCTCTAGCTAAAGTACTGAAGACAACTTCCACCTTCCAAACTGATCTTCAAAAACCTGCAGTTTTTTGAATATGAATGTTCTGCGGAAAGTAGAAAAGGAAATGGCACTTAAAGCCTAATGTATAATGAATTACAAGCCTTTTCCTTAGATATCACTCAAATAAATAGGGGGGATTCCCGCCCGGGAACACCCTGTGCTTAACAACACCTACAATCTCTGCTAAACAACGCAAGAATGCAGTGGAATGTCACTTGACAATTCCAGATCTAAATGATCATACATCAAAATAATCCAAGATGCCTTTCACCTTTGCCTTCATCTCCTTTATAATGATTGAGCCATCCTAAGCCTTGGCCCTAATCTCAACTGCGTAGTCACATGTGGACAAGATCCTCCAAGTGGGACTGCACTGTTTGACCAAATCAACCAAACAGTCTAGGTGCAATGTACACCTCTTCCATCATGTGTGCTTCATTTGCACATGATCCTCCACCACTAGATCATTAATGCTCAATGACCCTTTTTTTTACATCTTCAAGATATTAGTTGACTGAATCGACCCTCCATGATCTCTCTCATTAAAGGAGACATGATCTCCAATCTCATTCACATTAGTAGTTGCTCAACTACCCCTTTTTGCAGATCTACTCTAAATTAATCCACATTCACACACACAAGGTGGATATTTATTCTTATTGAGGATTATGGGTCCCTCCACCCTTTTATTTACTTAATTCATTAAGAAAATCAAGGACTCTAATATTCCAAATATGCTGTGAAAATTTGGGAATATTACAGTGCCCCCTGGAAAAATGTTGCTTGTCCTCAAGGAACTCCAAAAGTAGATGCAAAACCATATATTCCCCTCCAAATGGCGTCCACATAAGGAAGGATTCCTCCATTTTCTGCAATAGGTTATGCATGTTTGGTTCCAAAGTTGTCTCTTAAAAGAATAAAGAATGACCTCCAACTGTTTGGTTAGATGTCCTCCTCCCATCATGAAGTACCAAGTGAAAACCATATGATGTCCAACATCATCATCAATACATGAGGTGCATACAATAAGGTGGTTCTCTTCACAAAGGAAAAGCTCCATCACAAAATACATATCTTCATCCCATGTTTCATGAATTAGATTGAACATTGAGATGCTCTCATACATAGCCCTGTTGGCCTTGCTGGATCCAAAATTCATCATTCCAACTTTATGCAAAATAAGAAGGGAAGAATTAATATGGGTGGAAAAAGATTTCAAACCATATTCTCTTAACAATAACTATCGGATTAAGGCCCTTTGCTGTCATCCTCCATCTCCTCAATGTAAGATGGACAAGCCAAACTCCCCCAAAATCAACCCAAGCAACAAGAGATCTTGTTGCTTTCTCTCCTTCTCATGTGCATCATGAAACAAAAGCATAATAATGGACATATGAGATGTCACATCAGCCCTATACAAAGAAACATCATCAATGCACATCATGAGATCATTATGTCAAGTTTTACACAATACAAAACACATAGACATAGGAGATGTCATGTGGTGGCCAAAATCTCTCAAGTGAAACAAAAATGAACATGCCTTCCCTTGCTGCAATTTATCATTGAAAGACAAGGTATGATTCAGAAAATGATGAGCTATTGGGTGGTATCCATACTCACCCAAGAGAAGCCAGTGCAACCATGCTTCCTTCTTCATTTCATACATGTTTTTCAAGGCATGGATCAGAAAAATAGGTGCCTTTGGAGAGTGACAGAAATCTCCCAATGGAAACTAACGTAACCAAGCATGCTGGCCCATACAAATCTGCAAGGGGCTTTGCAACCCCTTTCTTATCATCCTTACCCATTCACTCCCATGGGGATGATGAATGAGGTACTGCATAATCATGGCATCCTCCCTTTGTAGAATGCCATCCTTCCCAAACTATTGAAGACTTTTGCATTTCATGAAATGTTGAAATGCATCTCTAATGAGATCTCTTAATTAGATTCACTCTCCATCCAAGGCCCTCCAAAACCAAAGAAGTTTTTGATTTAATGCAAGTAGAAGTTTCTCTTTGATTAGTGAGAGGCTTATTGAGGAAGAGTCATCTAGAAAGGAGAAAAGGTTTCTCATTTAAAGATTTCTATCATTTGTCATATTTGCTTCCATTGATTCATGAGTGAAGCTACCTCTAGAATGCTCCAAGAATGATGAATCCCTTTCTTTGTCACAACTACTAAGTGACAGCGTTGTATATCTGCAAGGTAATACATATGCTATCTCAAACTAAGGCACAATACTGATCTCATAATTAGCCATTGTACATAGGATAATTCTAATCCCATTTTCTGAAACTCTACATCTCAACTCAAGGGGCTGAATGCATCTCAACAATGATGAACAGGGATAGTTTTCAGTCTCCTCCTTGATTAGATCAAGGGTCCTTTGCATTTTTATATTTTTCTGCTTCAAATTAGCATCATGTTATAATCCTTGGTCATGCATTGATCTTGAAACAATATGTGCTGAAATTTTATGCATACCTTGGATCAACTGATATGCGAGAACCTCTTGACAAAACACAAGAGTTCTTCCAACCGGGACAATAGTATCTCCAACTGCTGGTAAGAGTGATAGCCTCTCTTCTTCAAGTGTACCAACGTTGGTATCCTCCTCCTCTTCTTCATGCATCTCCTGATCCATGCATGGGACCCCATAAGTCAAGAGCTCAAGACTGCTTTGCAAAGATGCAAGTGTCTCTTTTCCAGATACAAGTACTTCTGCAACAAGTGGTGAAAGTAGTGACCTCTTGTCCAAAGTGACAAGATCGACATTCTCCTTGGTTTCCTTGGGAGATGCCCCTTTGTAGCACAACTCTGTCTTATCCACATCAAACTTCTTCCTCAACTTGTGAAATAAATCTGAGTACTTGGTCACCTTTGCATGCTCTAAGTGCCCAAACCACCAATCTTCTACTTCATCTAAGAGATGAAGTGCTACAATTTGAACAACCTCCTCTTTAACCACAGGATGTAGCTTGAAAAGTGAATCTAAATCCCTCCTCCAAGCCTTGACATTTCTTGAGGAAGATCCATAAAATGTAGGAAAATAGAATCTATTATGCCTCTTCCTTCTATTACTGCTATAGGATCCTCTTTCTTCTCTAATCTAGAAGAATTGTTGGAGAGTTAGCTTCTCCTTGAAAGCTCTAGAATGTGCTTTGTACTCTTCAAGATATAGACTGAGAGTCTCATGAGTCTCAGGTTCATGCCTTTCTTCACTTCTATACCTCTCACCTTCTTCAAAGAAAGTGGGCATAGTGGATCTATGAGGAGATCTAGGATTCTCCGGTCTTCTTTGCTACCGATAGGAAGTGCTTTCCTCATCAGATCTTCTTCTTGGATCTTCTCTCTGTTCTTCCTCCTTCATTTGATTGACCTCCTTGGAGATATCTTGCATGGATCTGAAGAAAGGAGTGACAAATCTCACATCCTCCATGATAGATCTCATCTATATGTTCATTGATGGCAGTGTGGGTGCATGCATTAAGGAGAGTTGTTCAAACTTTTGTACAATGTTCTCTAACTCTGGAGGAATTTGATCTTGATCTCCTTTTACACTCTCGGTCATCAAAATTTATCAATTTTGTTGATAAAATTAATGAATGCACATTCAGAAGCAATGTCCCTTTTCCTTTTCAAAACATTATAATGCACTTTAAAAAGTATTAAACCCTCTGAAACTTTAAATCTTCGGAATATTATGACCCATTTAATCAATGTTTAAATCCCCTACGGAAATATAATAATTGACTGTTAACAATGTTCAAACACCTTCGGGGATTAAAGTCAGACCTCAACACTTTAATAAACCTCTGTTTAAATAAACCTTCGGAACAGTGTTAAAAACCTTTGGAAATGGTTCAGAAATGAATCACTTTAGTAAAGCTCTTTTGAACCCATATGACAACCTTAGAACATTATAATAAAGCATTTAAACCAAAGTTAAGACCTTCGGAACTCATACATCCAGATTTCAACCTTTAATAAATGCTATTTTAATAAACATTGAGTCCATACCTTTGGCTAAACATCCACTCAACTTGCGATGCGACCATCGTCAGATCTCTGACCGATCAAATCTGACGGATATCGCGTTAATTCGACCCCAGAGATTTAACAACCAAATGCAACGCGAAATCATCATTTTTTTTGGTGTAACGTGTCAAGTTTTAATCTGATTGGGTTGATTTGCATAAAAACCACTTTCGGCCCAAAGGCTATGCGAAAACAGTAGTTTGGTTTTTCAAAACCACTAACCTGCAACTTTCATTCATACACATTTAAACATGGATTTTCTTCCGCCTTTCCTTTGTTTAATTTCACTTTCACTTGGGACCTTTCCTCTCTTCTCTGTAAATCAATCAACATAGATCAGTGTTCACTACACTCAACCAAAGAACCAAAGTTCTTCGATTTTCTTCGAACCTTTACATAGAAGGTTAATATCTCAATAAACATAGAATATTCAATCTTAAGCAAAACCCCGAATCTCTAAATTTTTTTCCGAATTACACAGAGTTAACATACATTCAAATTTCACTCAATTTCTACATAGAAGACATATAACCCAATGGATTTCGAAGGGATAAAACCCTCCGGGAAATTTCCAAGTAATAACAGATAATATAAATTCTGCAATTTTATTTAAAACAGAGGAAAAACCTCCAAATAAACTCTTCTACAGCCAAATTCTGATTTCCTCCTACGCTGAGGTTATAATTTATAGGTTTTACATAACAATCAACCTCTTCTCTAGGATCGAATACTTCAAATTTAGACCAAATCAGAATCACCTAATATCTCCCTTAAATCTATGAACTGAAGGCTAAATAAGTTGAATCCAAAAACTGTTCAACCTTCCCTAGATACTAGTTCAACCCTATCTATTACAATTGTAATTTGACAGCTAAAGGTAACATTTTTTTGGATTTTTGGAATAATTAATGAAGCTTTTTTCTCTAAGCCTCATGCCCCTGCATCATTCTTCTTTCAATGTAGAAAGATGAAGTGTTCACAAGCTGAGCCAAAGATCATGCTTTGATACCACTGTAATATCCCCAAAAGGGATAATGCAGCAATACTTCACACAATATAAGAACTTACAGCAAGATAAACAATAAATCTAAGTAAAAATCAGAATATGCAGAAAGAGCTGATCCATTTTATTATATTGGAGATGAATCAGTTACACAAGTACAAAATATAGGTAGATCTAGCCAAAAATATGAGCTAGGATCACCATAAAAACACGTGTGAAGCAGGTACAACGTAACTATTGAGGCTATGCAGCAAATACTGCGCTGTCTCTTTTTTAGAATATAAACATGGAGTTGCAGACTGAAAAGAGAAATGCATATCTACTCAAAACTGGAGCTCTGATGATGCCAAGATTCAATATCTTGCGAATGTGATGGATTCCCAAGATAACCCAAAAAGGATTTTCCAGATCTGCAACTTTGGAAAAATCACCTCCCCAGGGTTTGATCCTTGATCTACTAGGAAATACAGATATGAAGCTAGATCTGAAGAATAGATGGCTGAAATATGTTCTCATATCAGATCTATGTTTGAAGGGCTTATCCATTCCTCAGATCTATGAACTAGAAGCTCTAGATCTAGCTTCTCAATCCTCCAAAAGATGATTGTAGTTGTTGCAACACAACTGCCTATGAAACTATGCTATGAGGGAAAGAGAGGCCTTATTCTTGCTGAAATATGCTACAATAAACTCTAGGCTAATGGTGAGACTTATGGAAATGTGAGGGGATGATCCCTCACAGGATTGCTAGCTGAAATGCTAGCAACTTCCTTCCTCCTTTCATATCTGCAATATGGACAACGTTATTCTTGAGGAAAATACTATTGCTAGGAGGTCAATAACTTTTGGCCTGATGCTATATCTTCAATGTGGCTCTGCAAGTGATGAAATATAAGCCCAAGTGATGGGAATAATCCCTCACCTGTTTCTCCAGGTGAAGTACTAAAGACAACTTCCACCTTCCAAACTGATCTTCAGAAAACTGCGGTTTTCTAAATATGAATGTTCTGCAGAAAGTAGAAAAGGAAATGGCACTTAAAGTCTAATGTATAATGAAGTAAAAGCCTCTTCTGTAGAGATCACTCAAAGAAAGAGGAGGGATTCCTACCCAGGAACACCATGTGCTAAACATCACCTACAATCTCTCCTAAATAGCCCAAGAATGTAGTGGAATGTCACTTGACAATTCCAGATCTAAAAGATCATACATCAAAAAAATCCAAGATGCCTTTCACCTTTGCCTTCATCTCCTTTATAATTATTGAGCCATCCCAAGCCTTGGCCCTAATCTCAACTGCGCAGTCACGTGTGGACAAGATCCTCCAAGTGGGACTGCGTTGTTTGACCAAATCAACCAAACAGTCTAGGTGCAATGTATACCTCTTCCATCATGTGTGCTTCATTTGCACATGATCCTCCACCACTTGATCAGTAATGCTCAATGACCCTTTGTTTTAAATCTTCAAGATATTAGTTGACTGAATCAACTCTCCATGATCTCTCTCATTAAATGAGACATGATATCCAATCTCATTCACATTAGTAGTTGCTCAACTACTCCTTTCTGCAGATCTAGTCTAAATTAATCCACATTCACACACACAAGGTGGATATTTATTCTTATTGAGGATTGTGGGTCCCTCCACCCTTTTATTTACTTAATTCATTAAGAAAATCAAGGACCCTAATATTCCAAATATGATGTGAAAATTTGGGAATATTACAGACCCAAGGTCATGGAAATTCAACATGGTATCAGAGAATATCTAAGATAATTTGGAGGATAGTGAATCAAAGTGTGCCCAACGAAGCAAATCAGAGGGAGTTCTCTATGTCTGGATCATGGAGCAGAGAATGCAATCGAAGACATGGAGATGTGGTCTTGACTCAGGTTACATAGCAATATGGGCTCGGAGATCCGGTGGATTGGTGGTGAGCCTAGTGAACAACAGTTTGTTGCAGTGCATATTTCTCATCGTGGAATTTCGTTGATGTGTTGTGGATGGTTGGGAAAACTCGAGGGGTTCTTTGGCATGGACAAGATTAGGCTAATCGAAATGGATTCATTTGATGGACTAGATATTGTCATGCCAAAGTCTTCATTTGATTGTGGTGTTGCATATCTAAGATTGGTGGTATTTTCACAAGTGGTATTTCATCCAGGAGGATGAGTTATTACAGGACTGAACCAGCAGATATCGTGTAGGCTCAGAGGGATTCTAGCCCTAGTGGGAGAAACCCTATGGATGTTGGAGATCTTTAGGTTCATATGTGATCAAGCAGAGGCACTACCAAGATTGTAAAATTCATATATAAGGTATGTTTCATTGATGGATGTCAAATAGGTTAGTGTCGTCGTCGAAGATGATGATTGTTTCCTAGATTTTGAAGTACCTCCCTATCTCAGATGGAGTTTTGATTTTTGTAGCTTGGGAGGGACTCCAAGCCCTAGTGATTGAGGGATGGAGGTCAAAGCACCACAAATGGGCTTGTGGGCTTTAGATCCAAGCTTGGGGGTTTTTCACCCATCGGTATTTGGGCCAAAAACCATGAGGAGTTTGAGCATGAGAAAATTTGATGTGATAGATCTTGGTGTTCCAATTCCAATGCTTTGAAGACCACTCAAATAAGATATCTAGAAGTGAAGTTATGAATTTTTGAAGATTAATGATGGGTTTGCAAGTGAGCATGTAATTCGGCCTAAGGTGTTTTAGGCTCATGAGAGTTGACAACACTCATTATGATGTTTTGAGGAAGCCACTTTGTTTTTCTATAGATAAAGGGTGAGTGATCATTTTTTAGCATTCATTTTGTGCAACACATTGAAGAAAGGAGCTCTAAAATGGGATATGGAGAAGGTAGATAGGACACAGTAATGTAGCACATGTATAAGGGGATGAAAAGGTCTCTTTTAGTGTGGATTTCTATGTGAAGGAATACCGCAGCTCTAGGAAGCATGGCCTGGTTGCAAGGAGGTTTCAAAGATGTGTCTAAACTCCCAAGAGAAGTGTGGATTCACTACTAGTACCTAGCTACAGCAAAATGAGGATCCTTGAGTGTGGTTTTAGGATAGTTTTGTGGGCATAATATCTTGTGGTAGCCTTAGTCAAGAAGAGAGGGAAAAGGGTAAGTTCTAGGGCTATCGTTGCAGAAAAGGAAGCCACAAAAGGAGGAGAGTTACATCATTAAAGACTGCAACTAGAAGGATGGGTTAGCGAAGGTATGGAGGAGTGTTTGAGGTCAAACATAGTTGTAAGACACCTTGCAGGAGGGGCACTTTAATGCGAGTTGTTTTTGGAAAGGGACACAACTAAATCATCCTAAAACAAGTAGAAAAGGTGACCTCCTATGATGACTAGGCTGCAGGCATGTGGGTAATGTTTTAATGATTAAAACAATTAAAACAAGTCTTAACAAGGAGATGTAGGTGTCTCCTCACATAAAAAATCCACCTAGCGTGTAGAGGAGCGGAGGGTGTCAATTGAATTGTATTTTTGTTAAAGATGTTGGGCTATTGTAGGATACTGTGATGCCCTAAACAGATAATAAAATATTTCCCATGAACAACATAACAAAGGTATGTAATTTCTATACGTTTTGACTTGTGTTGGGTCACAATTTTTTATTAGTATTGGATCGACTAGACTGGAGGACTGTAGCATCGAAGAGATAAGGCTAGCATAAACTGTCATATGCCATATTCGGTCAGTAGATGTTGCAGCAAATTTTGATGGATGGCATCCTAGACGAGGAAATTTTGGTGAAGTCTGTGGGAATCCATGTGTAATAGTCTCCCACATGTGGCGATGCCCTAACTAGGACCAAATACTATAACATGGACTTGGTCTCTCATGGATTGTTGGAGGAAAGCATGAAAGAATACCATGTGTGGATTAGATTAGATAATTATGGTTTGTTGGAGGACAACATGATAGTGTCCATGTTGGTGTTGAAGGGTATTACCTTGATGGACAAAGGTGATTTCTAGAATGAAAAGTGTTGGAGCTCATATCACCTTGATGGAAGAAGGTGATTGTTGTACTGACAATTGTTGGAGCTCAAGGGTCTGATCAAACAAGAGCAGTTTCATGGAGCCCGAGATGTGTGTGTGCAGAAGGACTTATACCACAGATGATGGGGAGTCCTCCTAACCAATGTTGATTGTGGGAGATGGACATCTTGCAGTGATAGGTGGCAACCATTAGTTCCCTGCATTGGTCTTCATTGTTGCAACATAGGACTACTATAGTGGATTGAAGTCTTAGAGTAGATGAGGAGCGGCAGTGGGAAGGTTGAGAGTTGTTCACAAGTGGAGCTGTGAAAAACTTGATAGGAGTCTTGATGTGTTGTTCCCTTTATGGAAGAAGGGACAAATAGAGAGCGGATTGGACAATGAAGATTCAGTGGCCAGATGGACCTGGATCATTGATAGAGGCAGGAGCTGTAGATCAAGAGCAAAAGGACCAGGCAGGTATAGGTATGACCGAGAGGAGTTGTTAGATGTTATAGCTAGATGGTCATAGTATCTTGTATTGTACTAGTGGATGTATGAGGGCCATTATCCCTGGTACATGAGCCCTATACTGTTGTATTATATGTTTTTAATATAACAAAGTTGGGTTGAAAAATTAAAAAGCTTTGTATATTTGTTTATATGTGATTTACTACATTATATTTTCGCAGTGTAAACTAGTTTACGGTTGAGACCCTTGGTTTGGTAGTGTCAGATATTTAAGTCTCTAACCTAGGCCCAAGGTTGTGGAAATTCAACACTAATACCATGGTAAATATGACACCTATATTACCATGGTGTGGATTATGTATGTGACCTTTCTTCACAATACCTTCGTATGTACACGACCTTGATTCTCAGGACCCACATATACTTTATCAAACATTACCTTTACCATCCATTTATCTATGAATATTCATTTCTCTATCCATACCATCTGTAGCATCTGTATTAATATGCATAACTGTCACAACATTGACATATGTATCAAGTAGATTTTCATAAAGGCCAACACATTAGCCATAATTCCAACAATATCCCCCTTTGGACTTGATGGAAATCCCTTTGATGTTTGGTCACCACCGGTGAATACCTGTAAACACACCTATAAATACTAATACTTATCACCAAGCTTCTCTCTAATAATTCTTCTCCAAACACCAATATTCTCTCCCCCTTTGACATCAAGGGAAAATGGTTGAACAATGTTGATTAGAAGGATTATATTCCCCTTTGTACAGAGGATTTCTATAGGTCTAATCTATTGAATATGAAAATTGTATACTCACCATGCTCCCCTTGAGCATATGCTGAATCTTATGAAGATATTAAATAGAGTACAAGACTTGTTGTCTCAACCAAAATGACATTACCTATCACCAATGACTCATGAATACATCAATCACCCAACAGATTGGGGTTACATATTTTACTCAACATTACATTAATTTCCCAAAATAATGGGATTACATACATAAATGACTTGACCTCAATAGCCCATGTATGACTGAATTTTACAAATATTAACAACATGGGTCTTTACATGATCTTTACATCAAGATAAAAGTATGACATTTATAACCAAAACAAGAGACCTAAACAATGAGGTAGCAATATCATGATAGTCATCAACAACCACCATACATCATATAGGAACCTGCAACATGAAAATATGATCACAACAACATAGAAGCATCATGAACATCTTCATCATCAAGAAGCTATGTAAGACAAGACAATGTAGCATCGATCTCTCCAATGTTACCAAGTATGAAAAAACTTCCAAGTATCATCAAGCCATTGTAGAATAATAAGATAACACAATATAGCTCTATCGGCAAATCATCCTTTTAACCTCATCCCATCAAGATCAACACTCTCTCTTCATAAATATAAAGAGTCACAATCCTTAAGAAACAATATTAGACACCATAGGAAGCATGAACATGTGTTAATAACACATGTGAAAACCAAAATTACCTCCAACATTATAAGCGATAGAACTGATTAGCAACATCACACTTTCAATATAAAAATCGTCAAGCTTTTAACCGCAGATTTACCAAACTTAAGAAATCTATAGTAATCATCTGTATCTTTACCACATGAAATCCATGGATCAATGATGACATAATGACAAAAACATAGCAATGTCAGCAAATAGTGAGTGAATCATATCATCATCCAATTCCAACAATTACCATAGAATACACATCCTCTTCCTCAAGTGTATCAAGTAGGATTATCACACCCCAAAATTAAACACATATAATCATCCATAAGATCACTATATCCAATTTATCAATCAATGATAACCCATGACATAGAGATAGAAATATGTATATATCTTCTCATTAATTAAGATCTATTAGTAACTCATATGCTTGATCTCATAGCATCAAGATCAACATGTTCTCTTCACACATAAGAAGAGCCACAATCCTCAAGCAACATATACATCATCATATGTAGCATATAGATAACATATACATGCATCATCACCATGTGCAAAAACAAAGAGAATCTTCAGTCATCACAAATCTAATCAGCAGTAACAACAACTACAACTATACATCAACAACAATATATAAACATCATCATGTAACAAGTAATGCTTAAGAAACCATAATTCCAACAATGTACATGACCTTTACATCAAGAGACAAATATTACATTTATAACCAAAACCAGAGACCTAAAAAATGAGGTAGCAAGATCGTGATAGTCATCAACAACCACCATAGAGCATATAGGATCATGCAACATGAAAATCTCATCACAATAACATAGAAGCATCATGAACATCTTCATCATCAAGAATTTATGTAAAATAAGACAATGTAGCATAAATATCTCCAATGTTACCAAGTATGAAAAAACTTCCAAGCATCATCAAGTCATTGTAGTAGAAGTATAAGAAAACAAAATATAGCTCTATCAACAAATCATCCTCTTGACCTCATCCCATCAATATCAACGCACTCTCTTCATAAATATGAAGAGTCACGATCCTTAAGCAACAATATTAGACACCACAGGAAGCATCATAATATATTAATAAGACCTGTGCAAGCCAAAAGTACCTCCAACATTATAAGCCATATAACTGATTAGAAACATTGCACTTTCAATATATATATATTCAAGATTTTAACCACATATTTACCAAACTTAAGAAATATATCGTAATCATCAATATCTTTACCACATGTAATCCATCAATCAATGATGACATAATGACAAAAAAATATAAATGTCAAAAAATAATGAATGAATCATATCATCATACAATTCCAACAATGACCATATCATACACATCCCCTTCATCAAGTGTGTCAAGTAGGATTATCACACCATAAACAACTTCACCAAAATGAAACTGAGATAATCATACATAAGATCACTATCTCCATTTAATCAATCAATGATAACCCATGACATAGAGATATAAATATGTCTATATCTTCTCATTAATCAAGCTCTATTAGTAAATCTTCTCCTTGATCTCATAGCATCAAGATACATCATGCTCTCTTCACACATAAGAAGAGCCACAATCCTCAAGCAGCATATACATCATCATATGTATCATATAGGTAACATGTACATGAATCATCACCATGTGTGCAAACAAAGAGAATCTCCATTCATCACAAATATAGTCAGCAACAACAAAAAATTCAACTATACATCAACGATGATATATAAACATCATCATGCAACAAGGAATTCTTAAGAAACCATAATGCCAACAATGTACTATTAGAAGTATAGCAGATACTCCCCCTAAACCCATGCCAATTATTAATCATCGGCTTTGATATATATAACTTGTTAATAAGAAAGTGCATCAAAGAACAATTTCATTAGTATTAATTGCATAAGACTTGTAACAACTCATAACCTCATCATTCCTAATAATCATATAGGCATCACCAATAATCTTCAACAAAATAATATAAAAACTAGAAAGCTAATAATAATTGATGGGAGCATATGAGAATATTCCCCTGAATTTGTTACATTATTTATTCATTACTAAGAAACATACACAATTGTCTAGATCAATACTCTTGTATAGATGCGACTGTCCTTCTTGTGATATGTGTACAGAAAGTTAACTGCAGAAATTTCATAACCACAACTCTCCTGAACATGTTTTCTTTGTTTCTTCTCATTTTTACTTCATCATATGCAATGTTAGTACAATAAATATCACCAAAAAAGTATCAAACCAGCATAGAGAATCAATATATTAATGCATAGCCCCCCCTGAGATCATACATCAGTGATCTTGTGGACCTGATAATTATCACCTGCTATGTATGAGGTTATGTACCTCATATTTAGTTCTGCAGTCACTCTATTAAGAAAAATAGACTGCAGTGGGGATACATTTTTTTTTTTTTTTTTTTTCTGAATCCAATGAAGAGGAACTGTCCCTCTCATGTATGCACGAGTTCTTCTTCTCTAGCACATATAATTTATGGATTTATGTATCTTCTTTCTACAACTCTAGTAGAAAATGGTGAAATTAGTGACTAAGTGAATAAAAATGTTAGTCACCACAATTTTTCCAAGTGAAATACTACCACAAATTAGAAATATGAAGAAACCCAACTAAAAACGGGTAGCATAAATGTCTAATTTAGTCTTGAGTTAAAATATACGACTAGCTAATAAGTAATACTACTAAAAATGACTTACGTGAATGACTAATTTAGTATAGGAACAAAAATATGACTACCTAAAAAGAACTACAATAATGTGAATTAGTCTTTTATGTTAGTCATTTTAATTGTGTCACTTATATATTGGATAAAAGGTTATAATTCCCTATACACTTCTTTATTGGATCAGAGGATGATTAGAATTATGGAGCTTATTATAATATTTAGGATTATATGATTTGATCACATTCATAGGGAATTAAATTCAAAGGTTGACAAATTAACAAAAATGGGAGTGGGCCAATACCTCCTTTTGCAACACGACATGACCACCTATATGTGTTGCAACAACCTTGCCAACTTATTTAGTGGGTTTCACATCTATTTCACATTTCTTCCTCGTCTTGCAAAGTAGTAGTGCCAAGGAGAGGGTATGAACTTTTATCAAGGAATGTTCACTTAGTACCACTACCAAGTTTCCTTCATGCATATTTTCAAATGTCTTAAGTTTTATTCACATAACTTCTCATGGTGCTTAAATTACTTGTCTAAACATATAATTGAGACTACAACCATCCAACATCTCAAACTATTCAAACTATTAAATCCTTGTTAGAGTCTTCTTAGACGTGCACTCATGCCTGAATCATAACATAATAATATCATCTCGAATGTGCATGCTCATTGTCTCTTTTAATTTGCACTCATGCTTGAAGCATAACATAACAATATCATCCCGATTTTTCATGCTCATTCCCTCTTTTAATGCCTCGTTGAAACCATGTTATCACACAACTTAAAATTAAATATTTGCATCTCAAGGAAAAGCATCTACTTTTCTTATAACAACCTAAACTATGTGAGTGACTAGGAGAGAAATTTCTCAAGATGAAAACATAGGGACTTACAACCCCATTCACACAACAATTTGAGTGTATTTAACCTAAAGAAGGATATGTAGCCTACTCCTTCCAAATGTGACATATGAATTTTAAGAGACTAACACTTTTTTTAAAAATATTATATCCATTTACTATATACACTATTTTATTTCAATCCACCTAATATGAAATAACACCTAAATATTTTCAATACAACCAAGTTAAAATCACTTGTTTCCTTCCAACATCTCACATTTTTCCTCCATAAACTTTAATAGAAAAATCATTGCATAAAAAACGTAACCTTAAAATTAGATTATTATTAGTATTATTATTATAATAAACACCACGTAATATCACAACCAAAAACATGTAAAAGGGTGTTATTTTCTCAAATAAAACTAAAAATTGTATGTAAGTGAAAATAGAATATTGTATCTTATTTTTTCACATTGGAAAATTTTAACACCTTTTTAAGCTTTTAGCTTTAGTTTTTCTTTACAATACCCCTCCCAAAAGGTTTTAAATTTGACTTCCATTTACAATTTTTTATGTTTTTTACCTATAAAATACAAGTTGTTTTAAAATAATTGCCTCATTATTAAATTTCAATTTTTTTTAAAAGTGTCATAATGACCATGTATAGGAAAATCATAAGTTTGGAAAATTATGGCTCTTCCGGAAAAGTGGAAACAAAAAATCATTTTGTTTTAGAATGTGAGGCCTTCAAACACAACTGGGTAAGTCATGTAGATATTTTTGAAACTAGCTCTTTAATGCACAATCTATTCAGGGGGGGTTTGTCGAGAAGCTGGGAGCATTTATTGTGAGACTTCACATGAAAATGGTTGGATACAAGAACTAGATGGAGAAGCAATATGTCTGATAAGCTATCTTTAGCATCGTGGACATTAAAATAATTTCTTTATTTGTTTGTTTCTTTCTATATATATTTTTTCACGAGTCAAGTCCACCATTATTTTACTCCCGAAATGTGTAAATGTATTCAAAGTTGGTCACTCTATTTTGAAATGGTACTCGCCATTTCATAAATACTCACAAATTAATTTAAAAAAATTAGTCATGATATGCAATTTCCTCCAAGAAAAAGGATGCCATTTCTTTCTATCCATGGAGACCACAGGTGTCCAGGCTCACATTGTATCTATACCAAGAAAATACAACCATATAGAATTAATAATACTTTGGGCCTGTGGACTTGCATTTTTTTCGCACCTAGGAAGGTGTAGCAGGAGCTCATACTATTATTATATTTTGACTACACACAAATATATGTAAGATATACCATAACATAATAATTACAAGTTACAAAAACCATGGGGGTTGCAACTTCCTAGTATAAGATATGGTAGATGGGATAAGATTTTAGGGTTCATGGGTTCATGCAGTTTTCATGCATTGGTATATCGTTTTCATTTTTTGAGTGCATGACCATTGATAGCATTGTATTATGTTGCAGCACTCGATGAAAATTGATCTTCCCATGACGAAGACGAAGTAGGAAGAGGATAATCTCGTGAATAGAGAAGTATTTTGAGGTGAGGAATGTGGGTAGCCTATGTTTGTGTACTCAATTAGTTTTCTGCATTGGATATGATGATTTATTTGGGGTGGTTTTCTTGTTATCAAAATGGGAATAAGGTGCATAAAATCTAAGGAACAAGAGGATTCATCTAAGGATTCTATGAGGAGCTTCAGGTTACAAGCATCTTCAAGGACTAAGGAGGAATCAGTGGGAAAACTAGAACTGGTCTCAATACCACCCATGCTCATGGGAGCCACACCACCTTTTAGCCTTGGTGCTCGTTCTCCCCACCACCATATTATACCAATTCTCATTCTCATGATCTTACCCCTGGGAAAAGATCCCCCAAGCCTTCTCAGATAACTGTGCTTGCCATCCTTCATCCTTGGTGTCTCCTTCCATGCCTAGGTCCCCTACACACAAGACTCTGAGGGCTCCAAGGACACCATGGACACCTTCCCTTATCTCTCCCAGGGTTGTGAGCCCCACTGGGACTCCCATGAAAAGGGTTTTGACAAATATGAAGAACTGTCTAGAGGAGGTTGGGAATCTCTCCAATCTCAATCCTTAGGATGAATTAATCCCCATCACAGAGTCTAGGAATGTGAATTATTACTATGCAACATATCATAATCTCAATGCAAGGATTGGGTTTTAGGTCTTTATTCTGCCAATGGATTTTACCTTCTTGGGATGGTATGCAGGATGTTCTTGATTTCTCTGCCTTTTTTCTTTCATGTCTTCATGGGTTTTATTATAAAAATGATTTTTAGATTCATCAAAATATGATATTATGTCATATCACATGGATGTATTTTACAAAAAAAATTGAAGTGATCTTATATTCATCTTGACCCCGATATGTTATACTTCAAAAATGATCAAATTCCTCAAGTTAGAAATCTCAAAGTTTTCACACCCGCTTGACGCTATTAAATAATATTAATAGTGCTATATCTAGTTAGGTTGTAGAATTTGCATATGTAGAATGTTTTAGTCCAATGGGATGCAATGGATACAAACATGGGTTTCCTTTGTAGAATATGTCTCAGTGCAATGGATACAAATGTGGGTTGTTTTGTTTCTTCTTCAACTTTTGTTTTCATTTACATTTTCTTTTTTCTTTGATATCTGTATTGTGACATTATTTGAGATTTGTATTATGACTTAGAACTGAGTTTTATTAGTTTTTTATTTAAATAGTTCCATGTAAACTCCATAACTCCATATATGTTCAAATAAGTATTGAATTTTTAAAAATAACAATTTTTATGTTTTGAATTCCTAAAAATAAAATTTTTAATGCTTTTGGACCCAATTGATGAAGTTGAATAGTCATTTAAGCTATTGGGATTCAAAATCGTTGATATTAATACCTCTACCTTGGCCTTAGAATGTGTGCCTTTCAAAGCTATGAATACATAAGTGTGTTGTTGTGGGATTATTACTTCTACAACATTGTTGTGATTTGTAGTTTCTTTTCCATGAATATAAACATGAATTCAAGATCTATTCAAATAATATTGATTTCCTAAAAGTAACAATTTTTATGTTTTGAATTCTTAAAGGTAATTTTTTTTTTAATGTTTTTGCACCCACGTGATGGGATTAAATAGTCCTTTAAGCTATTGGGATTCAAAATCATTGATATTAATACCTCTACCGTGGTTGTAGAATGTGCCTCTCAGAGCTATGAATATAGAAGTGTGTTGTTGTGGGTTTATTCCATGGATATAAACAGGAGTTGGCGAATAATCTATCTATCCATAGCATTCCTATGGTGAATCTACACTATGTGGGTTCTTATCATGCTTCAAGAATTTGTTCTGAAGGAATGCTACAACATATATGTGGAGCTTGTGCACGCTGCATTTGGTAACAATAATAGATACTTTCTGAAATTACAATCTTTATATATAGGCTACTTTATTACTAAGCTTAAGCTACATTCCTTTTTTGGTTGGATATCGAACTCTAGATTGCTATCTCCAATGCAGAGTCCATACAATCTTTAGTTTTAGGTCTAAACATATGAGTTTAGATATATTTATTGTAGATATAATATCTTCAAGTATATATTAATGTTGGATATAATAATCCTATATGGAAAGAACGTATAAATGCCAATTTTTCTTGAAACATTGCAGGGGAGAGGCATGGTGTATGGTTGACTTTGTTTCCAACTATTTATCTATGAGCCAAGACGTCAACTGCCCTGACACTGATTGGTGGAGAGACAATGAAGTTGTTTTTCCAAATTTTTTGTGTCCCAACTCGTGGATCCAATCCACTTAATACAGTGGAATGGTATTTTTTTTCATGTCCCATTGAATTGTTTTGTCCCAACTGCCAAATCTTAAATTCATAGCAGGAATTTCCCTTATAGGCTTTATAACTACAATTACATACTGAATTATGGTATGGGGTTTGTCCACAAGAAAATCTAGACCCTTGGGCATATCTTATGAAAACATAAATTCCAAGATAGACGCTACAATAACATTCTCGGTCTTGAATTAATTGGAAATTATTTCTTTGTCCTTCAGGGGTCACATTTTTTCCTTGGAAAAACAGGTATTGTTCTTTTGTAGTAGCATAAACTTGTGTTTCATTATGCTTGCTTATCTTTGTATATATTATTTAGATAAGGTTACATGTTGATAGCTTACCTTATCGATGATGTTTCTTTCTTGTGATTGACTAGGAAGTTGTATTTGAGAAGGCAAGCTATTATGCCATCCAGTCTCAAGCATCCTACCTTTGTACCAATGTCGAGAGGAGAAAAGGTTTCTTGTTTACTTATGGTCATGTGAGTTTTCCCCATTTCAATTTGAGGTTATTGGGCTTATGGATATTTTTTAAGTATCGATCCCTTGCCTTCTCAAACCTGTATTTGAGTAAAATTGTAGATGCTCTCACTTTCTATATCTTATTGATCTATTTTATGGAAGTAAATCTAATGTTGCTAATTTATTTCTTCATAATTTGTGTTATGCAAAGTTGCCGACAATATATTTTCCTCTCGTGACTTAGGAACCCACATCATTCAATTTTTGTTGTTAATTGGTTGGTCTCGTAATATTCTTGTTCATATCATTGTGCATATCAATTGTTAATAAAGAGCATAGTATTTTACCATTATGGAGTATCATGAACTTACTTTAACTGGTATCATTTTGGAATTTTACATTTCTTACTTAATGTATCCTATTTTATAGCCATATTTATTTATTTTTAACTAAATTGTATGTAGTTTTCACTTCTTGTGACATGAACAACAAAAAGACAACCATGTTCAAGAAAACCATGTTTGAATTTGTTGCCTTGGTAATTAAGGAATCCGGTTCACTTAACCTAGGTGAAATTTAGGTTGAGGATACTTACATTGATATTATGGTCAATAGTTGGTGAATACACATGATTTAACAAACTACACACACATAAGATTCACATAATATTCCTCTAATTTGTCTCCATTCTATGAGCAGATCCTCTACTTGACAATGTTACTTCTCTACTTTTGTTGGGAATATTACGTTCATAGGCCTGTCTCTGTAAGAGTGTCCTAAATAATTGTATCCCAATGCCTCCCTTTTTTTTTTTGTAACATAGTCTTCTCCAATTTTCACTTTTAGTTGTAATTTAAGGTAAAATTAAATATTAAATTCATGTGAAGGGTGATTTAAAAATAAAACCTTCACAAAAAATTACTTGATGGGTAGAGGGACACGACAAATTTAACCCCCGCCTCCCAACCACAAAATTTTCATAGGGTGGGAAAATGACACCTGAGAGAGTTGTGAATTATGATTTCACCACTAACAGGCTCAATATCAAATGCTACCATCAAAACATCAGTCCATTGATGGCACCAATATATGTTTCACTTTTAACTTCAATGCGATTCCACACCACATTTAGTCTTCCATATATACTGGAGTACATGCACCTCAGGTCTCCAGTTCAAATCCATTGGTTTTTTTGCATCGAAGCTTGTATGTTTAGGCTTTAATCTTTGTGCTACATTTTGTTACTATTTGCAAGGATGGCATTGGAATTTGATGAGTCTGAGATGCCATTTATCATATTAAAGGATCAAGAGAATATGTTCAATTCAAAGAGATTAGGGAAATTTTGAGGTCTAAAATGGGCCTCCTAAGGAAATTATTAAATAATAGTGGAAATAATAAAATAAGATTTGATGACATCATCAAATTTTGGAGGGAAAAAAATAAAAAACTACTTTTTCAACTAGTATTTTCAACTTATCTCCCAAAATGTTTACTCAAATTTTGAGCGAGAGTACTTGTTGGATGCAAAATTTAATTCCTCATCCAAGGAGTACCCATGTTGCATACTTTTGATGGACTCTGCTATGCGAAAAAAGAGAAATACGTGAAAAAACGTGATTGCAATCACATTTTTCATTTAACAGGGTCAATCAAAAGTATGCAACATGGGTACTCCTTGGAAGAGGAATTAAATTTTGCGTCCAATGAGTACTCTCGCTCGAAATTTGAGTAAAAAAATTGGGATATAAGTTGAAAATACGAGTTGAAAAAGTAGTTTTATTATTTTATTATTTTTACCCTTTTAATTAAAAAAATGGTGAGTCACCCCCCATGGTTGACATCATCATCTTGAATCTTATTGGTTCTTATAAAGTTTATTTTGGTTGTACATTTTTCTTAGGAGGCCCATTTTTAGACCTCAAAATTCCCCTAATTGAACATCTCTTAAGGTTCAAGGTTTTATGAAGTGTAGTGGTTCAATCACGTTTTTCATGTATTTCTCATTTTTCATTTAGCAAGGTCAATCAAAAGTATGCAACATGGGTACTCCTTGGATGAGGAATTAAATTTTGCATCCAACGAGTACTCCCACTCAAAATTTGAGTAAAAAATTTGGGAGATAAGTTGAAAATACGAGTTGAAAAAGTAGTTTTATTATTTTATTATTTTTACCCTTTTAATTAAAAAATGGTGAGTCATCCCCCATGGTTTACATCATCGTATTGAATCTTATTGGTTATTATAAAGTTTATTTTGGTTGTACATTTTTCTTAGGAGGCCCATTTTAGACCTCAAAATTCCCCTAATTGAACATCTCTTAAGGTTCAAGGCTTTATGAAGTGTATTGGTTGCAGGTTCAAAACCTCAGAGGAATATAATATCATTGTTTTTGGAAATATATATCTTCCTGAAGCAGTTTTCCTCCTCCCGATATATTCAAAATCTAGTGATTCCATTCCCAAATTTTAGTTCACCTTAAAAAGAATCATACTACCATTCTGGTATAGATTAGGGTTTGCTTCATAATGTAAAATCTATCCCATTCTCACTTCCAGAAATTAAGCTATAGATAAATACCATAGATAATTTTTGTACATTCCATTTGGAGTCCAATCTGATGCTCCAAACTATTTTTCTATGGAAACCAAATCCCAAAAACTAAAATTTCCATCACATTATGATCTACATGGGTTGAGGCCTCCTCTCTTTGATAAAATCCTCAAGCTTGTTGAATCCATTGCTAGCCTCTTCCTATAAGTGTGAAATCAGATCGACCCTTTCCTTAGGGATATGTTTAGGGCACCTTTAATTTTTATGTTGTTGGTGGAGGCGGTTGCAATGATCCCTCACATGAGTCTGGCCTTCGGTGCAATGAAATTTGAGGAAAAGAAGCCCGAAAATACCACATTTGATATCAAGTTGGAAAATTTTGATAACGCAATGAACATTAAGACCTACTAGATGATTGGCACAAAATTTTATTATTTTTGAAGATTCAACAGTATATCCTCACAATAACGTTAAAATATCCAAAATTCTTAGCGAATTTTCTACCATACGGGAGAGATTTCATAGGGCATAGGCCTAGTGATTTCTTATATAATGGAAGGCTAACAACAAACCCTTTGGGTAATCATGGAATTTAATTTGATTTAAAATCATACAATCTTGATTTATCATATATATATATATATCGATTTCCTTGTTTAACATATCCATGGAAGTTCACTTTCATGATTTTTAATCAACGAAGTTGAAGGATTGGGCATAAAATAAACAATGCCAACATATCTGGATCCAAATATCACCCACCAAGATCTACACGCTAGAATTAGTTTTTCATTTAAAAGCACTAGATATCATAATACGAAATTCGGGGAATTTGTATGGTTGTTATAATATCTTTTATAAGTTTAAATTCAAATATTCAATGGCACCATTAAAGTCATGTAATGCTAATTTTTTTTTTTTTAACGTTGTTACTTTTTCAAGTCTGTAATACCCCTTTGGATAGAATTAGATTACTTTAGGGAATATAGGCAGAAGTTGGGGAAGATTTCATGAGTTGAAAGCGCTGCCAATATTTTTCATGAAGAAATTTTCACAATTAGCATGGGAAACAATATTTTTCTTGTTAACTATTATACACATCCATACACTTGATCACAATATAGTGTTTTAGAATTTGAGGATCCCATTCTACAAATCAATTCCAATTTTATTGAGCTACATCACTCATCTTGTCTTGAGGTATATCACCTATTTTTTGTAAAATCCATTTCACATTGATACTGAAATATGAGAACATTTATTTCTGATTTCCAAAGAAAAAAACATGTTTTCTTATCTGACAAAAATTATTGTTACAAGAAATCTACAATTATGGTGCACAAATAGTAGTAGTTACTGAAATTCCTCTAGTGGGGTGAGTACCCATAGAGAAATAAATAAAAGGCATATAGAAAAAGGACTGAGGCTGCTTTAAGGATCTAGATCAACAAGCAAATAGCTACAATATAAAACTTCATAAAATTCTTGGTCATCAAGGAAGTGAGGGAATTCACCAATTTGGGGTTGAAGGAGGAAAATGAGCTCATGGAGAAGACTCATGTTATTCTGAAGTAGGGTGTCACCAAGGAAGAAGAGAATGACATGATATAAAATATGAAGGCTGCCAGAGGAGTCACTATCATGGAATGTATTACATCATTATCATCAACAATCACAAATAGGGCAATGCTTAGGGGTGCTTGTGAGTACCTTTCCTTATCATTGTTATCACTGTTATGTTTTCTTATTTGCAAGTTTACTAAAAAGATCAAACTTGCATACGCCTTGTCAAGATTAATGGTTTTGGTATATTTTTTCAAATGTTAGTTGAGCACAATACATTATGAAGAACATTCAAATCTCAAATCTTAAGGCACTTAAATTAAAATAATCATTTTTTTGGATTTATTTTTCTTCGACACGGAAAAAGTCACTCATTCCATTTTTCATGTGCTCCTTGGACAAGAAAATTACGGATAAAAATTAGCCAATGGGTAAAATATCTAATTTGAAGATACATTGTGTCATGATTTTTATTATTAACAAATTGTTTATATTCTCTCTCTCTCTATATATATAGATATATGTGTGTGTGTGTGTGTGTGTGTGTATAATTTTTAAAATTATTTATGTTTATGTTGTGCTTTATCTGGTTCGTATCTTTTTGAAAAACTTCAATTGATGTATATATGTGTTTGTTTCCATGAAAAAACTTAGACAAAGAAATTATAAATTTAAATATATCAATCCCATTTTATATTGTAATTAGACTTGATAAATAAAGATAATTCTTATCCAAGAATTTATCATCCAGGACATCTCACTAGCCATTTATGATATTGTGCAATATTTCTCAGTGAATAATTCACTAGACATTTAATTAGTCCTTTTTTGTAACACATATGCACACATGCTAAGTTCTATTTATTATATGTTTTCTATTTTCTTAATATTGTATTTATTAGTCCCTACCGAAGGACTACAGGGACTATATCGATCGATAAACGTTGAAAATTTATTAATTTGGGTTGAAAAAATAATGTACTCAGGCTTTTAGCCAAAGTTTTATTAAAATTGTTCTATCAAATAAAATTTTAGCCAAAGTTTTAGTTTTCATCTCTTATTTCCGAAAATAATGTATGATTTTTGTGATTGTCATTAAAACTTAGGATAACCTGCACTGAAGAGTTTTAAACATGTATTAATTTGAACTAATGCTGCAGTTCAAGTTAGTATTAGTCTGAAACATTTAATGCGACCTTTTTTTATACAAAGCTATGGAGGCGTGAAATTTTCGTATACAAAATTATGGAGGTGTCAGTTGTCACTAAACACCTACTTTGTTTGTACTCAACACCTACATCCTACATTTTCTACTACCTCAACACCTGCCTCTACACCTGCATCCTGCCTTGTGTACTACTTCAGCACCTGTCGTAGTTTGAATTTTATTGTCGCTCTGCATGAAATATTTTCATAGTGTGAAGATATATTTTCACATCTTGAAGGGCATTGTATTGTATTTTGAACTGTATTGTCACTTTGTCGGAAATGTCTCCACATATTGAAGTTCATTGTATCATCGTTCTGCAAGAAGGTTTTCACAACTTGAAGTAGTCTGAAGCCCAGTTCTTAACCCTCTCCAAAATATAAACCTACCTTCAGTTGTGGTTTAGTTTCCATTTCCTTAATAGTGAGTGTTCTTTTATCTAATTTCTGAAGGCTTCTAGTTTCCTGAATTTTGTAAAAGGACATATTGTGCACAATACTAAAAGACTAGCCTAAAAATTATTCTGCAAGCGGGAAAATGAATAAGTGTTTTCAAGCAGGAAAATGAAGAAGTATTGGCACCTCATTATCTTGTGTGACCTCTTTCTTATTCAGCTCCAAGATTAATTTTATCTCGTGCATGTATTATTCCAGCTTGAACTATGGGAATAGTTCCCCATTTGTAAAGTAATGCTCAATTATCTTTGTGTATTTGACTTGAATTATCTTTTAAAATTCCACACCAATTAACCCTAACATCTATGACATTACCCACATTCACTTCCTTGCGAACTAACATCAAATGGATAGTTGTCTTCCTCATTACTACTTATTTACTACTGGTGTAGTGTGTACGGTTCTTGCTCGAACTAGAGGAGTTGGTTTGTACATCTCCTGAACCCTTATTATACTCTTGACCTTAAAATATTTATGTACTTGAAGGATCCCACAGTGAAAATGCAAGAATATATTAAGGATTCATACTGACCCATGATCCCTTCAGAAGCTGAACACTCCCATGAGTGCCCTCCGAGAGTGAAACAATGATGACCTGTTTCATAGATAGATTTAAAACATTGTTTTCATTAATGACCGATTGCCTTTCTTGTTGGGTGTTGATCACTATCCCTTTTTGGGGAGAAAAGGGATCATATTTTTCCTTTCCTTGGCTACTTGACCAACCATCCAGTTGTGTCTCATAAGTTCATATATTTTTGTTGATTTTTTTCTCCTGGTTCAAAAGTCAATCATAGAGATGGGGGCAAGAGAGAAATAAGGAGCACCGTATAGATGGAGTCGGGGTTACTGTGTCTCACTAATAGCACTTAGCTGAGCATCACAACTACCAACTTCCAAATGTAGTCTAGTCCCAGACCTCAACCCTGAGGTAGAAAACCAGCTTACTAAATTGAGAACAAAACTTTTCTTACCATTTTAAGCTTATTGTACATAGCCTTGCTTCCCGAGCCTTCCTCCAAATTTAGGTTTTAGTCTTGGATTCAAGTTGGTTTTATTATTTCTCTCTGCCTTGCCTTGCCTTGGACTTCTTCCCGAAATGGAATAATTTTAAGTGATGTTCATGGAATCGGGTTGCTAGCTTCATCATTGATTCTCTTGGATCTAGTTGGGTTTGGGTTTTCTTCTCTTTCAATGAAGTTCAAATATAGAATGACATATGTTTCATTTGTTAGAAGTTCAGGAGATAGGAGTAGTAGTTTCAGGTCCACTAGTAGATACATACTATTTCTTTTAGTATCCATTACTTCCATACCCATATGTATGAGTTGTTATGGAAGAAGATAGCACAAGTGTAGTACTATTCATGGGTCTCTAGATTAGTCACTTCGCTTTCCCTAGCTTATAAAGAAGGATAAGGGAAGAGTCCCCGGTAGGGGAATATCCCCTTGCGTGGGTCTATATAAAGGAAAAATATTCCTCCCCATAGAAAATGGGTAGAGTTTTGACATTTTGGAGTAGATGATGCTACGGTAGTTGGGTATACCTGTAGCGCGGGACATGCTTGATGTGAATGCCAATTTTCCCTTTGAGTGGGTTACTTATATTGTGGGATTTTGGGTACACATTCTAAATATTTGTTAGAACTTTCACTTCCATCCTGTAATAAACCCTTCCTTCATTCCATCCCAATTCGGGCTTCTACCTAAATGCTATGGGACAATGCATTGAAGGATCTAAATAGATGGTCCAGTTAAATAAAAAAATTTAAGGAAAAGGTAGAAGGTTACAAGAGACTTATGTTTGTTTATAAGCTCACGTATTTTGAAATAAAGACTAAAGAAATAAAGGTAACAAGGGTACACGCTTTTAGTGAATGTATAGTAGCTAAAGGCTTTTGTCCTTAACCTGCAATGGCACATAGCTTGCATGATATATGATGGAGAGGGAGTGATGAAGCACGTGGCTCTCATGAAAGGTTCCTAGAGGTCATATAATTTAAACATTTTAAATTTTTGATTTTTTATATTTACAAAGCATTGGTGTGAACATGTGTTATTGTTATATTTTTTTTTGAACTATAATAACATATTATCTATTATATTTATGTTTTAGAAGAAGCATGCCTTAAATACTAGCTTAATATTTCAAGATATAAGAGAGAGTCTAGAAATATCTAGAACCTCAAGCCCTAGAGACTAGGTTCACTATTTCCTATTAATCCTTGAATATAAGCACATGCGACTACCCAGTAGAATTGGAAGATACAAAGCCTTCAACCAAGGAAGGAGGTTTAGAATTTTTGGAAGCCCAAGAAGGAGGGGAATTTTTTTAATAACCTTAATGTTGAAAAGTGTAACTAGGTTTGGTCTTCATATGACTATGTAATTATGAATTTATGTAAAGAAGAAGAAAAAGATAATAAATGTAATTTGTTGTACTTGCTTCATGGGTTTCATGAGAAATATTTTATTATAGGTTAATAGAATTATTCTTGATTTATATAGGGTTTTGTCTTCTAGTGTAATTGAGATTCATGATTATGAAATATCTAGTTTGAAGAATGCCTCCAAGACCTTGTGGAAGAAAGGCTCATAACAACCCTCAAGGTAGCTCTAATTCAACGCTGGAAATTATGTGATAAATCTACTTATAATCAGTGATGAAGCCGGCCTACATGTCGGCCTAAAATTTTGTTGAAGTGTTGGCCTAAAAGCCAGACAATTCACTATATATACCCCAGAAACTGCGGCCTATTAGACACAAAAATTTGTAGATTTTTCTTTGTAATTTCCACAGAAAAATTGCAGATTTCCTGAGGTAAAAGGTGCGGATTTTCTAAGGATGTGATCAAGGTCATCAATGCAGATATAAGGATAGAATAATTGCGAACTGTTTTGTGTCATTAAGTGCATATTTTAGGTGTCATGAAGTGCAGATATCAGAGGCTAAAAAGGTGTGGATTTCAGAGGTTATAAATTGCAGATTTCTCTGAAATCAAAGCATGGATCATCAAGGACATATTTCGGATAAACAAAACGATCAATGCGGATATTGATGTGGTATGTACAATGTATAGAGTTCTGGCCTAAATGCAAGTGAAAGGCAGTAAAAGATGTAGATTTTCCTTAAGTAAATATGGGTTTGAATTCGGACTACAAGTCAAGAATATGTGTGGGCTTAATGTAGAAAGAAGTTTGGATATATCTGAGATATCATAGCATGTTGTAACCCGAAGTAAATACGTATTTGATTATGTTAAATTATTGTATGAATGGGTTATTAGTCTGAAAGAAAGTGCAAGATCAAATTAGAGACTGAGTTCTCTAAGGTTGATGAAAGCTCAGTGTAAGTTGGTGCAGGAATGAAAGATCAACGTTGGATGAAGAATTAGAAGCAGTGAAAAGGTCTTGGAGGCATTCATATTTCAAGGTCCGAGTCTTGGTCATGGGACTTGTGATTTTAATATCTATAAGAAGAATTCCTTACGAGTTTTCCTCTCCAAGAGGGAGAGGTTTTTCCCTAGCTCTAGGAGCCTAATTTGTGTGTCTCGTGTATTTTGATAATCGAATTGATGAAAGATTAAATAAGAAAAATAAAAGAAGAGATAAGTATCTCAAGTAAGCTCACAAGTAATTATCAAGAAGAGCATTTGAATTAATCACCAGCCCTCAAAATTCTCAACATGGAATCAAAGCTAAGGTGCTAAACACAAGGGCTACCTGAAAAAAGACACTCCAAGAAGTGAAGATCAAATTTTGTATTGAAAAGTAAAATAAGTTTGCAAGGAATACTCTCAAGATATTTCAAGGAAGATCTTCTATCTCATTCAAAGGATCAACTCATTCAAGAAAATAATATTTTCCATCAAATATTTACATTCAAGACATTGTTAGAAGAGGACAGATTTGGATTTAATTGAAGATGAAGTTATGGACTACATCGAAGGATTGACAATTCAACCATCAAAAGAAGATTCTCTAGCTCATGCCAGGTACATGAAGGGAGAAATTAGAGCCCATAGGATTCTCATAGAATCCATTAAGGACTCAATCATTCCATATTTATTCAAAGTAAAGTATGCTAAATAAATATATGAGAAACTGGTGGAGTTATTCTATATGAGTACTGTAGGAGAATCAATCTCTCCAAGACAAGAAATATATAAAATGAAATTGTAAAGAGAATAAATAATCACTTCATACTTTATGAGGATTTATGAAATAAGTGATCAACTGCAGGAACTGGTAGAAGTAATGCCTAACACTGAGATGACTACAGTGGTGCTAAATTCTCTACCAGAAGAATGGGGAAACTTCACTTCAAGTTTATACTGGAAGAAAGAAGCCACACCATTCCATGATTTATGTTCTCTATGTAAAATAGAGGGAACAATATTGAAAGCTAAAGATGAAACATGATAAAGTGAAGGGAATCAGCCTCTTCAGCCATATCAAGGAGGAAAGGAAGATTCGTAAAATTTGGTCCTCGTAATAAAAGAAGAAAAATGGACAAAGTACGATGCTTTGGATGTAATGAACTTGGGCATTATAAAAGAGATTGTCCTAAATCTAAAAAGGACAAGAGAAAAGGGTAAGAAGCCCATGTCTCATATATGAGGGAAGAACCTGATGCAAAGAAATCTAAGAAAGAAGAAGCGAAAGATCTTTATTATGATTGAGATCATCTACCTCCTTAAGTGATTTCTGTTGGTTGTAAAATAGTATGATAAGAAGAAATGTATATTGATGGCATCATGTTAAAATCATGGTAGGATCTCTTGGTGAAACAAATCTGGGAAAACCTCTCTAATAAAATTACTGATGGAAGGTAGTCATCAAGATCAAGGGTCATACTGGAAATTGGTGCTGACATTTTCTAATGGATTTCTCTATGAATTCACTGATTAGAAAGAAATCATAACGGTTTCATCAGGAATTCTATGCTATAGAATTCTGGGATGTAATGAAAATTGATGAAGTAGGTCAAGGGAATGAAGTTCTTCATTCTAGTGAAATTACTATAGGATTACTCAAAGGAAAAATGTATGAGGTATATATATATATATTTATATGATGACACTAGATGTTGTGAAGTCATGCCATATGGTTTCAAGTAATGGACTTCTATATTTAGAAGTATGATCTATGGAGTAGAATCTCTCACAATGCACTGATAGATGAAATCAACATAATATATCCTCATATGGAATATGAGTTGGTTGTATATGACCAAGGAACTATAAATTGGAAGTTCCTAGGAATTAGGATTGAAGATGTATAGAAAGGAAGAGATCATGAAGTGCAACCATGTCAAGTGGCAGTTATCATTCGTAAGCCAAGAATATGTGACTAGAATATATCTTGGGAGGATATGTAGACTCTAATAGAAGTCTAGTAAAGAAGTATACCCTTGAAAAAACATATCATTAGGAGATGTGTCAATCTGAATAGAGGATGTTGATGCCTACAAGGAGATGTCATGGTGATAGATCATCAATGAGGTAACTTTTGTTTTAAAAATTTCATAGATATATGTTTATCTAGATGAATTTGTGCAGGGCTTCTAATAATGATAAAGGATGTAAGATATTTGGAGATGATTTGGAAGAAATCAGCATGGAATTAAATGTGGACCAGATAAGAAAGACAGATGAATCACTTTCTGGTATATGACATGAATCATGAATGAAAGTGATGGATGATCTGTGCCCTATGGAGCTAAAGTTGAATATTCCTTAATATTGAAATCCATGACATTGAGGGGAGGAATTCTTCATGAGAAACTGGGTGTCTCACCATTGTTGTTGCAGGTCCCTGATTGAGAGGGAGTCGGGTGATAAGTTTCTTACTTGGAATAAACTGGTTAATTCCTAAGAATGAGCTTAGGTACATTCCTTAAAAAGGAATGAGTACATTCCCTTGTGGAATAGGTACTCCCTGCCTGAGAGGGAGAGATAGACACATCATTCTGGTCTTCACTTGGGAAGACAGAATGGAGGATTGGGTAATCATCTGGAATTCGATAATATTTTAGAATGTATTAGGGAATTCAATATAGGAGTAGTCAGGGACCGATATTCTTTGAGGGATAGCTACCCAATAGAAGAATATTCCAAGAAGGTCATACTTTGGGAACACCCGGGTGGAGTATGTACCCTGGAGAGATAGTGACTATGGTGTCTATAAGTCATGTGTCTCGCTAGCATTATAGCCCATTGTCTCGCTAAGAGATGGGGCTCTCAATCAAGGCCTTGCACTAGGACAATGTTGGTTGATATGATGCCATAATTCTTCTTATGAGATTCTTCAGTTTGAAAGTGACCATGTACCTGTATGAATACCTCCCTAGTTAAGAGGGAGTGTTGAAAAGTCTAACTAGGTTCGGTCTTCATATTGACTATGTAATTATGAATTTATGTAAAGAAGAAGACAAAGATAATAAATTTATTTTGTTGTACTTGCTTCATGGGTTTCATGAGAAAGTTTTTATTATAGGTCAATATACTTCCACTTGATGTCTATAGTGTTTTGTCTTCTAGTGTAATTAAGAGTCATGATTATGAAGTATTTACTCTGAAGAATGCCTCCAAGACCTTCTGGAAGAAAGGCTCATAACATCCCTCAAGCTAACTCTCATTCAATGTTGGAAATGATGTGACCAATTGACTTATAATCAGCGATGAAGTCGGCCGACATGTTGGCTTAAAATTTTGTTGAAGGGTCGGCCTAGAAGCCAGACACTGCATTATATATACCACAAAAACTGTAGGCTATTTTACACTGTAACTTGTGGATTTTTCTCTGTAATTTCCATAGAAAAATAGTAGATTTACTGAGGTAAAAAGTGCAGATTTTCTGAGGATGTGATTAAGGTCATAAATGCAGATATAAGGACAGAATAATTGTGGATTGTTCTGTGTAATCAAGTGCGGATTTCAAGTGTCATGAAGTTCGGATCGCAGAGGCTAAAAAGGTGTGGACTTCAGAGGTTATAAATTGCATATTTATCTGAAATCAAAGCGTGGATCAGCAAGGACATATTTTAGATATACAAAAATTTTAGTGCAAATATCTCCATGGTATTTAAAACATATAAAGGTCTTGTATAAATGCAAATGAAAGGCAGTAAAATATGTGGATTGTCCTCAATTAAATATAGGTTTGAATCCATACTACAAGTCAAGAATATGTGTGGGCTTAATGCAGAAATAAGTATGGATATATCTGAGATATCATAACATGTTGTAACCTGAAGTAAATGCATAGTTGATTGTGTTAAATTATTGTATGAATGCATTTTCAGTTTGAAAGAAAGTGCATTATTGAATTAAAGACCGAGTTATCTAAGGTTGATGCAAGCTCAGTTTAAGTTGGTGCATGAATGAAAGATCAACATTGGAGGAAGACTTAGAAGCAGTGACAAGGTCTTGGAGGCATTCATAGGTCATGGTCTCTGTGTTGGTCATAGTACTTGTGATTTGAAGATCTATAAGAAGAATTCTTACGGGTTTTCCTCTCCAAGAGGGAGAGTTTTTTCCCTGGCTCTAGGAGCCTAATTAGTGTGTCATGGGTATTTTGATAACTGACTTGATGAAAGATTAAATAAGATAAATAATAAAAGACATAAGTATGTCAAGAAATCTCACAATTAATTATCAAGAAGAGAATTTTAATTAATCAACAATCGTGAAAATTCTCAACACTTAAGCCCAAGAAAGAACATTGTTTTTATAGGTATTACCGGGAAGGAGGAGCCTTGTTAGAATTTCTAGAAGTACACCCCATCGAGAAGTCTAGGAGACCACCCAACAATATTAGAAGAATAAGGGCTCCTTGCATTATATATGGAATTATACAACAACCATCTCAAAAACTTCTCATATTGCACCATCATTTGCGCTTTCAATAGGGGAATTTTGAGGTCTAAAATGGGACTCCTAAGGAAATTATAAAATAATAGTGGAAATAATAAAATAAGATTTGATTACATCATCAAATTTTAGAGGGAAAAAAGAAAGAACTTTTTTTCAACTTGTATTTTGAACTTATCTCCCTAAGGTTTTACTCAAATTTCGAGTAGGAATACTCATTGGATGCAAAATTTAATTCACCATCCAAGGAGTAGGGTCCATCAAAAGTATGAAACATGGGTACTCCTTGGATGAGTAATTAAATTTTTCATCCAACAAGTACTTCTGCTCGAAATTTGAGTAAACCATTAGGGAGATAAGTTCAAAATACAAGTTGAAAAAGTAGTTTTATTATTTTATTTGTTTTTAATATTTTTAATTTTTTACTCCAAAAATGATGAATCATCCCCCATGGTTGACATCATCATCTTGAATCCTATTAGTTCTCTTAAATTTTATTTTGGTTGTACATTTTTCTTAGGAGGCCCATTTTAGACCTCAAAATTCCCCTAATGGTATGCTGCTCGAATTGCATAACAACGTAAGTAAGCATCATAATTCCTTCCCCATCCATTCGTGGTAGGAAATGTGTAGGAAATTTATGTAGAGGTGGAGATTTTTTTTGGATAATGAAGCAGGTTCTAGCTTGTATCCTATATTAAGTCCCTTGGGTATGCTTAGAAAATGTTCAAATGTTTCCTGTCTTTAAAATATGATATAACGTCTCCTTGTTTCTTTATTGGGTATTTTTATCTATGAAAGCTTGAAGTTTTGAATTGTAGAAAAACATTCACATCGTGATATTTTAGTATTTTACATGAGGGGAACATGATAAGCTTAGAAGATTGGATTCCTTCAATATGATAACAATTTTTTTTCATATTTTTTGCACTGTAAGTTTTGATTTTTATTTCGACCTAGAGGCTTAGGGATAAAGCCTCAAATGTAACTCCATTTTTAGTAGGCAACCATGTTCAAGCTGTGGATTAGGAGGTCCACACGAAATTTCCAATGATTATGGTAAATATTCAATTATGATTTTGATCATAACAGTGCTAGACCATTTTCATATGGGGCACTTTCCAAATCATCCTCCCAAAAAATACAACAAAGCAGTTCGAGTGGTAGATTGAAGGTTAAAGCTTAATACTTTTCCTCTCTATTCCCTAAAGAGATGGAAGGTCCTAGTGGTATGGGCATGAGCTCATTACAGTTCGATAATGTAATTGGTTTGTCACTGAGGTTGTATTCCCATTAAAACTTGCAACCTATGATTGGTAAATTTCATTGCTACATCACTTTTCACATGTTAATTTAGCATTGTTGGGTTTCCTATTTAGAAATTTCCTTAGTTGAGGTTTTCTGAGAGACTAGTTGCAAAAAGGGATTTCTACTACACTGGTGGTTATATATAGGGTTTAGTCTATTGTCCATTGGCTATTTTTAGCCATATTCATGTGCTCAAATTTATTCTAGGAAAGTCTACAGTCTATATTAATCTGCACTATCCAATTGTTTGGCAAACTTATTTTCAGGTCTATTCTCGGGGTAATTCAATGGCACTCCAGTTATATTGGGAGTAATTTTATCTATCATATTACTTCCATTGTGTGCTTCTTTGAGTAGATTTGTATTTGGTATTTATAGTTTCTTAAGAGAATTCTAAGCTAGATCATGTATATGGCACACAACTCTGATCTGCTCTTGTGTCATTAGCTTTCAAATCAAGAAAAGCATAGTCTATATTTTATGTTTGAAATTAGCTAATATTTGGTCATGGTTTGATTAAACTGAAACTCCTTGTGCCAAATGAAAATTATAAAAATAATATTTCCTTGATAGCTCATAACAAATCTTGAGAGCCATTGGTTATCAAGTGTCTAAATATATATATTTTTAGTATATAATCTAGGGTTCACAATTAAATCAGATAAGCTATTCCTGTATAACTATGGACATAATACATTAAAAAAAACATTTATTGTATTTAAACTATTGTTTAATTAAATTCTTGAACATGGTTCCTATTCATTTTTTTATGTGTGCATAAATTTAATCCATAACTACTATATCCCTTTCTAGTTCTTTATCTAAGGAGCCAAGGCACGTTTTATGATAGTTGTTATAGTGTTAGCTAGGGTTCTTGGATGTGATTAATAGTTACTTTTCAATGTTCATGCATTTTGGATTAATTCCTTTTTTCATAGTAGAATACCATTGTTTCCATTTAAAATGAAATTTTCATTGATAATTTGATTAATTTTTGTTTTCCAATACTAAGAACAAAAATCTTAGCCACTGGAAGTTGGCACAATTTCCTTGCATTTTGGCAACATGTCAGCTTTGTTTTTTAGGGTTTTTTTATGAAATATTACAATTGTTTTACCAATTAGAATTGCACATAGCACGTTGGTTTTGTATAGTATTTGTAGGAAAGGGATATGGTCATGCTTTAAGATCCCAATAGCGCTATTTAGATGGCTGATTTTGTTTTGAGGGTTTCTTACTCTGCAAGAAAGTTTTGTTTGGAATCCAATATCTAAAGATGATTTGATGAAATAAAAATATTGGCTTGCTGAGTGATTACTGGTCCATTTCATATTAGTAAGGCAGAGTGTTGTTGATGGAGATGTCGTATGGATGCTTTATATGAAGGTACCTATAAGAAAAAATAACCTTATCTTCATGACTTGGTGAAGGACACTTTATTTAAGTACAAGAAATTTAAGCCCCAGACCCTGTCTGCATCCTAAATTTAGATTGGAAAGGGTTGTTGTCTAGCTTAGCAAGTAATCATGCTTTCATACTCCAGAGAGGCACAACTTTATTTAGTTTATTTCATTATAGATGTTTCTTTGGGACTTAGTTTTAGCAACTGTGAATATAAATTAGACCTTAAATAAAAGCGTGCTTCCACAAGGGGATAACCTCATCATGTTGCATAAATTATTCTAAGTTAAAGAATGGTTCTTTCATTAAAACTTTTATGTGTTAGTTTGTGCAATAGTTTGAACTTTGTTCTATTTTTTGGAAGGGATAAACATTGTATGATAGAGGTTGATTACCATGTTATTTTTGAAGATGACATATCTTATGGGAGTGCTATTGATGCCCTCACTTAATATTGATTTGGGTGATTACACATGAGCTACTCTTAGTAAGATTGGGGTGCTAATGAATTTTCTCTTGTTAAATTTTCCCAAATGTTGTAAACTGGAAAATTATTTCCTCATAATTTCCTTTCTTATTGTACAAGGTAGATGATTTTAGCATCATAGAAGCACTCCAAATTTGGACATGGTTGGTGATTCATGCAAAGTTAAGGAAGGTGCTCCATATTGAACATTATGGTCTCAATCTTATGTGCACTTGCTTGTCTACCTAGGCTTCCCCACTTGGCCCTAAATTTAGCTTTATTTTGTGTGCATCCTCTCTCCTATCATTGTACAAGGATTTTTTTATGGGAGTAAGATATCAATAGGTCCAAGTTCAAGTATAAGAGCAAGTGAATATTACATGTTTCTGAAAATTCATGGATGATTCTTGAGTCCATTTTCCTAGTCTTAGATATTTCATACTTTCTTGTCTCTTTCATGTCAAGTGATTGAATTTATTTAGAATTATTGGCATTAATGTATCGAAATGACATGAGAAAATAAAACTTAAGAATTTACTTGTATGCCCCCATGAGTTCTTATTGAAGTGTGTTAATCTAAGGTCATCAGACTATGTACTTTCAACTTTGATAAATAGAGATCTTGACATTCTCTAAGTGTTCCCTAGTTCTTTTCATTTCAATATGAATTCTTTTGGAGTTAACAAGCTTTGGGTTATACCCACCTTGTTAACTTTCTCTTCTTTGTTCTCTCCCATTGGATGAAAGCTACATGTCAAATTTGAATTAAAAGAAACATTTAATTTACTATTTTTGAGGTTATAAATTGCACATATGCAAGTATTCCTTGCAAATTTGTAAATATTGTTTGTTATTAGAGCTTAAAATTGTAGATTTTTCAAATCAAGATTCAGGTTGCAGTACCTTCTCTCTCTTTGTATTGTTTATAAAAAATGTTCCAGGTTATTTAACCAAGCTCTGTCTTATTTGATGTTCATATACTTGTCTTATTAGGAACATCATTGGTCATGGGTTGTTGAACCGAAAACTCCTTGTGCTAAATGCGAAGGATACTAATAATATTTTCTTAATAGCCGATAACAAAGCTTTAGAACCATTAGTTATTGAGGTTCTAAACATATATGGTTTTAGTATAGAATCTATGGGTCACAATAAAATTAGAGAAGCTATTCTTGTATAGCTATGGACAAAATATATTAATAACATTATCACCTGTATTCAAACTATTTTTTAATCAAACATTCTCGAGCATGGTTCCTATTCACTTTTTTATGTGTGCATAAAGTTAAGCCATAGCTACTATATCCCTTTCTACTGCTTTATCTAAAGATGCAAGGTCCATTCTGTGATAGTTGTTATAGTTTTAGCTAGGATTCTTGGATTTGATTAATAGTTCCTCTTCAATGTTCATGATTTTTAGTGATGGATTATTTCCCTTTTTCCTAGTAGAAAACCATTCTTTCCATTTTAAATTGAATTTTCATTTATATTTTAATTAAAAAGTCTTTTTTTCCAATAAAGGGAACACCAATCTTAGTCATTTGAAGTCGGCACAAATTCCTTGCATTTTCGCAATGTGCCAACTCTGTTTTTGAGGGTTTGTTATGAAATATTACAACCATTTTACCAATTAGAATTGTACCTAGCATTCTGATTTTGTATAATATTTGTAGGAATGGGATATGGCCATGCTTTAAGATACCAATAGCACTATTTAAAAGTCTTATTTTGTTTTTGGGTTTATGATTCAGCAAGTTTTGTCTGGAATCCAATAATTGGAGATGCTTTCATGACATACAAAGATTGATTTTTTGAGTGATAATAGGGCCATTACATATTAGTAAGGCAAAGTGTTGTCGATGGAGATGTTGTATGGATGTTTTATATGAATGTGCCTACAAGAAAAAAAAACCTTATCATCATGACTTGGTGAAGGACACTTTCTTTAAGTATAAGAAATTTAAACCTCGGACCATGTCTTCATGCTAAATTTATATTAGAAAGATGTGTTGTCTAACTTAGTATGTAAGCATGGTTTTAGAATTTAGAGAGGCACAACTTGCTCTGGTTTATTTCGTTCTAGATGCTTCTCTGGGGGTTAGTTTTAGCAACTGTGAATACAACTTGGACCTTAAGAAATGCATGATTCCACTAGAGGATAACCTCATCATGTTTCATAAGTTATTCTAAGTTAAAGAATGGTTCTTTCATTCAAAATGTTCTGGGTTAGTTTGTACATTAGTTTGAACTTTGTTCTATTTTTAGGAAGGGATAAACACTATATGAAAGAGGTTGATTACTAAGTTATTTTGGAATTTTACATCTCTTATGTCAGTGGTATTGATTCCCTCACTTAGTATTGATTTGGGTGATTACACCGGAGCTAATCTTAGCAAGTTTGGGGTTCTAAGGAATGTTCCCTTTTTAAATTATCCCAACGATTGTGAACTCACAAATTATTTCCTAGTAATTTCCTTGCTTTGTGGACAAGGTAGCTTATTTTAGAATCCTAGAAGCACTTCAAATTTGTACGTGGATGGTGATTCATGCAAAGTTAAGGAAGGTACTCCATATTGAACATTATGGTATCAATCTTATGTGCACTTGCTTTTCTACCTAGTTTTCCCCACTTGGCCCCAAATTTATCTTTCTTCTGTGTGCATCGTCTCTCCTATAATTGTAAAAGGATTTTTTTTGGGGGAGTAAGCTATCAATAGGTCCAAATTCAAGTATAAGAGCGGTTGAAGATTACAGGCTAGTGAAAAATCCTATATTATTCTTGAGTCCATTTACCTAGTCTTGGATATTTCATACTTTTTCATCTATTTCATGTTAAGTGATTGAATTTATTTCAAAGTATTGACATGCATGTATCCAAATTAAGTAAGGAAAGAAAACTTAACAATTGACTTATATGCCCTGTTGAGTTCTTGTTGAAGTGTATTAATCTGAGTTCATCAGACTATGTACTTGTAACTTTGATAAATAGAGATCTTGACATTCTCTAAGTGTTCCTTAGTTCTTTTCATTTTGATATGAATATTTTTGGAGTAAATAATATTTGAGTCATACTTGCATTGTTAACTTGATATTATTTGTTCTCTCCCATTGGATGAAAGCTACCTGTGAAATTTGAATTAAAAGAAACATTTAATTTGTTGTTTTTGAGGATATAAATTGCACATCTACAAATATTCCTTGCATATTTTTAAAGATTGTTTGTTATTAGACCTTAAAATTACATATTTTTGAAGCACGCTTCAGTTTTTAATACCCTCTCTCTCTCTGTATTTTTTATATGAATTTTCTATGTTATTTAACCAACCTCTACCTTATTTGATATTCATATGCTTATATTATTAGGAACATCATTGGTTATGGGTTGATGAACCCAAAACTCCTTGTGCCAATTGAAAAGGATACATATATTATTTTATTAATAGCTGTTGGGGCCCTTGTTTTGGAAATCATTAGATTTTGAGTTGCAGGGAGAACGTGGCGGAACGCAACCTCGGTAGGCAGGAAGGTGTCAAGGTTGCGGAGGAGAAGAGGACAGGTGTCATGATGGTTGTGGGATAGATCATAGACAATGGAAGGGCGCGGAAGGAAAAAATCAGTGAACTCCCAGTGAACAGAAAGAAAAGAAGGATAGCCGCGCAAGAAAGGAGGAGGAACTGTTAGTTGCATGAGCAAGAGAACAAATAGGCAGCCAGCCAATGGATGAAGGGGTTGGCACAGACGGGGATAGGCAACAGGGAGCCGCAGGAGAGCTCTGTCTGGGTTGCACTGTTCTCCTCTCTTCTGGGTTACTATGGTTTCTCTCTGTCCCTAGGGACATGTTGTATTTTGTTTTGTTCTATGCTCGTATGTAGCCAAGCCTTGTAATAGTTCGTCTCTGACAGTTGATGATTAATATATCCAAGAATTTTGTTCTGTTATGTGATTATGAGTATGAATGAGTGCTGTTATAAGATACTTTTAAAATTTTGTTTATCGTTAGTTTAAATATTTTCCTGAAGAGTGCATGTTATGGAATATTATGTCATGACTTTTTAAGTCCTTGTTTTAGCTTTGTCTCACTAGTCTGGATGTTGTGGAGATGATACCACCTGCTGAGCCCCAAAGATGTCCTTCTCTTTCACCAAATTTCACTTCAATTCCTTTGTCCTTTACCATTTGCAGGCTTAAAAGATCAATAGGATTAATTAAAGTCACTTTAGGAATGCATATAATGACTGAATTTCTATATTTTCGTGGTTTTGTTGTTGTAGTAATTTTTGACTAGACTCAACTACAGAATGCAGCCATTCTGTAGCCAGTCGCCTATTCCGCAACTATCTTCATGTTCACACAGGTTATAGGTGTCACTTAGGGGAAAAAGGCATATGGTTGAATTCCAGACTTCATCTACATCATTCCTTGTCCTCTACGAAGTCTGAGTAAAAATCTCCAAGTGGTTATGCACGTGGTAGAAATCAAAACTAAGAGGTAGACTTCTACCGGGACAAGAAATATACAGATGTCTTCAGCAAGAGTACAAGGCTTCCACAAGAGTTCTAATTTGATTTTAATTGGGAAAGACACTTGTCCCTATTTCTTCTCAAGGGTAGTTATGTATTTCTTTTATAAGAATGACTCGGGAGACCGAGAGACAGTTAGCTAGATTGATGTTTTGTTGTTAGATCTCAAAAGTCCGTAATACTCTATTTCTGAAGTATATTTCCTATAATGAAAGAAGTCCAACTTCATTGCATGGTCTGAGGCAATCTTGAGGAGATTTGTATGCTAATCCGGTGGTAGAGGGCCCCTACTGCCCGAGAAGCTCTGTGCATATTGTTTAGATAAGTAACTTTAGCTCTGTTTCATTCCTAATTCAAGCATCTTTTTGAACTCTATGTTTTATGCTAACTTACATCGAATGTTACAGCCAGTCTTATTCTTATGAATTATTCCAAAATATCACTAACACTAAATGAGAGATAGTTGTACTATTTTAGAGATTAGTTGCATTTTAGTTCAGTTTTAATACTCCGGAGGTTAATTGCACTCTAGTTCAGTTCTATTCACTGTATTTCAAGTTTGATTGATTGCATTCTAGTTCAGTTCTGTTTAATGTATTCTAAGTTTTTAGTTGTATTATAGTTTTGTTCCATTAGATTTCAAGGCCTTCATTATTTACAAACTACTCTTGTTATTAATCTCTTCCAACACATCATCATATGGACAGGAATTAGTGATATCAGTTTGAGGTCTTGATTGTTCTGAAATTTCTTATAATTTTACAAATAGTTTTTTTTCCAAAACTATTCCAAAAGATTTCTAACTCTTGAATGAGGTTTGGTAGTGACATTTTGAGTTGCAGAATGGACTAATTTCAGTATCATAAATTAATTTAGAGTAGGGTTCCTTACTATGCTACAGATAATCTTTTCCAGATGTGTTCCAACAAATTTCTAACCATGGATGAGATTTTTTGTGATATTGTAAGTTGTTGTTTACTTAGAAGAACCTCATTGCATTAATCTTATCCTTTTCTCAAGTTGTTCCAATATACTTCTAATGAATGAATTGGACTGAGTTCATGTTATGAGTTATTTTTCTTGTCAAGTTTTTCATTTTCTGTTCTTAGGTGCCATACATAGTTTAGAATATCCTTTGCTCTCTTTTAGTGCGACCAATATCTTCTCTTTGTTAAACACTTAGTTTTTTTCCTCTTAGCATAAAAACACAAAACCAAAAACACTAGAAAAACACTAAACACAACAAAGTAGGAAGCAGATACCTAGGCACATATAGTGCACTTCACTTCAACAGTTTACTAGCCCGGTTGAAAATTTATGACATCAGTTTAGGAACACTAAGTTGAGCAGACATTTTGGCACCGTTGCCAGGGAAGTATAACTAGGTAGCCTTGTTTCTTACCTCCCAAAACAATGACATGCGTAGAGAAAGAGATTCAAGGGGTAGATTCATAAGAAGCAAAAGCTTGATTCCTAGAACACCACTTGTTCCACCAAGACCAAGAAGCAGCACACCTCCAACTCAAACCTAAATTCCATCCTATACTGATCACAGACTTCTAGAAGGCTTAAGATCAGATATTCCATTAGAAATACTTTCCACTTCATCCACTGAACTTGTTTTAGAAGAAGATTCAAGGACCGCTGCTAGAGACACAAAATTTTCCACTTCCACAGAAGAATCAACTATGGCAGAAGAAGGGGGAGGAGGAGTCTTTAATGGAGGTAGAGGTGCAAAAGGAGGCAGAGGAAGAGGTAGAAGGGAAATGGGAATCTCTTTTGGGTTTCCTATAGTAGATGAAGAAACCAATGAAGCTATGAAAAACATTTCACCCTCTGTCCTTCCAAACTTCCATGGACTCAAAAATGAAGATCCAGAAACCTTCCTATTTGAATTTGAAGTCCTATGTAGAACCTATGATTACTTACAAGATGCCCAAAAACTTAAACTATTTCCTTCAACATTGAAAGGAGCAGCATTAAAATGGTTTATGAGTTTGATCAGCAGTTCTATTAGGACATGGGAAGACATGAAACATGCATTTCTAGAGAGGTATTTGGATTACTGTATGCCAATCAGCCATAAGGAGGAAGTGTTTAAAATGTTACAAAAAGAGGGTGAAAATCTTGAAGATTTGCTAGAGAGGTTTAACTATAACATCAAGAGGGAAAAAATGGAAAACTTAGACCAAGACACTTTGAAAGCTCTCTTGTTGAAGAAAATTAGGAATGAATGGTTATATATCCTTAACATGATGGGAAAAGGCGATATATCTCAGCTCACATTACCTAAAATAGCTGAATTATGTATCAACCTTTCAAGAGGGAAATCTAAAACTTTAAAAGGACCAAGAGACCCTGCTCTTGCAAGGGCAAGTAAGTCTGCTTCTCGGACAGTAAGTAGGGCAGAAATAGGAAATATGCTTGATGAATTCAAATTTGATATTTTAGGGAGTCGTAGTGAACAAATAGACACCCTTAAGTTACAAAACAAGCAGAAAGCTGAATCTGATGCCTTAGCAATCTTTTGTCTCAAATGTAGAAAGAAGCATGCCTTGAGAGAATGTCCTTTGGATGCAAAAGTAGTAGAGACCTATATAATTTGTTCAGAAAAACATGAGACCAATATTTTTCCTTCACTTCCTGGTCTTAAAGTTGTCTTTAAAGAAGAAACCCCTACAAATTCCCCAGAATCTTTCAATTTTGTCTCTAGAAGGCCTTGGCAACGACCTCAAACACAAGGATTCAATGATCAGCTGTATAATCAATCCCCACCAAATTGGAATTCTTGGCAGCAACCTTGGCCCCAATTCCAAAATCAATCTCAAACTTGGGCACAAGGAGCAAAAAATCCCTATGGAAGATACTCTCAGTACTATCAATATCCACCATATCCACATTTCCCTCCTCAATAGAATTTTCAACAAAATCCTCAACAAAATCCTCAAAATCCACAACATCAAAATCAACCACTTCCATTACCATTTCCTCAAAAAAAAAATCAGCTACCTGCCCAACCCATACCAAACCCCAACAATAAAAATCCTCAGAACACATACATGATAGAAGGCCAACAATTTCCAACTTATTTGATTACTCCTTTAGACCTTAGTGATGTTCAACTTAGGTCTAGAAGAATACTTGAAAAGAAGAAACCGTCTGTAATCATACAAGAGAAAAACAATTATGAGGAAGATTCTCTATTGGTGAATAAAAGTCTTGAAGAGAACACACCTTTCCAAGACCCAAATATTGAAAAATCAAAACAAAAAGAACCAATAATTTCAACTCTTATATTAGAGCAGCCATCAACATCCACCTCTACACCTCCCTTTCCAGAAAGATTACAAATTGATAGGGGTGTAGAAAAACAAATTATGGTACCTAATTATGATTTCCTAGATGAGCTGAGAAATGTTTGTATTAAGATCCCATTATTACAAGCTATCAAAGAAATTCCAATTTTAGAAAAAACAATAAAGGAGTTGAGCATGAAAAAAACAGGAAAAAGAATCAAAGAGACAAAGAAAATTCAACTGGCAGGAAAAATAGCAGATATCATGATGGGTAAGATTGCTATTCCAAATTATCTAGACCCAGGAAATCCAGTTGTTAAAATACACATCAATGGAACTGAGATCCAAAACACACTTATTGATTTAGGAGAAAAAATCAATATCATGAGTAGACAAATCATGGATAAACTGAAACTTCCTAATCTTCTGTTTACACCCACATTATTACAATTAGCAGACAGATCTGTGATCAAACCTGATGGGGTAGTAGAAGACATTCCAGTGTCCCTAGATTCTTGGGAGTATCCTGTGGATTTTATGATCCTAACTCCTAAGAATAATCTAGGAGGACATCCTATTATATTAGGAAGACCTTGGTTAGCTACAACTGATGCTTTCATTAGTTGTAGATCCAGTGATATGTACATCTCTGATGGTAGTTCAACCAAGAAATTTACCTTGTATCCTCCAGCAAGAACAATTACAGAATTGGATGATACTCAATGGATAGAGGATGAAGAAGACTTACAACCTCTCTTCACAATTTCAGAAATTAGTGAAGATAGCCAGATTCTGAATACCTTAGAAAACTTTGAATCCTCTTCGGAATACAAACATGAACAATTTCAAGAAGAATCCAACATTGATTTTTTATCATCAAGACAGATGTCTGTTTACTCCATGGATAAATTTGGCAGCTCTACAATTGAGATATTTCCAGGAAAAACTTTAAACATAAACAAGAACCTAGATAAATCTCAACAAGAAGAGCTAGTCAAGATATTACAGAGACATTCTTCTGCATATGCATGGGAGTACACTGACATGAAAGGGATAAACCCTAAGACTTGCACTCATCACATCTACATAGAGGAAAATTGTAAGCCAATCAGACAACCTCAGAGACGGATGAATCCAAATCTTAAGGAGATTGTTAAAGAAGAATTGCAGAAATTGTTAAATGTCAACTTTATCTATCCCATTTCAGATAGTCAGTGGGTTTCTCCTTTGGTAATTGTGCCAAAGAAAAATGGTAAATGGAGGGTATGTATTGACCACCGGGAATTAAACAAAGCTACTCTTAAAGATCATTTTCCCCTACCTTTCATAGATCAGGTGTTAGATACATTAGCTGGCAAAAAGTAATTCTCATTTTTAGATGGGTTTAGTGGTTATAACCAAATTCAAGTAGCACTTGAAGATCAAGACAAAACCACATTTACTTGTCCTTGGGGTACCTATGCTTACCGAGTATTGCCATTTGGATTATGCAATGCACCTGCAACATTTCAAAGGGAAATACTAGGAATTTTTTCAGATCTAATACATGATTGTGTAGAGGTATATATGGATGATTTCATAGTTTATGGAAACACATTTGAAGAAGCCTTAGCAAACTTGGAAATTTTTTTAAAGAGATGTAAAGAATAAAATCTTTCACTAAGTCATGAGAAGTGTTTTATGATGTTTACTGAAGGAATTGTTTTGGGGCATCACATTTTAGGGGATGGGATTAGAGTTGATGAGTCAAAATTTGAAGTCATCTCTAACTTATCTAGTCCAAGTTGTCAAAAATATGTTAGGAGTTTTCTAGGATTTACAGGATATTATCGAAGGTTTATAGAAAAATTCACCAAGATAACATCTCCACTTTTCAAATTACTTACCAAGGACTGTGAATTCAAGTGGAATCCTGATTGCCAGTTAGCCTTTGAGACCCTGAAAACAAAAATATCTGAAGCACCTATTTTAAGGGGACCTAACTGGAAATTACCTTTTCATATTTCAACAGATGCCTCAGATACAGCTCTAGGAGCAGTATTGGGACAAAAAGACTTGATTCCTTATGCCATCTATTATACAAGTAAAAATTTGACTCCTTTAGAGTTAAATTATACTGTAACTGAAAAAGAGTTTTTAGCTGTTGTTCATGCCATAAACAAATTCAGACACTATATAATAGGCTATGAAACTTTTGTTCACACAGATCACTCTGCAATTAGATATTTAATGAAAAAATCAATTACTAATGGCAGAGTCATAAGATGGTTATTTCTTTTACAAGAATTCAACATTACCATTCTAGATAGGCCTAGAAAACAAAACACAGTAGCTGATTTCCTATCTAGACTCCAAAACATCAAAGACAATACCCCAGTTGAAGATCAATTCCCTGATGAATATCTTTTTGCAATTTCTACTCAAGCTCCTTGGTTTGCTGACATTGCTAATTATTTAGTTTCAGGGAAATTTCCTTCAATAATGAATGCAAGAGAAAAAAGAAATATCATTTATGACAGTGAAAAATATTCATGGGTTGCTAATGAGTTATACAAAATAGGTCCAGATTTTATCATTAGGAGATGTGTTCAGGAAGATGAGATGCCTGAGATCCTCAAGGCATGTCATGATGAACCTTGTGGCGGACACTTTGCTGATAAAAGGACAGCTTATAAGATCCTTCATTTAGGATATTATTGGCCATCCCTTTTTAAAGATGCTAAAGAGTATGTCAAAAAGTGTGACAGTTGCCAAAGGGTAGGGAAACCTTCTCCTTCAGGTGAGATGCCATTGCAGCCTCAGGTACATATTGAACCTTTTGAAAAATGGGCTTTGGATTTTGTAGGAACTATTAGTCCTCCATCAAGACAAAAGAAATATATATTAGTTTGCACTGATTATGTTACCAAATGGGTAGAGGCCAAGCCATTACTTTTTGCTACTGAAGCATCTGTAGTTAATTTTCTTTTTGAGGATATTTTTACTCGCTTTGGTGTCCCAAGGGAAATTGTTACAGATCAAGGAGCTCAATTCACATCAAGGCTAGTGGAACAAATGATGGAGAGGTACAAAATCAGACACAGAAAATCTACTCCCTATCATCCACAAGCAAATGGTCAAGTGGAATCTACTAATAAGGTCATTGAAGGGATCCTAACAAAGACTGCTCATTTACATAGAAGAGATTGGGCAGACAGGCTTCCTGAAGCCTTGTGGGCCTATAGAACTACATGGAGAAGCACAACAGGCCATACTCCTTATGAATTTGTTTATGGAAAACAAGTTTTGTTTCCCATAGAGTTTCAGATTCAAACTTTTAAAATGGCAGTTCAGATAGGACTTGATCTAACAGAGGCAGAAAAGCACAGATTGGAGCAGATTAATGGATTGGATGAGATCAGACAAGATGCAGTCCAGAAAACAAGTATAGTTCAACAACAAAGGACTAGATGGCATGATAAGTACATCAAGGAAAATAAATTCAAAGAAGGTGACTGGGCCCTCTTGTTTGATTCAAAGTTCAAATATTTTCAAGGTAAATTTCAAACACATTGGCTTGGGCCATATGAAATTATGATTTTTTTTGACAATGGAGCAATAAAAACCAGGACAAGAGATGAAGAGAAGGTCACTTTTCTTGTAAATAGTCATAGATTGAAGCTGTATCATAAGCTGCTTTCAAGAGAAGAATTTGTCAAGAGATTCCAGGAAGACAGTGATGTGAAGTTAATGAAGAAGAATCCTTCTTCTTCATCAACTTAATTGAATTTTCTGAATTCAAATGCATGAAAAAAAAAGAAAAAAAAAAGTATAAACATGAAAACTAATCATTGATTAGCATGTTTATACAGAAAAGATAAAGTGAAAATCGGAATTCTTCTGACACTTTAGCTTTTCAAATTTGTTCTTTTCCTGCAAGCAGATATCACAAAATCATAAGTGCAAACCCATTTTATATATCATATTCCACTTATGATCCATTTCACTCCATCATATCTCACTTCATTCATATTTCATTCACTCCATTCATCCATACTTCATTCACTCCATTCCATGGTCCACCTCATTTTCATCTCAGATTTTTAAATTTGATCTCTTTCTGCAATTGAGTATTACAAATCATAAGTTGCAGGCCACTTTTCATATTTCATTCCACTTTACATTTATGATCCATTTCATTCCATTACATTTCACTTCACTCATGCTCCATTACACCATATTTCATGATTCATTTTAATTCACTTCATACAACATTTCACTCATGCTTCAAATCATTTCATTTCATGTTTCAAAGCTTCTACAGGTATATTTTGTAGCCAGACATTCTGTAGCTAGACATTCTGTAGCCAGCCAGACATTCTGCAGCCAGATATCCTGAAGGCAACTATCCAGTAATCACCTGTTCAGTAGCAAATTGATCCTGCACACCTATGACAACAAGCAAAATCAAAGGGATTATGAAGACTGAAGAATCAATGATTTTCAAGGGAGGATAAAGCGTATTAAAACCACAAAAATTAAAGGAAGGCAAAGGTAAAGTTGTGAAATTATTATGATGACAGATTATGAAAGTTATAGTATAGTTAAGTCATGTATGATTCATAAAGTTATTTTGATTATTCGTGTTGATCATGTCTATTAAACCTATCATAAAAACTTTGGAAAAAATCCCTTCCATTCCGCCATATCAAATCATCATTTAAAACTTAACGGTTAAGTACTAAAGTGACCTATTCGGTCACGTCACTAGCCCGAAGTATTCAGTGATGATTTTGAAATTATCACGAGATTCTTCCGCAGCCTTTTTCCTCCATAATAGCTCTCAAACTCATTAATTCGTGTGAATCACCCTCACCATATTTCACTCATCCCATAACCACTTCATGTCATCTTTCCGTAGCTAATTCCTGCTGCATAAACAGAGAAGGTGTCTTTGGGGTAAAAACAACTCTCTTGGGTGAAACAACTCTCTCATATACCTCTCTCATATAGCCCATTTTACCATGAATAGAAGAGTGAATAGGAAAGCAAGAAATCAAGGTTGAGAAAAGAAGCCATGGGTCTCATCGTAAGGTCCGAACCAGTCGAAACGAAATGCTTAGAGGGTTACCCACAGATTAGAGAAATGCTACAGTAGGCTGGGTGGTTACAGTTTTTGGAAAAATTCAATGGTTTTCATAAGGAGGTAACTAAGAAATTTGCACGGTCCTTCAATGGAGCAGAAGTTGAAATAGGAGATGTCAAATTCACTCTTACAGAATCCTTCATTGCAGAAGTAGCGGAATTACCCAGGCAAGGTGAACGATGGTTCGCATGGAGGCAAATGCTTAAAACACCAGGTATGGATATTTTAATTTTTAAGAAGGGCATTCCTAGCTCAACACTGAAGAATAAATGGCAGAATATGTTGCTCATTTTGCAAAAAATTACAACTTGTGAGGGAAGGTTTGGTACCCTATATGTTTATCATATTTGGCTAATGATGCATTTCTTAGATGAAGAAATCAATCTACCATTTTTCTTACTTCATAGCCTAAAGAGAATGGCCTCTAATGTTCAAAAGAGGGTTCAATTCTTGGAAACCACTTTGTATCACCATGGCCTAGTTAAAATCCTAATTGAACATCATTTGAGAAAAGTGGGAGACAATTGGGATGAGTTCCTAGTGAGGAATCACTTTGAAGAACCCAAGGAATCTCCATCCAAAGGCAAATTTGCAAGCAGAAGCAGGAGAAGGAAAATTTCCAAATCTGTTGAAATTAAAATTGGTAAATCCATACAAGAGGACAGTGAGGAGATTATCTCTGAAAAACTGGCTGAAATCAAGAAACAGCTTAAAAAGGAGAAGATAATAAGAAAGTATGCCAAGGAGAGAGGTGAGGGACCATCTAAACTAAGACGAAGCCATAGGCTTAGAGGCATATTGAAGAAGACAGGAGTTAAGCAAACATGCATCATAAACATTGAAGATGAAGAGACACCAGCTGATAAATCTCCTGAATACCAGTACGAAGAGGATCTTGATGAAGAAACTCCGGAGATAGACCCAACACAACAACAAATCTATAATTATGTTGAGACATTAGAAAGGAGAGCCTCAGAAAGCAGAAGAAGAACTCCTAGCCCACCAGGATCTGCAATTGAAGTACTAAGAAGAGGTAAATATGAACTGGAAGTACTTAATAGGCACATAAAAAATGAAAATGAAATTCTCAGGGAACAAGTCAAGCTGAAGAGTAATATGAACACAACTCTCTCTCTGCAAATGGAAAAACTGTACAAGGCTAATGAGAAGCTGAAAAAGAAAAACAAGAAGTTGAGTCGAGCACTTATAAACCTAAGATTCAAATTGTTCATAAGGAAACCTAGGAGGTCATTGAACATCAGGCAAAGCAGAAAAAGGAAGTTGGATGTCCTAGCAGAAGTTTCAGAATACATGGATTAATTGCATGAGGACATGCAAAATCTTTGCAGTGGGGGTATGTTGAGCCCCAAAGATGTCCTTCTCTTTCACCAAATTTCACTTCAATTCCTTTGTCCTTTATCAGTTGCAGGCTTAAAATATCAATAGGATTAATTAAAGTCACTTTAGGAATGCATATAATGACTGACTTTCTATATTTTCATGGTTTTGTTGTTGTAGTAATTTTTGACTAGACTCAGCTACAGAATGCAGCTATTCTGTAGCCATTCGTCTATTCCGCAGCTATCTTCATGTTCACATAGGTTACAAGTGTCACTTAGGGGAAAAACGCATATGGTTGAATTCCATACTTCATCTACATAATTCCTTGTCCTCTACGAAGTATGAGTAAAAATCTCCAAGTGGTTATGCACGTGGAAGAAATCAAAACTAAGAGGTAGACTTCTACCGGGACAAGAACTCTATAGATGTCTTCAGCAAGAGTACGAGGCTTCCACAAGAGTTCTAATTTGATTTTAACTGGGAAAGAAACTTATCCCTATTTCTTCTCAAGGGAAGTTATGTATTTATTTTATAAGAATGACTCGGGAGACCGAGAGACAGTTAGCTAGATTGATGTTTTGTTGTTAGATCTCAAAAGTCCGTAATACTCTATTTCTGAAGTATTTTTCCTTTAATGAAAGAAGTCCAACTTCATTGCATGGTCTGAGGCAATATTGAGGAGATTTGTATGCTAATCTAGTGGTAGAGGGCCGCTACTACTCGAGAAGCTCTGTGCATATTATTTAGATAAGCAACTTTAGCTCTGTTTCATTCCTAATTCAAGCAGCTTTTCGAACTCTATGTTTTATGCTAACTTACATCGAATGTTACAGTCAGTCTTATTCTTATGAATTATTCCAAAATATCACTAACACTGAATGAGATATAGCTGTAGTATTTTAGAGATTAGTTTCATTTTAGTTCAGTCGTAATACTCCGGAGGTTAATTGCACTCTAGTTCAGTTCTGTTCACTGTATTTCAAGTTTGATTGATTGCATTCTAGTTCAGTTCTGTTTAATGTATTCTAATTTTTTAGTTGTATTCTAGTTCTGTTCCATTAGATTTCAAGGCCTCCCTTATTTACAAACTACTCTTGTTATTAATCTCTTCCAACACATCATCATATGGACAGGAATTAGTGATATCAATTTGAGGTCTTGACTGTTCTGCAATTTCTTATAATTTTACAAATAACATTTTTTCCAAAACTATTCCAAAAGATTTCTAACTCTTGAATGAGGCTTGGTAATGAAATTTTGAGTTGCAGAATGGACTAATTTCAGTATCATAAATTAATTTAGAGTATGGTTCCTTACTATGCTATAGATAATCTTTTCTAGATGTTTTCCAACAAATTTCTAACCATGGATGAGATTTTTTGTGATATTGTAAGTTTTTGTTTACTTAGAAGAACCTCATTGCATTAAGCTTATCCTTTTCTCAAGTTGTTCCAATATACTTCTAATGAATGAATTGGACTGAGTTCATGTTATGAGTTATTTTTCTTGTCAAGTTTTTCATTTTCTATTCTTAGGTGCCATACATAGTTTAGAATAGCCTTTGCTCTATTTTAGTGTGACCAATAACTTCTCTTTGTTAAGCACTTAGTTCTTTTCCTCTTAGCATAAAAACACAAAACAAAAAACACTAGAAAAACACTAAACACAACGAATTAGGAAGCAGATACCTAGGCACATATAGTGCACTTCACTTCAACATTTTACTAGCTCGGTTGACAATTTATGACATCGGTTTAGGAACACTAAGTTGAGCATAAATTTTGGCGCCGTTTCCGGGGAAGTGTAACTAGGTAGCCTTGTTTCTTACCTCCCAAAACAATGACATGCGTAGAGAAAGAGACTCAAGGGGTAGATTCATAAGAAGCAGAAGCTTGATTCCTAGAACACCACTTGTTCTACCAAGACCAAGAAGTAGCACACCTCCAACTTAAACCTACATTCCATCCTATACTAATCGCAGACTTCTAGAAGGCTTAAGATTAGATATTCCATTAGAAATACTTTCCACTTCATCCACTGAACTTGTTTTAGAAGAAGATTCAAGGACCCCTACTAGAGACACAAACTTTTCCACTTCCACAAAAGAATCAACTATGGCAGAAGAAGGGGGAGGAGGAGTCTTTAATAGAGGTAGAGGTGTAGAAGGAGAAGGAGGTAGCGGTGCAGAAGGAGGCAGAGGAAGAGGTAGAAGGGAAATGGGAAGCTCTTTTGGGTTTCCTAAATTAGATGAAGACACCAATGCAACTATGAAAAAAATTTCACCCTCTGTCCTTCTAAACTTCCATGGACTCAAAAATGAAGATCCAGAAACCTTCCTATTTGAATTTGAAGTCCTATGTAGAACCTATGATTACTTACAAGATGCCCAAAAACTTAAACTATTTCCTTCAACATTGAAAGGAGCAGCATTAAAATGGTTTATGAGTTTGATCAGCAGTTCTATTAGGACATGGGAAGACATGAAACATGCATTTCTAGATATGTATTTGGATTACTGTATGCCAGACAACTATAAGGAGGAAGTGTTTAAAATGTTACAAAAAGAGGATGAAAATCTTGAAGATTTGCTAGAGAGGTTTAACTATAACATCAAGAGGGAAAAAATGGAAAAATTAGACCAAGACACTTTGAAAGTCTCTTGTTGAAGACAATTAGGGATGAATGGTTAGATATCCTTAACATGGTGGGAAAAGGGGATATATCTCAGCTCACATTACCTGAAATTGCTGAATTATGTATAAACCTTTCAAGAGGGAAATCTAAAACTTTAAAAGGACCAAGAGACCCTGCTCTTGCAAGGGAAAAAAAGTCTGCTTCTGGGACAGTAAGTAGGGCATAAATAGGACATATGCTTGATGAATTCAAATCTGATATTTTAGGGAGTCTTAGTGAACAAATAGACACCCTTAAGTTACAAAACAAGCAGAAAGTTGAATCTGATGCCTTAGCAATATTTGTCCCAAATGTAGAAAGAAGCATGCCTTGAGAGAATGTCCTTTGGATGCAAAAGTAGTAGAGACCTGTATAATTTGTTCAGAAAAACATGAGACCAAGATTTTTCCTTCACTTCCTGGTCTTAAAGCTGTCTTTAAAGAAGAAACCCCTAAAAATTCCACAGAATATTTCAATTTTATCTCTAGAAGGCCTTGGCAAGGACCTCAAACACAAGGATTCCATGATCAGTTGTATAATCAACCCCCACCAAATTGGAGTTCTTGGCAGCAACCTTGGCCCCAATTCAAAAATCAATCTCAAACTTGGGCACAAGGAGCAAAAAATCCCTATGGAAGATACTCTCAGTATGGGTAAGATTTCTATTAAAAAATATCTAGACCCAGGAAATCCAGTTGTTAAAATACACATCAATGGAACTGAGATCCAAAACACACTTATTGATTTAGGAGAAACAATCAATATCATGAGTAGACAAATCATGGATAAACTAAAACTTCCTAATCTTCTTTTTACACCCACATTATTACAATTAGCATACATATTTGTGATCAAACCTGATGGGGTAATAGAAGACATTACAGTGTCCCTAGATTCTTGGGAGTATCCTGTGGATTTTATGATCCTAACTCCTAAGAATAATCTAGGAGGACATCCTATTATATTAGGAAGACCTTGGTTAACTACAGCTGATGCTTTCATTAGCTATATATCCGGTGATATGTACATCTCTAATGGTAGTTCAACCAAGAAATTTACCTTGTATCCTCCAACAAAAACAATTACAGAATTAGATGATACTCAATGGATTGAGAATGAAGAAGACATACAACCTCTATTCACAATTTCAGAAATTAGTGAAGACAGCCAGATTCCGAATACCTTATAAAATTTTGAATCCTTTTCGGAATAAAAACATGAACAATTTCAAGAAGAATCCAACATTGAGTTTTTATCATCAAGACAAATGTCTCTTTATTCCATGGATAAATTTGGCAGTTCTACAATTGAGATATTTCCAGGAAAAACTTTAAACATAAACAAGAACCTAGAGAAATCTCAACAAGAAGAGCTAGTCAAGATATTACAGAGACATTCTTCTGCATATGCATGGGAGTACAATAATATGAAAGGGATAAGCCCTAAGACTTGCACTCATCACATATACATAGAGGAAAATTGTAAACCAATCAGACAACCTCAGAGACAGATGAATCCAAATCTTAGGGAGATTGTTAAAGAAGAATTGTAGAAATTGTTAAATGTCAACTTTATCTATCCCATTTTAGATAGTCAGTGGGTTTCTCCTTTGGTAATTGTACCAAATAAAAATGGTAAATGGAGGGTATGCATTGACTACCTAGAATTAAACAAAGCTACTCTTAAAGATCATTTTCCCTTACCTTTCATAGATCAGGTATTAGACACATTAGCGGAAAAAAGTACTTCTCATTTTTAGATGGGTTTAGTGGTTATAACCAAATTCAAGTAGCACCTTAAGATCAAGACAAAACCACATTTACCTGTCCTTGGGGTACCTATGCTTACCGAGTATTGCCATATGGACTATGCAATGCACCTGCAACATTTCAAAGGGTAGTACTAGGAATATTTTCAGATCTAATACATGATTGTGTAGAGGTATATATGGATGATTTCACAGTTTATGGAAACACATTTGAAGAAGCCTTAGCAAAATTGGAAATTTTTTTAAAGAGATGTAAAGAAGAAAATATTTCACTAAGTCATGAGAAGTGTTTTATGATGTTTACTGAAGGAATTGTTTTGGGGCATCACATTTCAGGGGATGGGATTAGAGTTGATGACTCAAAATTTGAAGTCATATCTAACTTATCTATTCCAAGTTGTCAAAAAGATGTTAGGAGTTTTCTAGGATTTACAGGATATTATCGAAGGTTTATAGAAAACTTCACCAAGATAGCATCTCCACTTTTCAAATTACTTACCAAGGATTTTGAATTCAAGTGGAATCCTAATTTCCAGTTAGCTTTTGAGACCCTAAAAACAAAAATATCTGAAGCACCTATTTTAAGGGGACCTAACTGGAAGTTACCTTTTCATATTTCAACAGATGCCTCAGATACAACTTTAGGAGCAGTATTGGGACAAAAGGACCTGATTCCTTATGCCATCTACTATACAAGTAAAAATTTGACTCCTTCAAAGTTAAATTATACTGTAACTGAAAAAGAGTTTTTAGTTGTTGTTCATGCCATAAACAAATTCAGACACTATATAACAGGCTCTGAAACTTTTTTTCACACAGATCACTCTGCAATTAAATATCTAATGAACAAATCAATTACTAATGGCAGAGTCATAAGATGGTTATTTCTTTTACATGAATTCAACATTACCATTCTAGATAGGCTTGGGAAAAAAAATACAGTAGCTGATTTCCTATCTAGACTCCAAAACATCAAAGATAATACTCCAGTTGAAGAATAATTCCCTGATGAATATCTTTTTGCAATTTCTACTCAAACTCCTTGGTTTGTTGACATTGCTAATTATTTAGTTTCAGGGAAATTTCCTTCAATAATGAATGCAAGAGACAAAAGAAATATCATTTATGATAGTGAAAAATATTCATGGGTTTCTAATGAGTTATACAAAACAGGTCCAGATTTTATGATTAGGAGATGTGTTCGGGAAGATGAGATTCCTGAGATCCTCAAGGCATGTAATGATCAACCTTGTGGTGGACACTTTGTTGATAAAAGGACAGCTTATAAGATTCTTCATTTAGGATGCTATTGGCCATCCCTTTTTAAAGATGCTAAAGAGTATGTCAAAAGGTGTGACAATTGCCAAAGGGTAGGGAAACCTTCTCCTTCAGGTGAAATGCCATTACAGCCTTAGGTACATATTGAACCTTTTGAGAAATGGGCTTTAGATTTCGTAGGACCTATTAGTCCTCCATCAAGTCAAAAGAAATATATATTATTTTGCACTGATTATGTTACCAAATGGGTAGAGGCCAAGCCATTACTTTCTGCTACTGAAGCATCTGTAGTTAATTTTCTTTTTGAGGATATTTTTACTCGTTTTGGTCTCCCAAGGGATTTTTTTATAGATCAAGGAGCTCAATTCACATCAAGGCTAGTGGAACAAATGGTGGAGAGGTACAAAATCAGACACAAAAAATCTACTCCCTATCATCCACAAGCAAATGGTCAAATGGAATCTACTAATAAGGTCATTAAAGGGATCCTAACAAAGACTGTTCATTTACATAGAAGAGATTGGGCAGACAGGCTTCCTGAAGCCTTGTGGGCCTATAGAACTACACGGAGAAGCACAACAGGCCATACTCCTTATGAACTTGTTTATGGAAAACAAGTTTTGTTTCCCATATAGTTTCAGATTCAAACTTTTAAAATGGCAGTTCAGCTAGGACTTGATCTAACAGAGGCACAAAAGCACAGATTGGAGCAAATTAATGAATTGGATGAGATCAGACAAGATGCAGTCTAGAAAACAAGTATAGTCCAGCAACAAAGGATTAGATGGCATGATAAGTACATCAAGGAAAATAAATTCAAAGAAGGTGACTGGGCCCTCTTGTTTGATTCAAAGTTCAAATATTTTCAAGGTAAATTCCAAACACATTGGCTTGGGCCATATGAAGTTATGAAATTTTTTGACAATGAAGCAATAAAAATCAGGACAATAGATGAAGATAAAGTCACTTTTCTTGTAAATGGTCATAGATTGAAGGTGTATTATAAGCCACTTTCAAGAGAAGAATTTATCAAGAGATTCCAGGAAAACAGTGATGTGAAGTTAATGAAGAAGAATTCTTCTTCTTCATCAACTTAATTGAATTTTCTGAATTCGAATGCATTAAAAAAATAAATAAACAAACAAATAAAATAAAAATAAAGTATAAACATGAAAACTAATCAATGAATAGTATGTTTATACAGAAAAGATAAAGTGAAAATTAGAATCCTTCTAACACTTTAGCTTTTCAAATTTGTTCTTTCGTTGCAAGCAGCTATCACAAAATCATAAGTGCATATCCATTTTATATATAATGTTCCACTTATGATCCATTTCATTCCATCATGTCTCACTTCATTCACTCCATTCATTCATTTTCATTCACTCCATTCATCCATACTTCATTCACTCCATTTCATGGTCCATCTCATTTCCATCTCAGATTTCTAAATTTGATCTCTTTCTGCAAGTTGAGTATTACAAATCATAAGTGGCAGACCACTTTTTATGCCACTTCATATTTTTGTTTCATTCCATTCCATTATATTCCACTTCATTCATGCTCCATTCCACCATATTTCATGATCCATGATTAATCCATTTCATACTACACTCCATCCATGTTTCAAATCATTTCATTTCATGTTTCAAAGCTCCTACAGGTATATTATGCAGCCAGATATTTTGCAGTTAAACATTCTACAACCAGCAAGACATTCTGCAGCCAGATACCCTACAGGAAACTATCCAGCAACCACTTGTTCAGCATCAAATTGACCCTGCACACCTATGTCAACAAGCAAAATCAAAGGGATTATGAAGGCTAAAGAATCAATGATTTTCAAAGGAAGACAAAGCATATTAAAACCACAAAAATCAAAGGAAAAGCTAAGGTAAAGTTGTGAAATTATTATGATGACAGATTATGAAAGTTATAGTATAGTTAAATCATGTATGATTCATAAAGTTATTTTGATTATTCGTGTTGATCAAGCCTATTAAGCCTATCATAAAAACCTTGGACAAAATCCCTTCCATTCCGCCATACCACCATCATTTATTAAAAATTAACGGTTAGTACTGAAATGACTTATTCGCTCACGTCACTAACTCGAAGTATTTAGTGATGATTTTGAATTTCTCACGAGATTTTTCCGCGGTCTTTTCTTTCATGATAGCTCTCAAACTCATTAGTTCGTGTGAATCACCTTCACCGTATTTCACTCATCCCATAACCACTTCATATCATCTTTCCGTAGCTAATTCCTGCTGCATAAGCAGAGAAGACATCTTTGGGGTGAAAACAACTCTCTGCAGCCATTTTTACCGTGAATAGAAGATCAGTAATAGAGCAGTAAATTAAAGGTTGAGAAAAGAAGCCATGGGTCTCATTGTAAGGTCCGAACCAATCGGAAAAAAATACTTATAGGGTTACCCACAAATTAGAGAAATGCTACAGCAGGTTGGGTGGTTACAATTTTTGGAAAAGTTCAATGGTTTTCATAAGGAGATAACCAAGACATTTGCACGGTCCTTCAATAGAGTAGAGGTTGAAATAGGAGATGTCAAGTTCGCTATTACAGAATCCTTCATTGCAGAGGCAGCAGAATTACCAAGGCAAGGTGAACGATGGTTCAAAAATAAGGAATTTCACAACGAAGCATGGAGACAAATGCTCAAAACACCAGGTATGGATATCTTAGTTTTCAAGAAAGGCATCCCTAGCTCAACACTGAAGAATAAATGGCAAAATATGTTGCTCATTTTGCAAAAGTTTATAACTTGTGAGGGAAGGTTTGGTACCTTATATGTTTATCAAATCCGGCTTATGGTGCATTTCTTAGATGAAGAAATCAATTTACCCTTCTTCTTACTTCATAGCCTAAAGAGAATGGCCTCTAATGTTCAGAAGAGGGTTCAATTCTTGGAAACCACTTTGTATCACCATGACCTAGTTAAAATCCTAATTGAACATCATTTGAGAAAAGTGGGAGACAATTGGGATGAGTTCCTAGTGAGGAATCACTTTCAAGAACCCAAGGAATCTCCATCCGAAGGCAAACTTGCAAGAAGAAGCAGGAGAGGGAAAATTTCCAAATCTGTTGAAATTAAAATTGGTAAATCCATACAAGAGGATAGTGAGGAGATTATCTCTGAAAAACTGGCTGAAATCAAGAAACAACTTAAAAAGGAGAAGATAATAAGAAAGTATGCCAATGAGAGAGGTGAGGGACCATCTAAACTAAGACAAAGCCATAGGCTTAGAGGAAAATTAAAGAAGACAGGAGTTAAGAAAACAGGCATCATAAAAATTCAAGATGAAGAGACACCAACTAATAAATATCCTAAATAACAGTACGAAGAGGATCTTGATGATGAAACTCCGGAGATAGACCCAGCACAACAACAAATCTATAATTATGTTGAGACATTAGAAAGGAGAGCCTCAAAAAGCAGAAGAAGAACTCCTAGCCCACCAGGATCTGCACTTGAAGTACTAAGAAGAGATAAATATGAACTGGAAGTACTTAATAGGCACATAAAAAATGAAAATGAAATTCTCAGGGAAGAAGTCAAGCTGAAGAGTAACATGAACACAACTCTCTCTCTGCAAATGGAAAAATTGCACAAGGCTAATGAGAAGCTGAAAAACAAAAACAAAAAGTTAAATAGGGCACTTATAAACCTGAGATTCAAATTTTTCGTAAGGAAGCCTAGGAGGTCATTGAACATCAGGAAAAGCAGAAAAAGGAAGTTGGATGTCCTAGCAGAAGTTTCAGAATACATGGATTAATTGCATGAGGACATGCAAAAGCTTTGCAGTGGGGGTATGTTGAACCCCAAAGATGTCCTTCTCTTTCACCAAATTTCACTTCAATTCCTTTGTCCTTTATAATTTGCAGGCTTAAAAGATCAATAGGATTAATTAAAGAACTTTAGGAATGCATATAATGACTGACTTGCTATATTTTCGTGGTTTTGTTGTTGTAGTAATTTTTGACTAGACTCAGCTACAGAATGCAGCCATTCTGTAGCCAGCCGCCTATTCCACAGCTATCTTCATGTTCACACAGGTTACAGGTGTCACTTAGGGAAAAAACACATATGGTTGAATTCCAGACTTCATCTACATCATTCCTTGTCCTCTACGAAGTCTGAGTAAAAATCTCCAAGTGGTTATGCACGTGGAAGAAATCAAAACTAAGAGGTAGACTTCTATTGGGACAAGAACTCTATAGATGTCTTCAGCAAGAGTACGAGACTTCCACAAGAGTTCTAATTTGATTTTAATTGGGAAATACACTTATCCCTATTTCTTTTATAAGAATGACTCGGGAGACCGAGAGACAGTTAGCTAGATTGATGTTTTGTTGTTAGATCTCAAAAGTCTGTAATACTATGTTTCTGAAGTATTTTCCCTTTAATGAAAGACATTCAACTTCATTGCATGATCTAAGGCAATCTTGAGGAGATTTGTATGCTAATCCGGTGGTATAGGGCCCCTACTGTCTGAGAAGCTCTGTGCATATTGTTTAGATAAGTAACTTTAACTCTATTTCATTCCTAATTCAAGCAACTTTTTGAACTCTATGTTTTATGCTAACTTACATCGAATGTTACAGCCAGTATTATTCTTATGAATTATTCCAAAATATCACTAACACTGAATGAGAGATAGCTGTAATATTTTAGAGATTAGTTGCATTTTAGTTCAGCTGTAATACTCCGGAGGTTAATTGCACTCTAGTTAAGTTCTGTTCACTGTATTTCAAGTTTGATTGATTGCATTCTAGTTCAATTCTGTTTAATGTATTTTAAGTTTTATTATTTAGTTGTATTCTAGTTCTATTCCATTAGACTTCACGGCCTTCATTATTTACAAACTACTCTTGTTATTAATCTCTTCCAACATATCATCATATGGACAGGAATTAGTGATATCAGTTCGAGGCCTTGACTGTTCTGCAATTTCTTATAATTCTACAAATAGCCTTTTTCTAAAACTATTCCAAAAGATTTCTAACTCTCGAATGAGGCTTAGTAGTGACAATTTGAGTTGCAGAATGGATTAATTTTAGTGTCATAAGTTAATTTAGAGTAGGGTTCCTTACTATGCTACAGATAATATTTTCCAATTGTGTTCCAACAAATTTCTAACCATGGATGAGATTTTTGTGATATTGTAAGTTGTTGTTTACTTAGAAGAACCTCATTGCATTAAGTTTATCCTTTTCTCAAGCTATTCCAACATACTTCTAATGAATGAATTGGACTGAGTTCATGTTATGAGTTATTTTTCTTGACAAGTTTTGCATTTTCTGTTCTTAGGTGCCATACATAGTTTAGAATAGCCTTTGCTCTGTTTTAGTGTGACCAGTAACTTCTCTTTGTTAGACACTTAGTTCTTTTCCTCTTAGCATAAAAACACAAAACCAAAAACACTAGAAAAACACTAAACACAATGAAGTAGGGAGCAAATATCTAGGCACATATAGTGCACTTCACTTCAACAGTTTACTAGCCCTGGTTGACAATTTATGACATCAATTTAGGAACACTAAGTTGATGAAACCCTCCTACAGCTCTTCTCTCTCTCTCGGACCTCTGCCGCACTGACTAACTAACTCATCTACACTCGCTGATTGCCTATATGTTCTTCCACCAACGTGACTGTCAGTCTTTCCTCTTTTCCTGCTCCGCTGCTTGCCACTTCTTCTTGATTACTGGGATTTCTGCTGATTTTCCTTGTCTCCCATATCTTCCATCTGCAATGTTCTCCGCAACTACCGTGCCACCTATCTTATGGCTATCTGCAATTGTGACAACTCCCTGTTTACCTTTATTTCACTCTGCCACCTGTTCTCCGCAACTAAAAACTATTTCTTTTTCAAAACAAAGGCCCCAACAAGCTCCGACCACACGCTATTGATTCGTCTCGAGTCAATATTTTCCTGATGTTGCGACTTCCGTCGGTCTATCGACTTCTGAGGCTGAATTTGTCTTCTCTGTTTCTTCACTCTGTGCAAACAAAGGCCCCAACTCTGGAACCTTGCTCAATGCTGAAGACTTGAGTTGTGCGAATTCGGTGATTTCCTGTTGCCATTCTCTAATTAGTTGTTCAGTTTTTGTGGTGACTCTTTCAGCCTCAGTTTCACTTACTATTGGCGGTAGCTTACTAAATACCTCTTGAATCTTTTGCCCAGCTTCAGCTGCCATTTGCTGGATTTCCTCTACCTTCTGCTTGAATGGTTTCCTTAGCTCTCGGAGGACTTGCTTTGTGGCAGCGTAATGCTCCTCTATCTTCTGTATTTTGGTTTCCAGTACCTTCGCTTGGTTGTAGAGCTGGGTTATGCCGATCGGATCAGTGGCTTCTTTGATTTATTTTGAAATTTGCTGAAGTTGTGCCAAGATAGGTTGGGCTTTCATGGTTAACGAGTTAGATCATTCATGTAAATGCTTCAGTAGGTTGTAGGCCTCTTTGACTGTCGTCCCCAGGGTTTCCTTCATTCCGGTTACCTGCTTCTATTTCATAGTAACCTTCTTAGCATATATCACGACGAGGTCTAGTAATTCTGGTTTGGCAGCTGGTGTTTGTTTGAGCTCTTGGTTTTCTTTGCTGAGATTTGCACATGTCATTTCCACTCGGACAGACCTTTCGACCATGGATTAGGCTGATATGTCCTCTGGCGTCTTGTTATCCTGGGCAATTACTATTGGTTAGAGGTCCTTGAAGATATCTGTTACCTTCTCCAACTTCTCCTGTAGACTTTCCTTCTCCCCTTTTAGCTGATTTCGCTCTTCAGTAAGCGTGATGACCTGCTATTGTTGCTGCTCGAACCTCTGTTGGAGGTCATTGTGCAACCCTTCTGCCTACTATGCTGCTCACTGAATGAAGTTGTATAGCTGTCCAATCCCCCAGTTCTGCATGCTCTCCGGCCTGACATGTCCTGGGTTGGCGGTCTTTCTTTGAGGGGTTGTCCGCTAGTGATTGATCTCTCTGAGTGCTCATGCGGTGATGTGGGTTGGCTCTATTGCAGCAATTGAGGTTCTAGGTTATTCATGCTAGTGGTCGGTTGAATTTGCTGCAGTATTATGTTGGCTTGCTGAAATGGGTTCAGCTCTTTTGGTGAGGGTGTTGTATATGCAGTAAAAGATCCTCCTTGAACTAATAGTTCTAGGAAAGTGCCTTGCCCCACCAGAGGTTGGTTAACCTCGGGTACCCTAGCCATACTCGAGTTAAATTCTACCTTGGTGTCCCCATTGTCTTGTTTCTTAGCTTTACTGGGTCTGAGATAATTGCTGAGGTGGATGGAGTTCGGGTGGATTGGTATTTGGAAGTAAATGAAGTATGGGGTGATGAATGGTGAGTATGAGGTGAAGAGGTGCAAGTGTGGGGTGGAGATGCTGTCTGAATATTCAAAACCGAGAACAGATCAAACATAGGTAGCACAGAGGTGACCTGGGTGGTAACCTCTGGCTCTTTTTGAACTGGTACTCCTGTATCCATGGGTTGGGTATGATCTTCCTCGGTGAGGTCAACTATTTTCCTAGGCACCATAATTCGTGCTTTATTGGCCTTAGGTGTAGCTACCGGGGGTTTAGGTGCCTTTCTCTCATGGATTGAGGTGACTGTGGCTACTAAGGGTGAATTGAACATGGTGGAAGGTAGGGCAGTGACAATAGGTGTGATTGTGGGTGGTGATGCAGAGTTTGAAGACTAAAAATCAGAAAAATAAGGAAACACTGTAGAAGCACTTGTGAGGGTTTGTATTACCAGATTTAAGTCCTTCACCCTCGTGTCTAGCTGGTCCAGTAAAGGTTTTAGCTGCAGTCGAGAAATCCTACTCGTTGTTTCCTCTGATGTCTCCCCTGGGAGTGATTTTGGCAACATTTCCTCAAACGAATAGTGAGGTATTCCACTTTTGACCTCCATCGCAACTCCTGGCCATGAACAGACTTCGGTGTGGAATGTTTTTTCTTCAACTTGAAACTTTAACAGTCTCATTTTGAAAGTGGTTTCACCCATGCAACTAGGTCTGATATATGTCTGCTTGTGGGTGGCCCTAAACCATATCTGCAAAGAATATCTATCCAACAGGTCCCTCGGAACCCTTTTCTATCTCGCCACCACATCCATGTCACTGTGCAGAATGAGAAAGCCTTCTCATTTGCCTCCATAGTCTGGAGGATCTCTCAAGATTCTCCGGGCGTAAACCTTAACACCATTGGTTGGTCGTTTGTGATTTCTGCGAAATTGTCTCACCCTCGGGTGGAGTCCATTTCCACATCACAAATGCCATTGAGGTAGCCATAAATATATGGCTTATAATTATCCTCATAGGCCTCAAACAATTTGTTCAGTAGAAAGGTACACCATTTTAGATTCAGCTCGGTTCCTTGGAGGCGGTGTTCCGCAAGCGAAATGGTGTCGGTGCATTTGCATTTGGTGTAAAGCCTCATCGTCTTACCCTCTATTAGATAGCATGAAAATCTCAACTAGATTGTTGATAAGGCACCCTCTTTCGCCCCCTTCCCTCCTCTTCGGGTCTCATATTTCTTATAATAATCTCATAGTCTCACTGCCTTCTTGGCTCACATTGGTCACGTTCTGGAATTCCATTGAGACATCCTTTCCTTCTGCTGATAATCTTATGAGCCTACTGATATCCTCTACATGTATCAGTATTTCTCATCCCAACCACAATGATCCATTCTGGACTCTGCTCAATAGGAATTTCGTACACTGCATTGCCGCTCCTGTTGTTCCAAACACTGCGAGGTTCCCGAGGTTCATTATTGTCAATTTTTGGATACTCTGAACTCTCTCATCGAGCTCGGGCTTGACGACTGTTGGTGCTACCTTCGTCACCTTTGTTCTTCTTTTGTATACCTGGAGTGCTGTTCCTGATCTCTTTTTATGAATTCCTCCTACTGGACTATCTCTTTGAACTTCCTCCGATGAAATTTCACTTGTTGCTGCAAATGTTTCTTGTTCTAACTTGGAATTTTCTGGCATTCTCGTGATTTTCTTCTTTCATGCGGGTTAAGTAATGTAACCGGCACGAATGAGGTTGATAAGACCCCATAACTAATTAATTTTTTCTATCTCTCCCGCGGCTATAATCGTGCGATTAGTTACCGCGGTGAGGTGTGTTCTGACATTGCTAATTGTGTCTTTGAGATTTGGGTAGACGTGATGGGTAATGATTATGGATTAATATGGAAAATTTATTACGGTATGGTTGTTACTAATTATGGAAGTTAATTCTCAAATCCGAGTGATCCTACAGATTGACAACGGTATGATGGGTTATTGTGATGGAATGATTTTTGACACGCTTGGTTTTCTGACACAGATGACACATTAGACATGACACCCCCCCTGACCATAATCAACTGTGATGTGGTCTTCGCATCGCAACAGGTGGATTTGTCCTCTACATTATTGTGATTTCTTTGTATCGGGAATCCTATTTTATTTCTCATCTCGGGTGCGATAAAGTTGTTGAATCGATCTATTTCTATTCTACCCTACTAACTCCTCTCAGTTGCGAGATTTATTTGAAAAATAAATGATGAAACTTACTCATGATAAGGCTTCAGGCGTGCGCCATTCACCCATCCTTGCAATTCTTGGCCATCCAGTTGTGCCAATTGAACCGCGCCTGAATCTTTAATTTCAATGACATGGTATGGTCCCATCCAATGCATTTTGAGTTTTCCCAGGAACTTTTGAAATTTGCTGTCGTACAACAGAAATTTCCCTCCGACAGTGAATGTCTTATGCTTGATGTGACGATCATGCCAAGCCTTCTGTCTTTCCTTCTAAACCGTTTGATGGAATTTCGCTAGGAATATTTCTTCTTCAAGCTCTTGTAGCTCGTGGAGGTGTTCAATGATTGAGTCTTCCTCTGTTAGATGTACTGTTGAAGCGATTAATAAAATTGATATGATAAATTCAGCAGGTACCACCGCCTCTCTCCCATACACCAGCTGGAAAAGAGTCTGATTGTGCAACCTTTTTACAGTTGTCCTGTATGCCCATAATGTTGCTGATATCTGCTCATCCCAGTCATCCTGATTTGCATTGCATATATTGGTTAGTCCTTTTTCTAAGATCTTATTGAATGCTTCAATGATTCCATTTTCTTGAGGGTGGTACGGGCTGCTCTTATGATGTTGCACCATAGAATTATATAATAGAGGCTTGATTGTTGTATTGATGAAGTGTGTACCTTGATCACTGGTTAGGCTTCTGGGGCAACCAACTTTGCTAATGATATTTTCAAAAATGAACCTGGCTGCTGTTTCTGCTGTGAAATATTTCACCAGTGCTGCCTCTGCCCATCTAGTGAGATAATATGTTGCAGTTATTATGTACCTTGCTTGTGAATGTATTGCCACTAGTGCAATTGGCCCTATGAAATCAACGACCCATTTTTCAAATGGCTGTAGTGCTCTTACAAGTTGTAGTGGCAACTCATCTTGGTGTGATAGACGTCCTGTTCTTTGGCAGACATCACATTTCTTTACATATGCTTTATTATTTTTATGAACTGTGGGCCACCATAACCCTGCTTGTAATATTTTTCGTGCGGTGGGTTTTGCGTCGACATGGCCCCCCACAACTCCACAATGACACTCCCACAAGATGTCTTCTTTTTCATGGTCCATGAAACATCTCTGCAAGACCTGGTCTAACCCCATCTTATACAGTTGTCTTGCTATCAGTTGATACTCAGCTGCTTTCACTACCAAATGTCTTCTCTGAGTCGCCGTGTATTCAGTTGGGCACTGTATTTTTGCTAGATATAATGCTATCTACTCCAAATAATCTGGGATGGCTTCTACTCTAAAGAGATCAGCATCCGGTAACTGATCATCGAGGGATCCCCCATTCTTACCATTTTCTAGCCTTGATAAATGGTTAGGACCCGCGTTTAACCTTCCTGGTTTCACTATCACTTTGAAGGTGAACTCTTGGAAGAGTAGGAGCCATCTACAGATCCTTCCTTCAAGCAAAGGCTTGTTAACCAGGTACTTCAATGATGAGTGGTCTGTGAAAAATTTTAACGCACCTCCTAGTAGGTAATGACGAAAATTCTGAAGAGAATACACCATCGCAAGAGCTTCTCGTTCTGTTGTTGTGTAGTTCCTTTCAGAAGTAGACAATTAATTTCTTGCAAAATAGACTGGATGATTAACGGAAGTCTCTCCTGGCTAATCTAACACTGCTCCTAATGCAATTTTGGATGCATCAATATGGACATGGAACTGTTTGTCCTAGTTAGGATGAATCGAGATGGGTGCATTTGCTAACTTTTATTTCAATGTATTGAGGGCATTAGTGCATTATATTATCACAAAATTGCACTTGATTGGCTGCTAATCAGAAAACTTCATGTAACTGTTTCAAACCAACTTGTAACTGAATCTTAGCCTCTTCAGTCTGAGAGGGCTCTTTTAAAGGCGTTAATGATATTTGATAATGATGAAACTAGATGGCTAACTCTACTTGGAAAATAACTTGATTGTGATGTGTGTAGGTTGGAAAGAGTACAAGTCTGCAATCATTGGGCTTATGGAGTCAAAAAATTTAGTAGTTCAGTGGTAATTTCTCTTGACATGGATGCTGAGGCAGGTAAGATTTTTTAGCAGAGGTAAATCACACATGAAACATGAAATAACACAGCCATTTCATCAATAAAGTAAGTCAGAGCATACACCTATGAATTCTGAGTATTAAAGATGAAAAACACTGCAAATGGTACACATAAAATATAGATCAAATAAGCACTAAAAACTCCATGATAATCTCAGGTTGGTCAAGAAAAATTCCTCTGTATTACTGAAATCAGTTAAATTACATAAAGCTGCAACACTGTCAAAAAATCTCCAACCCTTTACAAATTAGAATATCTGCCCTTTAATAGACCTTTTTACATGAGAGATGATCTTCCTCTTGGCTATATTCATTGAAATTTTCCTAACGATACCTTGCATAACAGGAAAACATGTGCTTTAATGAGAAAATGACAGCTACACTACAAAACAATCCTTTTCCTAATAAGACTCAAACTGTTAATTATTACATCAAATACCTTATCTCCTAAAATAGTTACACATATGAAAACTAATTCTTCACATGTTCAAATGAGATATTACAGAACTCATCACTACTTGACATCTTGATTACCCTCCTCAAAATCTGGAAACAAACCCTATTTTTCAGGAAAACATGTCCTTATCTTCAACGCATGATTTAGCTGATGGATTGACTTCATTTCATGATCTTAAAGTCATGGATGATTGCTGGCAATGTCCCTTGACCCTTTGAAATTTTCCACCTATCCAAAACTACCCATAAAATTTCTTATAAACCTTCAAAACAGCTCGCTACAAAAGTATGGCAGTTTCGTAGTGTACTTTCGTAACATACAAAAAATGACCTTTGCAATCAAATTTTTTGCTTCTTTCCTTCTACATTGTGTTCATCATGCCTGACACATCTTCCATATAATTTCCTCTCCTTGGAAGCTACCCAAAGTGGTTTTAAATGAAAAAATAAAGCTACAGGTGGTTTCGTAGCGTTTTCCTGGCTTCAAGCCTAGGAAACGTTACCAAATTGTGGAAAACTGTGTAAATTCTAGATTTTTGCCTAGTTTCAAAAATGTACCTTCCAGCTGCAATAATTTGGTTTTCAACATGCCATTGACCTTTCAAAACACAAACCATCTCAAACTAAGAGTCTTGAGGTGTTTCTTCTTCATTGATGATGAGTTGAGCTATTGGCTCCTCAACTACTATCATTTTTAGACATTTCTTGTCCAATTCCTTATGAATCAATTCTAGTTGTTCTTGGAGGTCTTTAACTTGATCCTTTAGCTTTTTGTTGGTATATTTCAAGTGCAGGTTCATTCTTCTGACATTTTTTACCTCTTTCCTCAATGGCATAGTCCATTTGATTAATTGTTGTGTGTTTTCTAGGGTCTTTGATACAATGTCAACCTGCTCTTCCCAAACCTCTTTCATATTTTCAAACTGAACCTTTTGGACATTATGTTTCCTTGCCTCCTTCTTCATAACTTCAATTTCATGATTATATAACCTTAAATGTTCTTCAAGGAGTTCAAACTCTATTTTTTCAATGACTTTCTCCTTTCATTTATTTGGCTTGCTGACTAGATATTTTTCTGTAGGTGATGAAAGATCAATAATATCTTGTGGTGGTTAGACTGTGTCAGTGTCTAGATGAACCTATTTACTACTTTCCAACAGTTTTATAGCATGTTTTTTCATGGGCTTCCTAGCCTGAAACAGAGAACCTACATTCTCACCTTCAAATTCTAATCTCTTTGCTGATTTAGCTTTCTTGATTTTTTTTCCACCTTCATCTATATCCTCAGCCTAGACTATAGGAGTCTCTTCAATATCAATGGCATGTAGTATGTCTTCTAAATTTCCTTTAGCCACTGTTTGGCTCCTTGTAATCATTTTACTTCTTTGTTTACTCACAACTTGTTCTTGTTTTGCAGGTTTGATCATTATTGACTTTTGTTTTGCAGGTGGAATAATGGGTCTATCAAATCTCTGCAACTGCTCTATTTCCATCATGATTGGCTCAATTTTCTTTGCCGCTACTAGTTCAATTTGTTTTTCCACTAAAGGTGATGGTATTCCTCTAGGTTTAGGAGTTCTTTTAGGGGTAATGGTATCCACTTCAAAACCACTAACAAACAAAAGTGAAGACCAATCTCTTCCTAGTATTTGTAACTCATCTAAAACCAACAAATTTATTAAGCCATGATGAAAAAGTGAGGTTTCACTTCCCTCAGATTTTTCTTGGACTTTATCTGCCATTTTTGCTAAAATTTTGTGTAAATAAATAGGTAGATCAAGATATTTCTTACCAAAAAAGTGAAGGAGAAGCTTGAAGCGGTAAGAATAGACTTTATGATATCTTCCTTCACAAGTGAAATATTTTTGGATAATAAGTAGTAGCTTTGAGAAATTTTCCTTCATGCAGCTCCTTGGAATGGAATTTGTAAGGTCAACTTCACTGTTTTCTAGCTTGATAAACTCTTTGCATTCCTCCATGTTGAGTTTGAACCCTTTGAACCATTTTCCTTGTCCTCTTGGAATCCCTGTTGTTGCTGCGATGATCTCTGGTGTTATAGTGAGATTCAACATTCCCACTTTAGTTGCTATTGCATTGAAGTTTAGGGAAAATTCTTTGGAAACCTGTACATGGCATCCTTGTAGTCTTTCAAAAAACTGTAAACATCTTGTCCTTCTGAATACTTATATAGTTATTGGATCTTCATTTATCAGGTTCATATTTGATGGCTCATATCTAAGACAATGGCCACCTTTATTTGTCTTCCTTTTTGCATCCATGGTTCTTTAAAGTCTTCTCTGCCTCTCTCGATAATGTCTTCTTTGCCTCGCTTGATCAGTGATATCTACAAACCTTTGATAATACCAGCCATAGCTTGGGCTCAATTAAATATCTCTCCAGAGCTCAATAACATGCAAAGAAGAAATAGAGAATGAAAAATGACTCAATTTGGAAATATTTTGAAGTTCGATGACAACTCATAAGATAATGATGACTCATGCATGCTTCAAATGGTGATGATGAATTCAGCCTTGACTATGTACCTTGATATTTACCCTAACTGACTCGAATGGCATCTAACTTATCCTTTTCAAATCATTTTCTGAAACCTAACATCTAATTTGACATGACAGACATGAAATCTTAATTTCATAGCGTTCTTAGTGTATTTTTGGGCATTTTCGCTATGAAAGTATTAGCAGTTTCATAGCGAAAAGTGAAATTTCTCTGTGTATTTCGCTAAAAAAGTACGATTTCTTGGCTAAAATGACACTTTCGGTGCTATAACCTTGGGAAATGAAAAATGTCAGAAAATTATGATAGATGTGACATGAGGGGATTTGAATGAGGGTGGTTTTAGACCTTAGGATAGGCTAAATAAGAAAAAATAAAAATTTTCCTTGACCAGGTAATGAAAAATGAATCCTATAACCCTACCTTTGACACATGAACCTTTAGGACTTTGTCAAATGATGTTTCATTTTTTTCTGGGTGATAACACATTCGTCACTCCATGTGAATTTCTCTGACTTTTGCAACATCTTTTCCAATGATGTTTTTATCTTTGCATAGTTGTGGATGAATATTCTGTAGTACCCAGTATGTCCGAGTAGTGATATTAAATTTTTCACAGTCTCTGACGCTTCTATGTTAACAATGACAACTACTTTTGCTGGATCCACACAAACACCTTGTTTACAAACAACATGCCCTAGCAGCGTCCCGAAAGGTACTGCAAAGATGCATTTCTTGAGGTTGAGGGAAATTTGGAGTTGTCTGCATCTGTCAAACATTATTCTCAGCAAAGTTGCATGATTTTTCAATAAACTGTAAACTGTACAATCATCCATGTATACATTAAGGAACTTATGGATACAATCCCGAAATGCTGCTATCACTATTTGTGAAAATACCGCTAGCGCATTTTTCAGTCAAAAGGGCATGACATGGGATGCAAACAATCCCCATTCGGTTGTGAAAGTGGTATTCTTCTTGTCTTCTTCTGCTATTCTCACTTGATGATACCCTGAGAAACCTTCTGTGAATGAATAGGCTTCATTCTGGCCACATTATTGAGAACCTCATCACTAAACGGAGTGGGAAATGGGTCATGTATGCATGCGTTGTTGAGGCTTCTGTAATCCACACATACTCTAATCTCAGATTTCTCTTTTTTTTTTTTTTATCACAATGGGACTAACCCACTCTACTTCCTCCACTAGAAAAATCAGCCCTGCTTTCAACATTTTATATATTTCTTCTTTGACTTTCTCCTTTACCCTTGGATTTAGGTGGTAAGGCCTATGCTTCAATGGTCTTGCATCGAGCTTCAATATTTTGCGCATTTCCCCCATGTCCCCTTTTATACCCTTTAGCTCCGCTACTGAGGTTGGGAATAAGTATTCATATTCCTGTAGAAGGTCGAAGATTTCCTTTGTCATTTCTATATCCTAGTAGTCTCTGGTGGACGCTATTTTGGGTTTCTCCGTGGTTCCAGTGTTCAGCTTCTTAGTCTTCAAGGGTAGCAGGTGCAGTCTTTCTCTTGTTGGTTCCTCGTGTATATCCCGCTCCCTTTATCTCTCTTCAAAGTATAAGTGTCAGATATTCTCTAAATCGTAGTCATCCATCTCACTATCTATTCGTTTGCATGCTACTGATTTTTTGATAATCTGCTCCGAGAGTGGTTGCTCTTCGTCTTCTTGAATCTCTGGAAAAAATAGTACTCTTTTGATGGCTTGTAGTGCATCTGTAACCGGTTTTGTTTCTCCTATAAAAGAAAAACATTGCGTAAACTTTTTCGCAACTACTTTCTAGGTGCCAGTTCCTCTCTTCTTTTCTTCGGTCAAGTACCAGGCCTGTGGAATTGTGTCTAGTGAATGTATAAAATTGTGCATCCACAGAGATTTTGGATACCCTGCTTTCTTCCAATTGTACTCACAATTTTCTAAATGCTTTGTGGGGTTGGAGTCCCCTTGGTATTTCTCAATGAATTGTGGTCCTGCATCTTCCTTGAAGCTAGCTCTTAGTGCTATTGCAACATCTTCCCACTTCGGAAGTGAGTTGCGATGGTTGACCCACCACCTTGCTGGCGTGGATTGTAGTGTTACATCCATAAGAGGGACTCTATGTTATATTGGTACCTTTTCTTCTAATTTTTCAATAAATGTATTTACAACATTCATATTTGATAGAGTCAGGTATCCTCTTACCTCATTTCCAATCCAGTTGAATCCTCGGATATTAGCACATCTTCTAGTATTAGTCTCGTATCCTCCCTATTGCCAATCATCCAAAGCTATTTCCGAGCCCAAGTTTGAAATCTGAACACTTCTCCAGCTTACAGTCCCTCCCGCTGTTGGATTGATATAGTCTACTCTCTTCCCTGCTGTCATATGGTAAAGGTGATCTAGAAGTTGAACATCCTCTCTGTTGTCAACATTTTCTGTATATCAGGGTCCCTGATATGGGTCAAGTGGCTGAGTGACCCTGACTTCCCTATCTTCAAATATCATCAATTATTTTTTCAAGTCTATCACTGCATAGTTCTCGAAGGCTCAATCTATCCCTAACAAAGCAGGATAGGGATCCTTGTCCCCCATGATGTCTATCACCTCAAAATATGTATATGTTTTCACTCCCGCAACTTCAACCTCGACCTCTTCTAGTAGTCTTACTATGGGCACAATATATTACTGATTTTCCATGCAGAGCTGTATTGGCGAGTATGTCAACTTTGGCCTTCCCAGTGCTTCCCACATCTTTCTTGGTAGAATGTTGACATCTGATCCTAGGTCGAGCATGGTGTCTTTGATTTGAAATCCCACAACTTGAGTATTCACACGAAATCCATTTCCTGTTATTCTCTTGTTTCTTTTTATCCTTCTTATGTATTTTTCAATTGAATCTCTTGACTCTCCCGATTCTGCGTTTTCCTGCACCACCAATTCTAGATTTTTCTTTAGTTGTTCCAGCATTGTTGCATTGGTTACAATTTTCAAAAATAGTCGGAACCAATCCTCAATCATTGTACTTGTATGGGCCCGCTTCTCTTTTTCTATAGTCGGTCATGGAATCTCAATGCCTTTACTCCCCCCTATTTGGGAAAATGTTTCCACTGCCTCCTTAAAATATTGCTTCTGTCTATCTGGTCTGTAAGAAATTTTTGGAGATGCTGGCTTGATCAGCTTTATCGGGTCCATATCCTGTGCATCCTCCCCTGTCTACTTTCCTCCCCGGGTTACTATGGCTACAATTTGCATGGGCTGAGGTTCTACTATTCTTGGTTCTGCATTCACTAGATTCGCTCCTCTCTATCTAGCTCTTTCCTCCCACCTCTTAATTAATTCTGGACAGTCTTCAGTTGTGTGTGTATTGACTCTGCACTGGGAGCAACATGATCTTCTGGGTAATAGACATTCCCTTGCTACGTTCCCTTTCTGGTCACAGTTGTTACACCATTTTTTGGTCTTCTAACCTATTACTATTAGATGGACCTAAGTACACCATGTAAGACCAATTTTACCCTAAGTAAAATTTCTTTCACTATGAAAAATAACTTAGTAAAACACATTTGTTTAGTTGTTTATGGTCTAAACAGGAAACCCCATGAGGAAATATTAAATAAATCTACATTTGTTTGATTTTCCTCAAGGAATAATTAGTTAAACAACAGTTTAATTAATATTCCTGGTTATATTTAACCCAAAACAGGGAAATTAATTAGATAAATCATTATTTATCTTATTATTTTCTTGGAATAATTATTTAAACCTTATTTAAATAATATTCCTTGTTAGATATGACTAAATCATTTATAACTAATTAAATTAATCATTATTTATTTGATTATTACTCAACCACATCCTTAAAATAATAAATAAATCATTTATTTATTTATTATTTACAAATAAAGGGATTTGACCCAAGTGAAATTCTTTTTCCCTCCAACAAATATAATAAAATATTCCATAAAAGTTTGATCTTGATTTGGTTAATAATATTTTAATTATGCACCAATATCTAGACTAACTCAATATTTTGTTATAAATAGAAGGGTTTTTCCATTCATTCACTACCTTTTATTGCCTAAAGATCACTCTGCATCTATACTTTTGGTCTGACTTTGATCCACCATCATTGTCATATTTTGCTATCATTTTCTTGAGAGCTCCCTTTGAGTTCCACTTTTTGTCTGGCTTTTCTACACCATTAAGAGAGAGGGATTTTAGATCTGAAGTGCTGAGGACTTACAAGAACCCATCCCATTGAGGAGAACTGGTAACATCCTTTTATGTTTTCCTCCTAGGAGCCATTAATACAAAATTCATTCAACATATTCTTGTCTTGTCTATTGGATGCATGGAGTAAATCTTGTTTTATTTACTGCTTAATGTATTTTAATGCATAGATCTAGATTTTTGCAACATTTATCTTGATCACCTGATTGTAGATCTAAGGATATTGTTAGCCATCTTTATTGTTAGGGCTGTTTGTTATGCACAACTAAACTGGTCTTTCTTTGTACACTTGCAATTAAGATTCATACTAACAACAGTTGTAGCACCTTACTGGTCCTCTTCCTCTAGTTCTACCTCCTCTCATTCCTCCTTCTCGACCTCTTGGAGCTTCTTTCACTCTATAAGATGGTCTGTCCAATCATTTTTACAGTGCATCGAGGGCTCTACAACGCTCTATATTATGCATTGTAGAAGTGAAAAATTCACAATATGTATTGTTTGGAACGTTGGAATATTTTTGCAAAATTGGGCATAGTCGTGGAGGATGACCAATGGCTTTGCATATTTCATAGTATTCGGTTGCGTTATGATTCTGTTGAGCGGGGAATCCTAGAAAGTGGGGTTGCGTTTGGTATAATCCCTGAGTATTTAACTGCACAACTCCCCCAACTGGTGAAGCCCCCTGGGTCCCTATTGCTGAAGCTCCTGCATTTTTCCCCTGCAGCCTCAGGAATTCTGTGGCCACGTGTCCCTCCATTAAACAATGGGTACACCACACATTGGGCCTTGCAGGTTGTATCGGCTGAATGTCCTTCAACTTCTCCATTAAACTGGCTATTTGATGTTGTAGCCCTAATATGGAAGGGTCTTGAATTGCTGCTCCTCCTCTGAAGTCCTAGATACCTCGCCATGGCTTCTATCTTCATGGCTTGCTCCAGGGCATCTTGTAAGGTATCAATATTCTGCTGTGTCAGTGGAGTTCTTGTCAACGAAAGAATTTCTTTAATAAACCAATCTCGTTGGTGATTTAAATCGATTGGGTAACTCGGTTTCCCACTCTCATCCTTGAATCTTCTCATTAGGTCCCACGCTGTTTCACCTTCTCGATGTTTAATCTCCCACAACTCAGATAGTCCTTGTTGATTTGTCCGAGGTAATTTAAATTCTTTGACAAATTCTCTCTTTACATTGTCTATCATTGGGTTTTGATGAGATTCAATCCATTTAATGAACCAATGAAGAGCTCTCTCTCTTAAAGTAGTTTGGAACTCGATCAACTTAACCGCCTTTGGTGTCTGCCAAGCCCTCCATATCGCCTCGTAGAGATACCAGTGTTGCTCCACATCATCGTTGCCCCTCCCAGAGAATTCTGAGTATCGGGTAAACGATCCCGTCATATTTATTTGTACGGGTGGTACTAAAATAAAAACTCTACTTCCTGGTTGTGAGATTGTATTACTAGCACTGTAGCTAGTATATATCTATACTGTAGACTTAACACTATTCAAATTGATAAACTCTCGTAACTTAACAAAGATTTTATCTGGTGGCTGATAGAGTACCAGGGGAAGGTTGGGAATAGATCTACTTGAACTTTTGGGAATAGGATTACCTTGAATTACGGGTGTCGGCCTCTCTAGAAATAGTTGTTCCATCGCAACATGCAACACCACATCGGATACCTCCTCGGGGCACGTATCCTCCACATTGGACTTTTCTCCCTCTTCTTTTTGGGCTGGGATCCTATACACTTGCCTAACTTCTTTGATGGTCTCTCCTATTCCTTGGGATCCCATCTGACCTTCCGTTTCCTTTGTCATCTGTGGTGCCTTCTCCTTGTCCTGTCGACTACTTTCCTTCTTCTCAAACTCCTTCATTACCCTTTCTCGCCACTTCTCAACAATCTGCGCCCTCCGATGTGCTCGTCGTTCTCTTAATCTTCTAGAGGTTTCGACATCCATATCCCTATTCCCCCTTCTAACTTACTTGTAGGATGTTTACCTTAGCTCCTTCCCCTAGTACTGGAGGTTTAAGTCTCCATCTCAGGCTTTTGAAATGCCATCAAACCCTCATCCACCATTAAAGCTTTGATCCACAGCGAGATTTCCTTCAACAGTTCTCCTCGCAATCCGGATCTGAATATGTCCTCAGTTTTTGAAAAGGATTGGTAACACTCAGCTGCAAATTCCACAATGTATCCTTCCAAGGTAGATTGTACCCAGAAATCTACAGCCCGGGTCAAATCGGTATCTAACCGATGGAGTGATACTATATCCGTGTGCATCCACTTGCGACAGACTCTACGCGACCCTCTAGGAAGTGACTTGACTTGTAGTCTCCGCAGCCAATTATAAAGTTCTTCAGGAAAATTTCCCCAGAAAATTTTGTACAACAAATTTAGAAAACGGGACTCGATCCTTGACATTCTTTTCCCTCTGCTATCGTAGCTCCGCTTGTTGCGATATGAACTGGTATAAGTGGTTATCCCACCAACTTCATAGTTCTCTCTCGTAGATCCACAATACCATGATCTAACTCCTAAATGAATTTTCAGGTCCCAACTATGGAACCATTTTTTGGCGAAAAAGGAGGTCTTTGAGGAAGACCCAGGTTCAGGATAGAGGCCAACAAGGTTTCCGCATTAGTCTAGCACAACGCCAACGTTTTCACCTTACTCCAAGGAGCAGAGCGTTTCACCTAAGGCGTGCTGTGACCTTAGTAATATTAGGAGACATATCATGTACTAGACGATTAAAACCATGAAGAACAGCTAAAGAAAATTGAAACAACAAACAGATCTAACTACTATGTATACGCTATTGCTCATCAAGCATGTTTAGGATGCTGAATTAAAATTTAAAATGGGGCATACATTCATAGTAAGTAACTGATTGACACACAACTCAGATCATTAAACACAACAATATCCATATTTCATTATCAATATTAAACGACATACATCACTTCGCAGAGCCTATTACAATGTGATTCAGTACAACAGAGATTTCACAGAGCTCTCCTACGGCTCTGCTCTCTCTCTCGGCCCTCTGCTGCACTGAATAACTAACTCATCTACGTTAGCTGATTGCTTAAATGTTCTTCTGCCAACCTGAATGTCAGTCTTTCCTCTTTTCTTGCTCCGCTGCTTGCCGCTTCTTCTTGATTATTGGGAGTTCTGCTAATTGTTCTTGTCTTCCATATCTTCCAACTGCGCTGTTCTCCGCAACTGCCGCGCCACATATCTTCTGGCTATCCGCAACCGTGACAACTCCTTGTTTACCTTGATTGCGCTCCGCCACCTATTCTCCGCAACTAAAAACTGTTTCTTGTTCAAAACAAAGGCCCCAACACAACTCTTGTGATGTCCTAGAAGAGTTAGGCTCACCAAGTCATCATCCGCGATAGTAATTTCGATGCTTGCAAGCTCATCCCGACATTGGACAAACTTTGTTAAATATTTCAGAATGGTGTCACCTTTCTCCATTTTGATTTTCTTGAGCTTGTCCTTTAGTGCCAATATTCTATGATCATTAGTGCTTTGAAACATACCTGTCAAAGCTTTCCACATTGCATATGGTGTCACTTTGCCATGGAGACTTGAGACAATGTGGTATCGTACTCCATCCTGTAAGATCCTCGTCACCTTTTCAACCTTCTTTTGCCAAGCATCAATATTTGCGGCGTCTGCTGCAGTGGGTTTTAGAATGTCATTATCAATGAATTCTTTCAACCCATTGTCCTCCAGTACCGCCTCCATCCTATCTTTCCACACAATATAATTGGAATTTCCCTTGAGTGCATACTCCAATCTCAAGCCATTGAAAGCCATCTCGATCCTGATTCGCATGTCACACCAAGAATAATTTTGCAAATTCAAATTCTATTCAGTCACAAACTCAGCTTCTCCTCCACTATAGTGATTTCCTGCGCTCTGATACCATGTAGAAATTATTAGATTCAATCCAATCAAGCGATGCATTAAAGCTACATACTGAATCCTTCTACAAATCAATTGTGGAGAATAAACACGATCTTCAATCACAACAAGTGTAGAAAGAAACAAATCAAACCACAACACAAATATTTTCCTGGGGAAAGCTTGTTGCTCAAAACCCCTCTATCTTCTATTGTATATTCACCATGGAATCATGAAACAATTGCAATGCACTCTTCCCAAAAGAGTCTCCTGCACTCTCACAACTGTCTCAAACTGACCCAGACAAAATCGACTAACACTTAGCCAATTTCCATCCTTTAATCAACCTGCCTTGCTTGCGCAATTCATGAGGAATGAAATCCCTATTATTTTGGAATTTTAGCCTTCCAAAACTATGCAAGGATCATGGGAAATCCAATGGATGTCTGGTTGCATGCGGAAAACCTACTAGTGATACAACTGATAGTTAACATCCCTTTAACCTTTGTCTCAAGTGGGTCTCCACTGGAACTGACATGCATGCAACTATTAATAGTAAATCATTAGTTCCATGGCAGATCACTGCATGTGAATTAAATCTAATTTAATTCACTTGATATCTCACTAGTGCAACAAACAATTACAACTAGTCCAACTGACTTTAACTCAATAAATTGAGTTGAATAATTTCTCATGCATTAAAATAATGCACCAATTGCAATTCTAACTCCATAACTAATAGAATCACTCTGCATGCCTCACCAACTACCCTCAACTCGAAATACATGAGCTAACTGAGTTTATCACACTCAATTAACTATTACAACTGATTATGAGATAAGATTACATTTTATTGTCCAATTTAATTAAGGGAAAATTAAATTAGGCATACATTTCTTGTTGACTTTTCAACAATATCCTCTTCTTTTTAAGTATCTTGTTCATTTTCTTCCTCCTCTTCACAATCTATGTAAAATAATTTCTTCTCAGCACACTTATGAACTTTAGTGTATTTGATATCACAACTATAGCAAAGCCCTTTTGCTCTTTTTTCTTCCAATTGTTGTGGTGACAACCTTGTAGGTTGTGGAAGTCTAGGAGTAGCAACACTTCCATCTTTATAGATGTGAGTGTTAGGCTTCCTTGTCGCCATAATTTTACATTCATTTTTTTTTGCCAACTTGAATGTCTTCTCCAATGAATAAGGTTCCCAAAGGCAAACTTCATGTTGAATATTATCCTTTAAAGTCCCTATGAATACATCAATCTTGTGTTCCTATGGAATATCAACTACCCTTATATTTCATTTTTGGAAGTCCTCAATGTGCTTCACCACTGAACCCTTTTGTTTGAGATTTATCAATTGGCTAAAGAAGGTTTTTGTCTTTGTATCCTCATAATTTTCTATCATTTCCTCCGTAAAAATTGACCAAGTGACAATATTTTTACGGGAGAAAAGCCATCGATACCATACAAATGTATTTTGTTCTAAATATAAAGTTGCCATGCATACCTTTTTTGTGCTTTGCACATTATTGAGATCAAAATATTTCTCTATCTGTAGTATCCATGTTACGTGATCCTTGCCATCAAACTTCTTCATATCAATCTTTGGAATATGGTGGGTTTTCAATCCAACATTAGAGTTTATGAAATCACGATTAAAATTTATTTTGTTCTCATCCTGAGTTTCATTGACTATATTTTCGCCATTAGGAATAATTTCTTGTATCAACTTTGTCAAACCTTCCTTCAAACCTTCCATGTCTACTTTTAGATCATTCTTCAGGTCTTCCATGTTGTCTTTCATTTTTTCGTCGATGTCATCTATATTAGTTTCCATGCCATCCATCTCAACTTCCATGCCATTCTTTAAACCATCCATCTTAGCTTCCATGCCTTTCTTGAAACCATCCATCTTAACTTCTACACCTTTCTTCAAAACTTCCATTTCATTTTTTGTTGCTATTTTCGAGAGCGAAATTTGGTGCACTTGCTCTTGTAATTTTGATATATCATGTTGCACTTCTTCCTCTTCATAAGTCATGGTAGATTATGAGGGTTTAATGTGCACTAAATTATTTTTAGGAGGGATTTTAGAACCCAATACTGATATTTATGCTTCAATATGCCCCTAGAATCACTTCAGACTAATTTTTCAAACAAGACTTATGCAATTCGAAAAATAAATACACACATTTTTGTTGATTTTTAGGAGCTCGCTATTGAAACTGATGTATCTCTGTAATTTCGGATCCATGAGATTTTATCTTCAGTGTTTTAGTAGCCCTATGAATCCTCTTTCCAATGCCACTATTTGACCAGATTTGGATTCTTCAAGACAAAGTTATGCCCAATCTCCCACAATGACCTAATTATGGATTGGTTCAGTAGAGCGAACTTGTACGACGTCCCACGTGTCCCTGTTTCCTCCGTTGGCTCTGAAATTGATACATAGGAAACTAAAGTCCATGTATTTTTGGCCACTTTTTACAGAATTCCAATCAAATGCTCAGAGGGAGATTGTGAAGATTTTCCCAAAGTCATCTCTTTGAGATGAAATTTGGGAGCTTGCAAAAACCCTAAATTCCACAAATCATATCTCTGACAATATTGCGAACCAATATCTAAAATTTTTACATGAAGTTTCTTAGGATTTCTTCACAAATGGGTTTTTTTATCATCTTTTGAACCTTCGTAGAAAACAATTTATAACGAAAATTCCACAATGACCTGTTTGAAGCAGTGGAACCCTAGAATCGAAAGCTTTGATACCAAATGTTATGAAACCAACTCCAAAAATAGAAGAAGAGAGAGATGAACGCCTTAGAAATTAGCCACTTCGAGGGGGAAACCTACTTTACATTAAATAAATGAAAAATTCTTGGATGATTCAAATGACACAACCTCCTTTCTATATATAGGAGTCCATGGGGTCACAATATAATCCTAGCCAACCTAACAATAATAATGTAAGGACACCATAATAACAATAGTGGATTTTTATGGGGCATAATAATAAAAATATGGGGGTTACAAGGGTATAACAATAACAATAAGGGGGCTACACTAACAACAATAAGGGACTACACTAGTAATATAGTGACCTAACATAATCAACAAGCATGGGAGAGATCAATACCTTTTATAAGATGACAACTATTTGCATCAATGATAGCCCAACTAAGGGCTTCAACCACAAGCAAGAAAATGAGAGGGGATAGGGGACACCTTGTATTAGCCGCCTTTGGGGGTTGAAGAATGAGGAAGTCAATCCATTGATTAAGAGGGGCATCTAAGATGTACTAATACTACTGTAGATCCAAGAAACAAAAAGAGGGTTAAAGCCCAAATGTAGAAGAATCAATCTAATAAATATCCAATCCCCCTGGTCGAAAGCCTTAGATAGATCCAATTTGTATATAAATTTTTTTTTCTTACGTGCATGAATAGAGTTAAGGCCTTCTTGTGCTATCCCAGTAGCTTCATGTATTTTCCTGTCCTTCAGAAAGACAAATTGTTCCAAAGATATATGATCTGATAGGAAAGGCTTAATATGAAGGGCTATGATTTTAGAGATAATCTTGTATATAGAGTTGCAAAGAGGGATAGGCTGAAACTGGTCAAAGGATACAATATTATTATATTTCAGGATAAGGGAGATGAAAGTGGAGTTGAAGGGGGAAAGTATTTTTCCGTGCTTTGTAGAATATTCCACTATCTATATCAGATAATCTCCAATAAATTGGAAGTAGAATTCAATAGAGTCCATCCAAAACTAGACCTTTATCTTTTTGGAAACTATGGAGGACATATTCCAATTTGGGCTTCGTAATTTCCTTCATTAACTCTTCATTATCATCATCCTCTATAAAGAGAGGAAAGAAAGCTACTATTTGTAAAATCTTGGGTGATTTGAAGATATCTTTGAAGTATGATACACCCTCTTTAGAGATATCCTTAAAGGAGGCGACTTTAGTTCCATCAGTTTTGTTAAAATCCCAATTATTATTTATGGAATTCCCGTGGCTTGCTATTCTATGGAAGAAGTTTTTGTTTTCATTGTCAACCTTCAATCAAAGGGCTCTACCCTTAAGTCATCATTCCTTCTCCTCCAATAGGAGGGCTCTTTTTTTCGCTTCAAGATATTTTTGGACTGATATTTTCTATTAAGAGAGAAGAATGATCCCTATTCATAAGGATGTCCTTTATTATTCTTCAATTTCAGATAGGGACCTCTCATCTTGACTTTCCTTCTCCACAACCCATTGCGAGATGAACATTGTAAACTATCAAGCAAGAACTGTACCGAGTTCTCAGTTTTTTGAGGTACTAAAAAATCATCCGTTTTTGAAAAGAGTTGATTCAGAATACACCTTTTTTAGCATATTTTTGACACTTTAATTTTTCTTATGTATCAAGTATGAACATTTTTTTAAATGCCAATGATTTTCATGCTAATTTTGAAAAGTGTTGATGCAACATCAACCCCTTCTTTTAGAGGACTTATTTTTGACACTTTAAATTTTTTGATATAATTAAGTATGTACATATTTTTTAAAATGTTGGTCATTTTCATGCAAGCACATGCAGAATTTCAAACGCATCAACTTTTTTTTTGACATATTTTTGATACTTAAAATTTTCTTATGTTCTAATTATGAACATTTTTTTTTATTTTTTTTAAATTTCAATTATTTAACCTTATTTTTCTTCTTGTTTTTCCTCCCAAGATGTTTGTGTTTTAAGGGTTTTCCGAACTTGTGTTTTTTGTTTTTCTTGACAATGCTTGCTTGTAATGAAAATTTTAATTTTTTTTGCCATATTTTAAAAAAAATAATAAAATTAACATTTGGAGTTTAATTATTATTATTATTATTATTTTTATATCACTAATTAATAATTTGATATACGTAAAATAATTGTCAATAAAAAATAATAATTTAATACACACTTTGCATACAAATATAATTAAAAAAATACTTATTTTAGGACTATTTCGCTAAAAATGACATGCTAAATAAAATATAAGATTGGGAAAATAACAATTTTCATGAAATTTTCATGAATTTTATAAATTTTATATAAAAAAATGTTGATTTTTTATTTATACAAATAAAAAATAAAATATAATTAATAAAAAAAAAAACATTAAAAGAAAGAATATATATATATATATATATATATATATATATATATATATATTATTTTAATGTTTTTTAATTATTATTTTATATATTTTTAAATTTTTAAATTTTTAAAATTATATATATATATGAAAAAAATAAATAAAATAAATATTGAAAAAGTAAAAATAAAAACAATTAAAAAAACAGTAAAAAAATTTAAAAAAAATTATAAAAAACATTAATAAACAACTAAATAAAAAATAAAAATAAATCATTATTATTATTATTATTTTTTAAATTAAAAAAAAACATAAAAAAAAACAAAATATTGTTCCCCTTGGCTCTCTCGTTGGTTGTTTCCGAGAATTGGCTAGTATATATATATATATATATATAATATATATATATATATATATATATATATATATATATATATATATATATATATATATATAATTTATTTAGATATATATTTTTTGTTTTTTTTACAAATTTTTTTATGCTGCATTATTTATTTATTTATTTTTCGTGGGTCATTTTTTTAATGTTTTAATATATACTGTTATTTACTTGGTATTATTTTCGTAAGTGTTTTGTTTTTTTTGTTTTTGTTTTTATTTTTTTCAATATTTTTTGTTTTGCTTTGTTTTGTATTTTGTATTTTTATTTATTTATTATTTTGTTTTAGTTTATGTTTTTTGTAGGTCTGTGTTGATTCTCGACTAGCAACCTGATCCCACTATTTGTCAATTTGATAATTGATTTTAAAGTTTTCGTTATAATAGATCGAATATGCTCCCACAATGTGTCAATTTCATGGTTGGTTTTTAAGTTTTCATTGCAATGGGTCGAGTTCGCCTACTTTACGTGTCAGTTTGATGGTTTATTTTTAAAATTTTGTTGCAATGTGTCAAGTTGTCTTAGTCTAAGATTTTAAAATAGCTATACTTTTAGCATTTAAAAAAATTACTCTTGGTATAATGACTCTTTCATTCAAGTGTTCATTTTTAAAGTTTTCTTAATCATATAATTTATCCATAATGCCATGGTTGATATATTTAAAAAACTTAAGGTTTTCTGTAGTCATGATCTTTGGTTTTAATTCCATGGTTCAAAAATTGTCAAAATTTTAAGGTTTTTCTAAGTCATGCTATTTGATCTTTAACACCATGGCTGAAGATTGCTGGAATTTTAAGACTTTTTAGAGACATAATATTTTATCTTTAATGCTATGCCTAAAAATTGTTGGAATTTTAAGGTTTTTTGGAGTAATAATATTTTATATTTAACGTCATTGCTAAAAAATGTTGAAAATTTACCCCGAAAAAAAAGATGTTATTCCAGCGTCAACACTTTTCGTTTTCAGGGTGTTTTTTGCACCAAAAAAATAGGCTTTTATTAGATTTTACTGCACTTTTTAAAAAGTGTTGAAAATTTACCTTGAAAAAAAGTTTTGATGCAACATCAACACTTTCCGTTTTCAGGATGTTTTTTCATGTCTTTTGGGGTTTTTTGGCTAGAGTTCTCATTTGGAGTTTACAGTTCCCGTTTGATAGTTTACTTTGTTGATGGCATTTTTTGCCCTTTTAATGTAAGTTTCCTGAAATTGAACTGTAGGAGATGATCCCAAAGCTAGATCATAGGGGGTCTAATGTGCCTTAATTTTTTTCAATAAGAGATGGGTGATCAAGCCAGCTGGGGTTCAACTTGAATGGTCCCAGAGGCTTTTTGAGTTAGGAATCATGTCCATAATAACAGGTTTGTGATCAACACTCCCTCTGAATCCACCCATTGATGAATATGGAAAGGTTGGTCCATAAAGTTTTCAATGATGAGGAAATGGTCTAGTATTTTAGCAATATATGAAGGACCAATCCTATTATTCATCCATGTAGGGACTAGTTTTGCAGGGAAGGAATCCACCAACCCAATATTCTTACCGTCCACAAAATAATTCACCATTGGGTCAGGGTGTGCAGAGGGACCCCAAATTTCGGATTTCTGTAATGTAAAATTCAGGTCGCCCTCAAGGTAGATGAAATTAGATCCAATAAGAGAGGCTAGCAATGTTTTCCTAGAATAATTTCCTCTCCATATATGGTCATAAACATTTAGACCAGTAAAACAAGACCCATCATCTCTTAATGTGAAAGAATTATCTAGGAATGACTTGGAGACCCATGCAAGGAAAAAAATAAAAGGGTAGATTTCAAGCTAGTGATTAACCCTCTAGATTTCCCCAAAGCATCAATATGATGGAAAGACCAATTTGGGAGTAGGGGAGACAAAACAGACTCTAGGCTTATGTTCATTGATCATAGTCTCTTGCAGAAATATAATATGAGGTGACATGGATGTGATCAGTCTCTTCAGAACCAAGGGTTTTGAGGGGTTAGCTAGCCCCTGAAAGTTTAAAGAAAGTAGTCTCATTCTAAGAGCCTCTCAGGGTCTGTTGCTATAAGCGCCCCAATATTTGAATTTTGATTCCCTTGTTCCATCTCTGAGGAAGCTTGTTTCATGGATAAGGATATACACGATTTTCTTCCCCTTCTCAAACCTTCTGGTAATAGTTCATTGATAGTTCCAAGACCCCCACCAGGTTTAGGATTGAAAACCATTTTCTAAAGGTCACTCTCTATGGGGTCAGAGGAAATCGATCAGAGGCTGTAGTGAAGTTTGTGCAAAATTGTAAGGAGGGGGGGGGGGGGGGGAAGTAGTCCTCAGAGAGGAGAGAAAGGTTGGTGATGGGGGAAAGGGGGATTGAAGGGTACCCCCTTCCATGGAGAAATTACATCAATGGATTCAATCCGATCATGCAATGTACTAAAACAAGATACTTATTCCTTATACAATATTTGTGGAATATAAATCATGATCACTCAATCCCATGCAAGTAAGAGAAATAAGTAAATCAATTGCACAACACAAGATTTTCCTTGGGAAAAAAATTGCTCAAAACCCCTCCATATTTATTGTATAATCAACCAAGGAATCATGAAACAATACAATGTATTTGTGCTAATGACAACCATATACACTCTACCAATTGCTTCACACTGATCTAGGAAAAATTGGACATAAACATAGCCAATTATCAACCTACCCTCAGCCTACCTTGCTCATGAAATCCATAGAGAAATAAACCCTTATTAAATAGGAAATTCAACCTTCCTTGATTGCGCAATTCATCATGGGCTTCCTGTGGTTTTATAACTGCACTTGGGAAGTTTTCTAAAAATACAACTGATAGTTTACTTGCCTTAAACCTTTGTCTCAACTGGGTCTCCACCAGAATTGACATGCATGAAACTATTAATAATGAATCATCAATTACTTGGTAGATCACTACTTGTGAATTAAATCTATTTTAATTCATTTGATCTTCCACTAGCTCATCAAACAATTAGAACTAGTTAAACTGATTTTAACTCAATTAATGTGAGTTAACTCATCCCACCCACACCACACTAGTGCTACAACTGCAACTCGAACTTGTTAATAATAGAATCACTCTACATGCCTTCCTTTGACCCTAAACTCGAAATTATTGAGCTAAATAAGTCTATCATAGTTAGTTAACTATTACAAGTTGTTATGAGATAAGATTACAATTAATTTTCCAATTTATTTAAAAATTGGTTGCACACCTTCTCACTAATGTGTCACTAGAATCCATCACTCATGTGTGACCTTAGATCCCAAACCAGTGTGTGTGCATTTTTCTTGTTGAATTTCAACACTCCCTCTCAATAAGAAAGGGATTATCTGCTACCCCGATCCTGCCTCTCTGGTATTCGAATTTTCTCTTCAAAAGCGCCTTTGTCAAGATATATGCATCTTGATCCTCCATGGGAATGTAATGCAACAACATAATGCACCTCTGAACATAATCTCTGAGATGGTGGTATCAGATGTCAATATGCTTGGACCTGTCATGGAATACCAGATTAACCAAGATTTTTATGCAACTCTAGTTATCACAATGTATCACCGTCGGATCCATCTGATGACCAAACAAACCAACAAGTATCTTCCTCATCCATATGACCTCACATGTAGCCTAGCTAGCTTCCATGTACTTTGCCTCGGTTGAACTGAGTGCAACTGATCTCTGCTTCCCGCTGTACTAAGAAATTGCTGCTAATCCTATGCTAAAGATGCCCTATGATGTGCTCTTCTTGTCTAATGGACTACCTGCCCAATCTGCATTGGTGAAGCCTTGAAGCTTCAATCCCTTTGTCTGTCTGTACCATAACCCATACTCTGTAGTGCCCTTGAGATATCTCAACACACGCTTCCCCGCCTTCCAAAATATCTTGGTAGGCTTAACCATAGCTTGACTAAGCTGGTTAACTACGTAGCATATTTCTAGTTGTGTGTTCACCAAATACATAAGTAAACCCACAAGATGCCTGTAAACAGTAGCATCCACTACCTCACCTGAAGTGGCATCCTCCTTCCTCCAATTCGTGCAAGAGGAGTCTCCATGGGTTTGCTGCCCTCCATGTGGAACTTCCTTATAATCTCCTTGGCATACTTGACCTGAGATAAAAATAGCTCCCCATATCTTTGCCATATTTCCAAGCCAAGGAAATAGTGCAAGAGCCCCATGTCCTTCATCTCAAACTCTCTTGCAAGATCCTGTTTGCAAGAAGTTATGAGCTGCTCATCACCTATCAGTATAAGATCATCAACATAAAGTATAATAATCAAAATCTTACCATCAACCATGATATGATATAGGTCCACATCCACTTAAATCTTTGTGAATCCAAACCTAGTGAAATAGCTGTCGATCTTGGTGTACCAAGCACAAGGTACTTGCTTCAACCCATACAATGATCTCTTGAGTTTGCACACATGCGACTCCCTGTCAAAGGTATCAAAACCTTCTGGCTGTTCAATGTACACTTTAATAACTCCATTGAGAAAGGCTATATTTACACCCATCTGATGTATCTTCCACCCCATCGGCGCTGGGAGTGCAAGGATAGATCTAATTGTTGAGTACCTTGCAACCGGTGCAAAAGTATCCTCATAGTCAATCCCCTCTACCTGTGAGAATCCTTGGGCCACAAATCTAGCCTTTTATTTCTCCACACTCCCATATACTGCTTGCTTCACCTTGTAGATCCACCTGGATCCAACCACCGACTTCCCCAATGGTCTTTGGACCACTTCCCATGCACTGTTTCTGATAATGGAGTCATACTCCTCAACCATGGCATCAACCCATGTTGGCTTCTACATTTCTTCCTCAAAAGAGGATAGTTTTGTCACAATACACTCGCTCATAAGAGCCATGTATCCAAAAGAGCAACTTGTCTACGATACCTTTCTCTACTCCGACGCTAACTTGCAGCTCGTCGCATGCTCTATTACATCTGAATCAATGTGTCACCTTATCCAATGCGTTCGACTCATTTCCGTGGATGGCTCGCATGAGTAGTTTTTTCCACTCCATGATCTCCGCTCGTGGCTGCTCCACATCCCCGAGGTTCATCATTTAGAACTAAGAGTTCTCATCCGCATGTGTCAAGCTCCCTCTCAAGGGACAATCACATGGCTTTCTCCTCATCAAATTTAACATCTCTCCTGAAAACTGTCATCCTGTTAGCCGGAAAATACACTCGATAGTTATAGGGAGTATTCGTGTACCCAAAAAATATCCCAACCTTTGCTGTTGGTTCTAGCCTTTTCCTGGCATCTTTGGTCACATGGAAACAGACAGATGAGCCAAAAATTTTAAAATATGAAACATCTGGTTTCTTACCCGAAAAATCCTCCTCTAGTGTACTCATGCCAAGTATCCGATGATGACTACGGTTCTGCACAAATACTACTATGTTGCATGCCTCTTCCCACAGATGCAAAGGTAGGCCCTGATCATGTAACGTAGCTCGTGCTGCTCCCATAATTGTTTTGTTATTTCTTTCTGCAACCCCATTTTGTTGTGGGTTATGAGGTGCAATCAATTCTCTCCGAATTACTTCTTTGGCACATAAGTTCTTGAATTCATTAGAGATATACTCACCACCATTTTCACTCCTTAGAGCCTTCACCTTCTTCTCGGTATCTTTATCTACCAATTTTTGAACTCACAAAACTTGGAGAACATCTGATCTTTCTTCTACAGAAAGAAGATCCAACACTTTCTAGAAAAATCATCAACAAAAATCACATAATACCTGTGCTTTGCTGTGGAAGGTGTAGATAATGGTCCACACACACCTGAGTCAACTCTCTCAAGGATTTCCGCTGCTCGGTTCTCCTTCTCATGAAAAGTGGATTTAGTGTAATTCCCCATGGTACATCCCTTGCATGTGTCTATCTGTGCAAGAGTACCCTTTGGAAGACTTGTAGAAATTCGTTGCATGATCGTCATAGCACTGTGGTGTAGATGACCCAATCTCCTGTGCCATAACTCACCTGTATCCTGACTCACCACCTTCCATGCTCAATGCTGCGCAACCATCTACATCAAGTTTGTAGAGGTTCTTGACACGAACCCAAATCTTCTTTAGCTGTGCTGTGGCTTTGTGACGAAGGAACGCCTTTCCTTCACTGAAAACCACATCATATCCAAGATCCTCCAACATATCAACTGCAAATAAATTATTTTTCAAGCTTGGTACATGCATGACATATTTTAATATGAAAAGTTTACCTGATTGTCTCTGGAAAGTAACTGTACCAATCCCAATAGTGCTATACCTCCCGTCATCACCCATATCAATGTGCATATGAAGATACTTCTCCTCCAAGCTACTAAAGGGTTATTTGTTTCCCGTCATGTGGAAATATGCTCCACTATCCAAGTACCACATAGATCCCATCACAGTTGATGCCATGCATGCGATGAGAGAGAAGTCCAACTCAAACTATGAGGCCAAAGCTTCACCTGCTGTAGCTCCTAGAGCCTTCTTGTTGTTGTTCTTCTTTTGTGGACAATTTTTGGAATAGTTTCCATGATCATGATAGTGAAAACATTTTAGCTTTGAAATGTCATGCTTCTTGCCTTCTTTTCCGGTCTCATATTTGGAATGGGACTTTTTCTCCTTCCCATTCTTTGCCTTACCATCCAAGGCGCAATTTTCCTCATCATCATTCTTGGATGAGGATCCATCCCTGGTATTCTACTGAAACTATTCTTGTACCAAATATGACCATAGTTTCTCCCAATATGGTAACTTCTCCCTCCCATTCACAGAGTCCTGGTAACTATGCTAGTTCTTGGGAAGGCCTAGAAGTGCTAGGCTCACCAAGTCATCATCAACTATAGTAATCCCAACACTTCCAAGCTCATCTCAACATTGAGTGGACTTGGTCAAGTATTTCTGGATTGTGTCGCCTTTATCCATTTTTATTTTCTTGAGCTTGTCCTTGAGTGCCAATTTTCTATGGGCACTAATTATTTGAAACAGATTTTTCAAAGCCGTCCACATAGCATATGGAGTTTCCTTTCCATGGATACTCAAGAAAATATGATATCGAACTCCCTCTAACAAGATCCTCCTCGCCTTTGCTACCTTCTTCTGCCATGCATCAAGAAGTTGGGCATCTGTTGCTGTGGGCTTGGGAATATCATTATCTATGAATTCCTTCAACCCATTATCCTCCAACGTTTCCTCCATACTATCCTTCCATGCAATATAATTCGAACTATCCTCGAGTGCATATTTGAGTCTCAATACATTGAAAGACATCTTGATCCACTTCTAGCTCCAAAGAAAGTATCTGCAAATTTAATACTGTTCAACACAAACTCAATTTCTTCTCCATTATTGTGATTCCTGGCACTCTGATACCATGGAGAAATTACATCAATGGATTCAATCCAATCAATATGCAATGTATAAAATAAGATATTGAATCCTTCTACAATATTTGTGGAATATAAATCACGATCGCTCAATTACATGAAAGTAAAATAAGTAAATTAATCGTAGAACACAAGATTTTCTAGGGGAAAGAAACTGCTCAAAACCCCTCCATCGTTATCGTATAATAAACAAAGGAATCATGAAATAATACAATGTATTTGTGCTCACCAAAACCTCATACACTCTACCAATTTCTTCACACTGATCTAGGAAAAATTGGACAAAGACATAGCCAATTATCAGCCTACCCTCAACCTTCCTTGCTCACACAATCCCTAGAAAAATAAACCCATATTAAATAGGAAATTCAGGCTTACTTGATTGTGCAATTCATCGTGGGCTTCCTGTGGTTTTATAACTGCACTTGGGAAGTTTGCCAAAAATACAACTAATAGTTTACTTGCCTTGAACCTTTGTCTCAACTGGGTCTCCACCAGAATTGACATGCATGTAGCTATTAATAGTGAATCATCAGTTACTTGGTAGATCGCTATTTGTGAATTAAATATATTTTAATTCACTTGATATTCCACTAGCTCATAAAATAGTTAGACCTAGTTAAACTGATTTTAACTCAATTAATGTGAGTTAAATAATCCCACTCACACCACACTAGTGCTACAACTACAACTGGACCCTGTTAATAATAGAATCAATCGACATGCCTATCCTTTGACCCTCAACTTGAAATTATTGAGATAACTGAATATATCACACTTAGTTAACTATTACAAGTTGTTATGAGATAATATTACAATTGATTTTCCAATTTATTTAAAAATTGGTTGCACACCTTCTCACTAATGTGTCACTAGAATCCCTCAGTCATGTATGACCTGAGATCCCACACTAGTGTGTGTGCATTTTTCTTGTTGAATTTCAACATTCCATTCAAACCAACGGTTGGAACATAAACATTTCCTTTATAGAATTCACTTCAGAATTTATACTGTGTGAGGGGGCGCTGCCTTAGTCCAAACCCTTGTGAAATTTTTGAAGCCATTTTTTCTTTAGCTTCCCACTAGGAAATTCCTCCCCCAAATGGCTCTATGAGTGATAGTGAGTGCATTTATATGGAATTCCTTCATAATTGAGGTCTTCCGTGTGTGATTTATGTGAAAATTTCAATCCAGAAATCTATTTTTGCAGTGATAGATTTGTTTCTCCTACTTATTTTTTTCGAACAGATTCGATTGTATTATATTCTCTGAAAAGGGAGAGGAGAAGAAGTTCCTCATTACAACATTTCCCCAAATTTGATGCAGAGTGAAATCTTCTTGGGGATCATTACATGATATATGCTACTTTAACTGCTATTTTTTTCCCTTCTCTTGGAGATAGAAACTATTGCATTTGTAATGTACTGCTTAACAAACTGATCTAATAACAAAATACATTTAACTTTAACTGTAAACTAGATATGTTGATGCATTTTAAAAAAAAATTACGGAGATTCAGGGATTCTGAAGAGTCATTTATTCACAGTGTTTTCACTACCTCTATATCTACTTTCTTGGTCGTAGGAAGTGGAGCCTTGCTATGATTTCTTGCTGAGAGCTTCCTTTATGAATTTGAGAGATTCTTCCAAGTGGTTGCAACGATTCTTGATTGTCCTCATATCCTCACCGCAAGTTTTCCATTGAGATCGAATGTAAGCCATCTCTATTTTTTTTCGCTCCTTATCTTGCTGGATTTGGTTTCTTAAACTTTCGATCACAATTCGATGTAATATTCCTAATTAGCAGTGGCTAATTGGAATATTCGATTTTGCTCAATTTTTCTATCTATAGATTATTAATAAATAAAATTTGAGTGGAGAGGGTCTAACTCCACTCACTTAGTGGAATAAAACACACTCCCTAGTAGCACAACGTTGTGACTTAAAGGGAGCCAAGGGGGGCCAAGCACCACATAGAGAGGGGGCCCACGTATGCTCTAGAAGCTACTGCACAGATGAGGATGAGCACGTGGCAAGAGAGAGAGGCTACGTTGAGGAGATAGGCCTTAGGGTTTTGGAGGAAGGCCAACGTTATAAAAGAGGGAGGATCCTCCTCATTTGATTCATTCGTTGTTGATGATATTGAGTTGGTCATTTCGACTTCTTGAGCACGCTGGCTATTTAGCCTGTCTGCAGCACTATTTAGTACATTGAGTGTCTCCGGTCAGAGATCTCTCCCTTAGCCCCAGGGGACTTCGACTGCCTTCTTAGGCAAGGTTATTTCTTCAGCATTTTGTGGGAGGTTCTGGTGTTTGGGTTTGTTGCGGAGCCGGGCATTCATAGAGACTGCATGTCACTGAGAGGGAGGACGTAGTCCATCTAGGAGGTGTTCCAATTTGGGATTTTTGTAGGAGATTTGAGCAGAGATTTTGAGCAGAGGATCAGAATTTTCCTTTGGGAGGATTTTGGTGGAGTTTGAGGTGGTATTTCAGTCATTCCTATTCAGCCTCTGTGCAGAGCCTTGGAGGCCAGCATAATTCCCTAAGGGGGTGTTTTTCGGAGGCCAACCATTTCTGGTATGGTTTCTGGGTTTTATCAAGATTGGTGAGTAGAGGAGGATTCCATATTTTCAGCTCATTCTGATAAGGGGAGCAGCCCATAGTCATCATTTCATTTCAGTGGTAGCAGCTACACGACAATTTTCCAGCAGCTGGGACGCAGTTCAGAGTGCAGCCATTTCCAGTGTATTCTGAGAGTATTTCTTCACTTGCCTTGAGCAAGTTTAGGTGCCATCACTCTGATCACCTATTTTACTTCATTATATTTCTCAGTTTAATCAAATGGCTTAGCATTCTCTCTCTATATTTCTGGATGAGTTTCTGTACATTATTTCTATGCTATTGTATGTTTGCTGCACTATTATATATATATATATATATATATATATATATATATATATATATATATATATATATATATATATTTTCGAGCATTATAGTTCTATACCACTTGGTGTGTTTGTTTCATACTCTTAGACAGAGTCTGGAAAGGGCCAGGTAGCCTCTAGATTTCATCCTCTTTCAGAGGCAACATATTTGGTAAACGCCCTCCCAGTCCATCTCTGGTTGGAGTTTTCTGTGTTTTAGAGATATCCCCGAAACAGGATATTACACTCGATGTGATTTGCAGAAGGCACATGGATGCTGCCTATATTCCAGGGGGTTCATTTGCTAAAGAAAACTGTGCTCAATTGAATTGATTTCCTCTCTGTTTACTGTTTATATTGTTCTGAATGCTGCTTCCCACTTTTCTGATTTTTGTGAAGAGGAGAATTTGATTTTTTGTTGCTTCGATTTTACCTGATTGGTGAGGAAAAAGCAACTAAAAGAAAATGGGAAATAATATTTTAAGGAAGGCAGAAAGTAGTGAGGGGAGGGATTACGGGTGTGGAGGGAGGTGGGAGAGATGGGATGGGAGAGTGAAGTGTGAAGGGGAGCGATGTGATAAATTCATTTTCTGCCCATCGCCACCTTCTCCCAGCCTCAAAAATCACACTCGAAAATATGCTTAAGGTCCAACACCTTTCGGCCAGATCCCTGCACCTTTCTTCCGCGTGACCCAGTGACGGAACCGAGCGCAAAAGAACTAGGCGCTTATCAACCAAATAACCGGGCTAAATATTAGCCGTCGATCTTTGCAGATCGAACGATCTTTGTGGATCAACACAGTGCCTGTGGCCTGTTCCATTCATCACCCAAACCGTATGCACACTGTCCGATCATCCTGTCGAATCAACGGTCCGCAGTCTATTTACCCTTGTGGTCCCCGCGCCCAAAAACACTGTCCGAAAACCGGTGGTATTCATCGCATCGATTTTCAGAGGTGGGCGGTATTTCTCAAAACGGAGTGATGCCATACATTATCTGGCGCGTGTCTCTATGTAGGGCCCTGAAACCACCGTCCATCACACATTATTGTTCAACCAAAGTCACGACGCGATATTCCCGACAGCCGTCCGATCTGGAGGTCTTCATCCGACGGTTATCGCTTCACGAAGATGCACGAGTTTTGATCTAAGTCTACAATGTCCCTGGCCAACCGTTCATCACTCTCCGACACAGTTTTAGCCGTTGATCTTGTCTCGAGAACGAATGGTACAGATCATTTTCATTCCGCGTTGTCAATCTCGCTTCTCCACGTCATCATTCTACGTGCTCCCATCGCGCATTCATCCGTCTTCCATACATATATTCCTATTCAAAGGTCAAACGTTCATTATCTACGTCAAATATCATGCATTCCTTGAACCCTTACCAGAACATTTCTCCGCCATTTCTCTGTATTTTCTTCGTCACCACCCCACGCACTTCTGCCGTTTCATCATGTCGCGTTGCTACACAGTCATCCCCACTGCATCGCCATCCCCATGCATTTGTTTTCTTGACTATTTTGCGTGTTTTGTAGGGTACGAGCGGCGATAAATTTCCATGATTCACAACTCTTAATTGCAATGGATAAAATACAGGAAAGGATCATTGTTCAGGAGCCGAAACCATAAAGAAAATTCCTGGGAGGTTGTTGTGATAAAAATTCCATTAAAGAAGCAGCGGTAAAAATCTATCAAACCCTCCAAGAGCTATTCAAAACACATATTGCGCAGATCTAGACATAAATATTGCAGGCAAAGAGTATCAGTGGAAGGTAGAGAATTAAAGGCATGCAATTGAAGATTTTGGATCCTGAACCTACCTTTTGAAAGCAGAGCACCAGGTCGAAGATCCTTGTTACACAACAATTTGTCACCGTCCCTACCATTCCCCGTCTCGCACATTGGAGGGCTTATTTTGTGACCTGTAAGCAGTAATATAACTTGAAAATACTTTCATGGCATTCCCCTGAACATGTACTTTCATCCCCCTGAAGACATCTCCTGTTGAAAAACCCTAAAAACACCCCTTTTTGCATTGGCGTGGGCAGCCAGTTCAGTACCCGCGCCAATGGGGAAAATCCTTCAAAGAGGTCGCGCCAATTGGCGCTCTGTCCCAGAGTCGCACTCACGCCAGCCAATTTAAGGAGTGTTTTTAAAAAATTAATGGCGGAAGTTTCGTCCTAACAAATTCCTGGACTGCTATCTATCTTGAGTTGGGAGGTTTGGCTACGGATTTCCATAGAGAGGAAGTGGTTTGCCACCTCTCATGGAAGCTTCCTTGATGATAGGGCCAATCCCATGATTATAGGGATCCCAACTCCCCTTCCTCCATCTATAAAAGCTTGCTCATCTCCTTTGCAAGCTAGTCTTCAAGTTCCCAAATTCTCAAGAGCCTTATGCTGCAAGAGCCTCCATAACTCCCTTAAGGCCAAATCCAAGCAAGGAGACTATTGTCAAGATCTGAAGAGAGAGGTTTGTCCCATCCTTGACAGGCTTTTCGAGACGTGTTCTGCTGGCGACCCGCCGAAGGAGAATTCAGCGTCAGAACTATGGTTGTATTCTTCCTTTGATTGATTAATAATAAATGACTATTGGTTATGGTTCCACTCTTGTTGTTGTTTATAATGATGAGTTATGTCCTTTCTGACTGACATATAGTTGCATCTACTGGATTTTACGCTTGCGTTTGTTTTGTTTCTCGCATGTGCAGGTGTCCATCACGGAGATTGTGGGGATCGTGATCTACCAGGGCTAAGGAACGGGAGTGCTACCTCTTCTACAAGCAACAGCGTTGGACTCCAGGTAAGCCTTCATCGCTAGTTGGTTTATTTGCAATTAGGAACCTGCGCTATAGCGTGAATGATTGTTGCTAGAACTGGTCTGGGCTAGTAGGGATCTCCTCTGTCCGTAGAGGGGATTTACTTCCACAACAAATTGGCGACTCCGCTGGGGACCGTTAGCTTGTTGTCGTTCGTTTTATGAGCTACAGACGGAGCCTGAAGTTGGCCAGATAGCCTTCGAAACGCTTTTGCTCTGCAATTGCGAAGTAGATCAAAGCTGCTTTAGTCAATCTCCGGTTTAGTTTGTAAACTGAACACTTGGAGCACTGTCTTGTCTGTTCGGTTGATTCTTGATTCTGCTTGCTTGATCAACTCTTTTGGGTTGGTTCTTTCTGTGAATTTGGGTTTTTGAAAACTCCAAACATCACTGGTCTGATCTTGGATTGCTTATTTTTTATTTTGGCATAGCAAACTTGATTGGCGCGTTTTTTAGCGTGACAGTCGCGCCCATTGGCGCTAGTTGTCAATGTATTACCCGCGCCAATTCTGATATGGCGCTAGTTTCAGCCTGACAGTCGCACCAGTGCTAGGGACTGCTAGGGTTTGCTTGATTTTGAGCTTTCTGAGCCTGATCTCTGATTTTGGTTTCATTTTTTCGACTGCTTGAGTGTTTTGGAGCCTTGATTGACTGACTGTTACCTTCGTCCTTTGGTTGTTTGTCCATTTCCATCGATTTTGCATTCTAGCCCTAGGTCATCTAGGTGCTATGGTGTGTCGAGCCTCCCTTGGGAGTTTTTGGTTTCTATCGGTTCAGTCAACCTTGTGATTGCTTCCCTGCATTCTTTTGACAATTGTTTATCGTTTTATTGCGCTATTTGAGTGATTGACTTCTCCTTCATTCGAATTCCGCTTTGTCTCGTTTTGGGCCTAGATTACACGGCTCATTTGTGTCTTTGGGATTTTCTTGGTTTTGAGGGATTGTTGGTCGATTTGAGGTCTGATTATGTTTGCTATTGAGTGAAATTTGTTTGTTTTTACTCTCTTATCATCGTTTCTCGAATCGCTTTTGCATTAGTTTTCATTTTTTTTAGTGCACTTTGCTTTGATATATTGAAAATATATAAAAAAAGATCTCTTTTGCTTTTCATTAGTTAATGTGAATTAGATATTTTTGGTGTTATTAGTGATTGGTAACCTTGAACGAAAAGCTTTTTAGTTTTCATTAGCTGCATTAGAGACATCATTGGTTGTTTTCTGTTCATTTCGTTATTGTGTGAAAAGCTCTCAACTCTCTCATAAATAGCTTTCATTGAATGAAATGATATACTGTGGCATATAGAGTGCATTTAGGAGATTTTGAGACATTACATTCGCTAGGGCCTGAAAACTGAAACGTAATTGAAGATAAACTTTAAAATTTACTCAATTTACACTAAGGCAACATTGAAATCTAACGAAACACATTTAGAGGTCTAGGCTAGAAACGTGTTCCGGCGTCTTAAAACCTAGTAGCTGTCGTTCGCCTCTTGGCTTTAGATAGTGCTAGTACGGACTTGTGCTCCCCGTACCATCACGTATATAAAGGGAGACCCCACTAGGTTTCTATCCTTTATCCATAGGAAGCCGAGTCTGCCGCCCTATACCCGTGATACACCGGACACAACATTCGGGGAGATTGCCTGCACGTACGTTAAGTCCTTGGTTGATTTATCTTTCATTTTGAAACCAAGGTGTATATTGCAGTTCACGGTTATTTGGTACACCCTTTGCCTAGTATTCCTGAGTAGTCATTTGATCTTTTCTGACTCTTTAAATTTTAAAAGATCACCAAGCGCTTGTCCTTTCACGCTTGCTTCAAAATTGAAAGAGATAGAGTCATATTTCATCCGTTTCTCGACTCTTAAAACATGAAACGGTGAAGTTTCTAAGTTTCAATGTCGTAAAATAAATCACCCGCAATCACACGCCCTGTTAGAATTTGCTTGTTGGCCGTTTGATTGTGTGCCTTGGTTTTTAGCTCGTGTGCAGTTTTGATTTGTTGATGGCAACTTTTCCAGAGTTCACTAACCAAGGAATCCCCTCTGATGGGAATCCTAGTCATTTTCCTCCTTTTTGGAATGTTGGTGCTCCTTATATGGCAACATTGTCCCTTCCTGGGTTAACGATTGGGTTGCATGTTTGGTTGTTTTCAACCTCTGTGGTTCCAAATATCCCGCCTACTATTCAATCAGTTCCTCCGTCTGGACAACATCATGTTGATTCCAAGGTGGAACTCTCCCCTTCTTCGCCTATTTCTACGTCCTCCTCTTCTACTTCACCTGGTGAAAGCCTGGATTCGAGTAACCAGGTGGTTAAGAAGAAGAAGAAGAAGACAAAGAAGAAGAAGTTTGTTAAGCGAGAGGCTAAAAGTGCAGCCAATGTTTATGAAATATCTCCTCTTGATATACCTTCCAACCCTCCACGGAAAGTCAAGTTCCCTTGCCTGTTGTGCACGGGAGACCATATTCTTCGAGACTGCCCTGGCATCCCCAAGGTGCTCGAAGCATGGTCCGACGGCCGTCCGCCGTTGCCTTTGAATTTCGGGAGTCAGGTTGGGGGCACGTCTTCAGCTGTTGTTGGTAAGACTCCTAAGAAGAAGGGTAAGATTACCAATCCTTGTAAGTTGTGTGAAGGGCATCATGCCATTCACCTTTGTCCTTATATGGATGAAGCCAAGCGAATTTTGGACAACTCAACTATTTCTACACCACGCCTCTCGGCTGGTTATAAATAACTGTCTTTGCGTCCTCCACCAGCTGATCCTGCGATCGGTCAAGAGTCATCCTTGGTCGATCCCACTCCCCCAGAAATTCAAATTCACGAATCCGTCCCTGACCAACCATTGGTCATAGGATCGGTTGAACTGGCCCCGTCCGCGTTGCACCAGGTCTTTTCTGTCGAGAGTGGATCTCACACCCTCATATTGGTTTCTTGATTGTTCGGGGTGGAGAAAGATTCTCATCCTATATCTCAGGAATTTTTCTCCTCGCCTCATTATTACAGGTCCCTCCGAAGATACTCCTCCCACCTTTGAGATGGAGGTTGTGGAGGATGCCCCTTCTTCTTCCGTAACACCAGGGGAAGACCATCTCGGATTGATGGTGGCCCCTCCAAGTAGTTTGGTCGCTTCCTTTGATTGGAGTCGACTCGCAGGATACCGCCTTCTGTCTTATGTGCCTTTCGAGATCATAGTACAGGCTTTTGGTCTGGTCGTACCCAGCACCATTATAGACGAAGGCACATCTGTTAGTGTTTTATCCTCAACTACTTGGCAAGCTTTCGGTTCGCCACCGCTTGCGCCTGTTACGCAGAATCTGTTGGCATTTAACAGAAGAACGAGTCAACCATTAGGGATCCTTCCAAGGTTACCTGTTACTTTGGGAGGTAAAACCGTCCATATGGACGTGATGGTTGTCCCAGGCCCCTTGGATTTTAATTTACTCTTGGGCCATGATTTTACTTATGCCATTGAAGCACTTGTCTCCTCCCTCTTTCGTGTGATGTGTTTTCTGCACCAAGGTGAAATTGTGACCATCGATCAGCTTGCGTTCTTTGGTCCGAATATGGCAAATGACACTTCATCATCCCTTCTGGTTTTTATCCGTTGTGTTGCCCCCATGAGTCAACTATGTGGCTACCTACCCCGTGCCTGTACCCAGTGATAGTGCCATTGTGCATCAGGTGATGGGGGCACTAGGTCCTGACTTCCAGGATGTTTTACTTCCATCAAAAGTGGAAATATTGGAAGCGATGAATTCTTGTTCATTATGATGAGGTCGTCGAAGGACAGTTCGTTTTCTTGTGTCGAGCTCCTTAAAAAATGAAACAAGCTGGTCCGAGCATGGTTCTTTTCTTCTGTCAAGCTCGTTAAAAAATGAAACAAGGTGTTCGGAGCATAGTTCGTTTTCTTGTGTCAAGCTCGTTAAAAAATGAAACAAGGTGTAAGGAGGATAGTTCTTTTAATGTGTCAACCTCGTTAAAATAATGAAACACGTTCCCGTTCAATTCGAGTCTTTGATAAGTTCTGGTAAAATCCCAGTCGAGTATTTCTCTTGATCTCGTAACTTGAACCTTCACTCCATCTGCCTTTCATATGGACTGAAGCTTGGGCGGCATGTACCTTGAATTGAGTCACCATGCCGGGGGCATGCTTAAATTTTTCAAGCATAGTTCGTTTCCGTTTCAAAGCTTGTGTAAAAATGAAACCGGTTTCAAGCATAGTTTATCTTTGTTTCAAGCTTGTGTAAAAATGAAACCAACTTCAAGCAGAGTTTCCTGATTTCAAGCTTGTGTAAAAATGAAACCTTTCCCATTTTAACTTTTGTGATTGCCATTTTATCAGCCTATTTTTGCCAGATGAGCCTTGGTTTTCTCATTCCATCGTCACTATCTACTTGGCCGATCATATGCCTTCACTTGGTTGTTTCACCCATTTCTGAGGAACCGCTGCAATGAGTGGTCTTGTTTGCCAGCCTCTTGACTTTTACTTGTTCTGAGTAGTTCCACCATTACCGGAACCAGTTGCTACCCTTAATACCACTCGTTCCTCCAGGAGGAGTTGACTTTCAGCTCTTTTCTGACTCTCTAAACATGAAAATATTATCGAGGCCCTTGTCGTTTCGATCTCGTTAAAATGGACACGAATCGACATCTACCCAGTATACGTTTACCCCTTTTTCGGGCTGGGATGGATTATTTACGAAAAAGGAATACCCTAGCCTATCGCGACTAGGAGGTTTTCTCGGACATAGTTTTCTACCTTTTCGGATCTGAGGAACTATTTACGAAAAGGGACCTTTGGAGTTTACTTTTCTGCTGTCTTTTCAAACTCTCTAAACATGAAAAGACACCGAGTTCTTCCTTTGTCAGACTCGTTAAACCCTGATGACATCGGATTCAGTCGAAATGACGTTCTCCGAGTTCCTCCTTCCTAGGGCTCATTAAATGTACTAGGATGGATTCGCCCGAAGGGCGGACTTATATTACAAGCATATGCTATCCCCTTCAAGCTTGTTATCAAAAATAATTGGGGTACTCGCCAGAAATGGTGGGGGAAAAATGGAACCATCGTCGTCGTCGTCGGCAGTATGTCGCTCTTGAACATGGCACTTGTCTGCATCAGTGTCGGGTTGGGGACATCTCATCTCGTTGCTTCACTTTGCCTCCATGGGTTTGGGTAATCTCTTTTGACCTCTCATCTGTTCACTGCCTCGTCGCCATGACCTCTGATCCGTTGACGTCAAATACTGCCAAGTCCATTGTCGTGCCGTTCATATGTTCAAGAGAAGTTGGCCTCTGCAAATATCAACCTTCCTCTGTTTCTCATATGATCCTGATTCGCAACAAAACATTATGTTTCTCTGTCTCACGTCGATGATGTGGGAATCATTATGGCCCACCTTCGATCAAGGTCACTTCCTGTCGACTTCAACTCATTATCCAGGAAGTTGGTCTAGAGACTCCTGATGGTACCTTGGAGCCTGCATGCCTCAATGGCGGGTTCGTCGCATTCGACGTGAGGTTTACATCATTGACCTCCGATCGAGTGATTCTGCGGGTGTTCGACGTCAACTCATTTATTCGCACGCCGTAGATTGTACCTTAGTACCTTGAGGATTATTGTCATTATTGGTGGTTTCTCTCGCGTCTGTTAACAGCTTTCATCATTGGCTGGTAATCAGACGATGTTCTTGCATGTTCGACAGCTCACCTATTCGTAGCCAGACATGCGTGTTGATCGAGATGGAGTGCAAGACTACGGATTGTGTGGTATAAATCCAGGGGCTAGAGTTTGTGAATTATTATGATTATTTACACTGGCTCACTTCTTTGAATGGTTGTGACCATACACGAGTCTGTTATCAATCCTCTTTGGATAGGCTGCGTCCATGCCTTGGATACGGATTGTTGTATACAGTATGGATGGTGCATCCATACCACATATATATATAATGTATTTGGACTTTATCAGTTTTCACTTCTTCATACGGAGTTTTAAAAAAATAGTTTAGTTGGACATTCTATGAAAGCATTTCCACCCCTCTCTCTCTTTAGGGCCTCATACTTTGAGGGCATACGTACATAGCAATTTGTCACCGTCCCTACCATTCCCCGTCTCGCACATTGGAGGGCTTATTTTGTGACCTGTGAGCAGTAATATAACTTGAAAATACTTTCATGGCATTCCCCTAAACATGTACTTTCATCCCCCTGAAGACATATCCTTGTGAAAAACCCTAAAAATGGCCCTTTTTGCATTGGCGCGGGTAGCCAGTTCAGCACCCGCGCCAATGGGGAAAATCCTTCAAAGAGGTCGTGCCAATTGGCGCTCTGTCCCAGAGTCGCACTCGCGCCAGCCAATTTAAGGAGTGTTTTTTAAAAATAAATGGCGGAAGTTTCGTCCTAACAAATTCCTGGACTGTTATCTATCTTGAGTTGGGAGGTTTGGCTACGGATTTCCATAGAGAGGAAGTGGTTTGCCACCTCTCATGGAAGCTTCCTTGATGATAGGGCCAATCCCATGATTATATGGATCCCAACTCCCCTTCCTCCATCTATAAAAGCTTGCTCATCTCCTTTGCAAGCTAGTCTTCAAGTTCCCTAAATTCCCAAGAGCCTTATGCTGCAAGAGCCTTGATTATTTCCCTAAGGCAAAACTCAAGCAAGGAGACTATTGTCAATATTTGAAGAGAGAGGTTTGTCCCATCCTTGACAGGCTTTTCGAGATGTGTTCTGCTGGCGACCCTCCAAAGGAGAATTCAGCGTCAGAACTATGGTTGTATTCTTCTTTTGATTGATTAATAATAAACGACTATTGGTTATGGTTCCACTCTTGTTGTTGTTTATAATGATGAGTTATGTCCTTTCTGACTGACATATAGTTGCATCTAATGGATTTTACGCTTGCGTTTGTTCTATTTCTCGTGTGTGCAGGTGTCCTATCACGTAGATCGTGGGGATCGTGATCTGCCAAAGCTAAGGAACAGTAGCACTACCTCTTCTACAAGTAACAACGTTGGATTCCGGGTAAGCCTTCATCGCTAGTTGGTTTATTTTCAATTAGGAACCTGCACTGTAGCGTGAACGATTGTTGCTAGACCCGGTCTGGGCTAGTAGGGATCGCCTCGTAAAGCGGAGAGTTTACCTCCACAACAATCTGAGACCACTTGAAAAGATTTATGCATAGAAAACAACGCCCTCAAGGTTTTATTTCAGCAGGATTCTCTCTTCAGGAAAGGACGGAATGTCCATGTGATTTTAATTCTAAGCCGTGTTCCTGAAGAGACTTTCACCTAGCGCATTTATTCCTGTAAGCAGGTAGCAGGGTACAAACAACATTACAAAGTCATCAAACAGTATGGGCGTGCACGCTTCCGCCATTTTGTTTTAATTAGTCAAATTAAATGTTCAGCGCCTACTCCTTTTTGGAGCTTTCTTGTTCTCCTATAAAGCTCCAAAAGAACAGATGATTTAGGGTTCCAGATTTTATCAGAAAATTATGTAGTGAAAGGATTTTTGTATACATTTTGTAGAACTCTTGTATGAAGGCACAAAGCCCATAGGGTCTCAGTGAGGAGGAGTTCCATCTATTAAAGAGGATTATGGTATTTGGTATTTCACAGTCTGTAACTTTATCTTATGTGTTATTTAAATAGATCACTTCATTTCATCCATATTTCCTGTATCATGTTTTGGAATGCGAGTGGATCACTGATTTTTGGTATGGATTTATCCTAGCTGATACCCACGCTCGGATCAGTCAAGCACTTTAAATATGGCTCATGCATGATATTCTGTTCCATTATTCATCTAAACCGTATTTCTGCTATATTAGTTTCTTTGGGAGGGTGTTTTTAAAACACTATTGTCATGTATGGATTCTTAGATTGGTAAGCCCATGCATGGTGGTATTGTGTATCTGGATATCAGCTCAATGTTAACTAATATCTCCTCAATATTTCATTCACTACATACATCTTCTGATAACTTATTTCTGTGAGGTATTTCTGAATTGGCCCTCTTTACAGGTAAACTATCCCTACGAATTATGCATTGCTTTTATATTAGATTTATACACTTTGCCTACTGTAATATCCCTTCCATAGGTTCCCGATTTTACGAGGTCTGGTCCCATTCGGATTAAATTTCCTTGTTTTACCAAGAGATAGCATGGTAGTCATTGATAACTCCATCAGTATACTAGAATGCTCTTTGCTATATAAGATATCCCTAAACCTTTGGTCCTCACAACTCTTCATTGTCTCTAGGAACGACAACATCTTTTTGGCGCCGTTGCCGGGGATCGAAGTTGAGAAAATATAAATCCCTGGGCCTTGAGAAAATCTAATTCACTCTTCAAGTAGGTGAGCATGGAGAGTTGAGAGTTGTAGATCCCTCACCTTGGCGACTCACAATTTCTAAACCTTTAAGAACTCCATTGGTGATCGGCGGGCCGGCGCGATTATGCACGGACACATGAACTCCTTGGAGACCATGTCGCGTTTACAACATCAGCTATCTTTTGAAGACCAAACCATATCCATTCGAAGACCTTGAACAGTTTAGAAGCCATCCAAGTTTCATGGTGAGTGTCGGAATAATGTATACGGCTTGGCAAGAGTAGAAAGTGATACAGCACGGGTTATTCTTTTCGGCTCAAGTTTCAATCCGTGTAGAAAATATTTTCAAAATCGATGCATGAAACATATGAAGGCGAGATCAAATTTGAACTCAAGAACAATCATATCAATTTAGGGAACCTAGAGAATTTTTGGAGAGTCTCCCTCCCCCTAAGCAAGAAGAAATCATATTACTTGTTGATATGCAGGAAGGGGATGATTGGGCCTTCAAGAGCCACACTGAAGATGCAGTGATCCAAGCTGTCAAGAATGCAGGTAGCCTACCAGTCATGGAAGGCCTAAAAGAAGAAAGTTTACAATGTACATCATGTCTTCATTGATCCCGTGGCAGAGTATATGGAGGCCCTAATTGGCTCAAGTTCCCAAACATTGATCCTTGGCAGGGGACAGATACATCAGGAGTGGTCACCAACGATGGTGAGCCCATTTTGAAGAACACATGCGAGCACCCTGTGGTTATCTACGATGCGATACGCCTCTTATCCTTTTTGTTACTGCTTGACTGGCTGCACTGGCATTATTGTATCACCTAGAGCATCAGAGACTTCCAGGTTAGAGTAGAGTAGGTAGGAAAAGCTCAATAAAGCTCAGTTTGTGAGCATGTAGTTAGTTGTTTTAATTTCTGCAAAGTTTAGCGAGCCAGACAGTCTAATCTTGGCTTGGTTGTTTTTCAATTTCTGTTTTAGAATGTAGAAAAGAAATCTGCTAGACAGTTTAACCCAAGCAGATGTAGTTTAGGTAGAGAAAATGTGAGACCAACAGTTTAATCTGGTCTCATGAAGTAATAAGGGTAGAAGTAGAATAGGTTTATTTTTCATGTTTGCAAAATTGTGAAATTATCCAAGAAGGTCCCAGAAGAATATGAGGAGATGTACCTGAAATTATTTTAGTATTTTAAAGAGGTGTTTGCATGGTCATATCAGGACCTGAAAACTTCTGACATCAGCATAGTGCAGCATACAATTCCTCTAAAGGGAGAACCTCAATTTCAAAATTGGGGATTGCAGAATATGAAGATACAAGGGAATGGAGACAGTGAGGACTTTCTGGGTCTTGTAAGAGACTTAGGATTTCTGAGGAACGAAATGGTGACTGAATCATCAAGTAAGACCATTGGGTCTTATGATTTCGAAGCTGACAATTTGGCTGTGTTGGCAGGTATTGCAAAAGACAATCTATCTTTTGGGGTTGCCTCGGATACAGATGAACTGCTGCAGTGATGGAAAATCAGAATGTTATTCTGATAGAAGACGAAAGGTAAGAAGTGCTAAAGATTGGGGTTTATCGAGAAGATGATCGAGGCGGTCGAGATCTGAAGTTCTCGACACATCCGGGGGATGAACGTCTTTGTCCCAGTGGAGCCAATGTTGATTATTTCAGCCACCATTAAATCTCTAATGAGCAATCCCCTTTTGTCTGGCCTGATAAATTCATTTTCCGCCCATCGCCACCTTCTCCCAGCCTCAAGAATCGCCTAAAAAGGCCGTAAACCATACTAAAAAATATGCTTAAGGTCCAGCACCTTTCGGCTAGATCCCTGCACCTTTTCTTCCGCGTGACCTAGTGTCGGAACCGAGCGCAAAAGAACTAGGCACTTATCAACAAATGACCGGGCTAAATATTAGTTGTCGATCTTTGCAGTTGGAAAATCTTTGTGAATCAACACAGTGCCTGTGGTCTGTTCCATTCATCGCCCAAATCGTATGCACACTGTCTGATCATCCTGTCGGATCAACGGTCCGCAGTCTATTTACCCTTGTGGTCCTCACGCCCAAAAACACTGTCCGAAAACCGGTGGTATTCATCGCACTGCTTTTCGGAGGCGGGCGGTATTGCTCAAAACGAAGCGATGCCATACATTATCTGTCGCTTGTCTCCACATATGGCCTCGAAACCACCCTCCATCGCACATTATTGTTCGATCAAAGTCACGGCGCGATATTCCCGACAGCCGTCTGATCTGGAGGTCTTCATCCGACGGTTGTCGCTTCACGAAGATGCACGAGTTTTAATCTAAGTCTACAGTGTCTCTGGCCCACAGTTCATCACTCTCCGACACAGTTTTAGCCGTTGATCTTATCTCGAGAACGAATGGTCCAGATCATTTGCATGCCGCATTGTCAATCCTGTTTCTCCACGTCATCATTCCACGTGCTCCCATCGCGCATTCATCCGTCTTCCATACATATATTCCTGTTCAAAGGTCAAATGTTCTGGATGTCTCCGTCATGCATTCCTCGAGCCTTTGGCTGTTTATCCGCCATTTCTCTTGTATTTTCTTCGTCACCATCCATGCTTACATCGTTTCATCATGTCGCGTTGCTACACAGTCATCCCCACTACATCGCCATCCCCATGCATTTGTTTTCTTGACTATTTTGCGTGTTTTGCAGGGTACGAGCTACGATAAATTGCCATGATTCACATCTCTTAATTGCAATGGCAAAAATACAGGAAAGGATAATTGTTCAGGAGCCGAAACCATAAAGAAAGTATTCGGAGGTTGTTGTGACAAAACTTTCATTAAAGAAGCAGGGGTAAAAATCTATCAAACCCTCCAAGAGCTGTTCAAAACGCAAATAGCACAGATCCAGACATAAATATTGCAGGCAAAGAGTATCAGTGGAAGGTAGAGAATTAAAGGCATGCAATTGAAGATTTTGGATCCTGAACCTACCTTTTGAAAGCAAAGTACCAGATCGAAGGTCGTGTAGACCACTCAAAATATTTATGCACAGCAAACAACGCCCTCAAGGTTTTATTTCAGCAGGGTTCTCTCTTCAGGAAAGGACGGAATGTCCATGTGATTTTAATTCTAAGCCGTGTTCCTGAAGAGACTTTCACCCAGCGAATTTATTTCTGTAAGCAGGTAACAGGGTACAAACAACATTACAAAGTCATCAAACAGTATTGGTGTGCACGCTTCTGCCATTTTGTTTTAATTAGTCAAATTAAATGTTCATCACCTACCCCTTTTTGGAGCTTTCTTGTTCTCCTATAAAGCTCCAAAAGAACAGATGATTTAGGGTTCTAGATTTTATCAAAAAATTATGCAGTGAAAGGATTTTGGATACATTTTGTAGAACTCCTGTATGAAGGCGCTAAGCCCATAGGGTCTCAGTGAGGAGGAGTTCCATCTGTTAAAGAGGATTCTGGTCTTTGGTATTTCACAGTCTGTAACTTTCTCTTATGTGTTATTTAAATAGATCACTTCATTTCATCCATCTTTCCTGTATCATGTTTTGGAATGCGAGTGGCTCACTAATTTTTGGTATGGATTTATCCTAGTTGATACCCATGCTTGGATTAGTCAAGCGCTTTAAATATGGCTCATGCATGATATTTTGTTCCATTATTCATCTAAACCGTATTTCTGCTATATTAGTTGCTTTGGGAGGGTGTTTTTAAAACGCTATAGTCATGTATGGATTCTTAGATTGGTAAGCCCATGCATGGTGGTATTGTGTATCTGGATATCAGCTCAATGTTAACTAATATCTCCTCAATATTTCATTCAGTACATACACCTTACGATAATTTATTTACGTAAGGGTATTTCGAATAAGCGCTCTTTGCGATAGCGTATTTTGAAGGATGTTTTTATTTATATTTGATTTGTAAATTTTCTCTATAACGATATCCCTTCCTTTGTTTCACCAATTTACGAAGGTCTTGGTCCCATTCGAATTAACTTTCAACGTTTTATAAGAGATAGCATGAGAGATGGTCGGTGATAACTCCATACGGTATACTAGATACTCCTAACTATATAAGATTTTCTGAGCCTTTGACGGTCTATCACAACTCTAGCGTTTGTCTCTAGGAACGACAACACTTCAAACAAAGAAGGCAGGGGGCATATTGAAAGTGGAACGCAACAATGTGAGTATGCTGCACATGCTGAATCAAGAGCTCGACAAAGGCTATGAAAGCCTAGACTGAATTGAAGTTTTTATAGCCTAACAAAGGAGGTTCAACTTGCAGGGGAGTCACGGGAGGCAGCGCATTATTGGGGAGGAGAGTACATGGCACAAATATTTGAAGAATCGTGCAGAGATCATGAATGATTTGCAGTTTTTGGACATTTGCTGAATTACAAATTAAAAAATGATCGTAAGAGATCTCTTGGAGTTCTGATCTGTGATAAGATGGATATACTTTTCCATTAGTGAGCAGATAGAGGGATTCATGGGATAGAAATTTGGGATATGTTGTCACCAATTTTTACTTGTCCTATATTCCTGTGTACTCCTTCATTTGCTTGTTCATATGCTTGCTTGTTGTTCTTTCTCACGATGTGAAAATATTCAATCTTGCCTATGTGCTTTGCTATTTTTTGAGCTCTGTTTGGGATTTGATTGAGGCCTACATTTTTAGGGAGACTTACTCACCTTTGCATGGATAATGAGAGAGGAGTCTCCAAACACAATAACATCATTTTTTTTTTCCCCTTAGCATTTTGAGGCCTAATAATAATCCATAGGCCTCTGCTTTGTTGTTTTTCATTTGTCCCAACCCCCAATTATAGGATATCTGGGTTGTTTTGTCTTGAAGAGTTATGAGTCCTCTAGTTCCTGCCTTTCCTGGGTTTTCTTTGATGCCCCATCAAAGAAGAGGTAGGCTTTATTGAGAGAATGGACCCAAGATTGAAACTCAGCCTCTGTCTTTTTGATTTTCCAATTTTGATGCACCCTTATATTTTTTTTGTTGGGGACCATGGCTGATATTGTTGACAATGAAGCTGATCCAACTTCTTTCATCCTCTTGAAGGTGGGCCATATTTATTCCTTGGAGCCCTTTAGTTGAGAGATATTCTACCATAATCCCCCATGCTTTTGATGTTGTTGTGTTTACTGTTGAAGCTTTGTTTTTAAAAATTATCCCATTTCTGGCTAGCCATATTTTCCAACAAAGGAAAGATGGGAGGCTGTTCCAGAATCATTGCACTGTTAATTTGTTTTTGAAAAAGTGAGGGTAATTTCTCTTCAATTTGCTAAAAAAATGACTTATAGGTAGATTTAAGTTCATATTTGCTTCAATGGGTGCCACCATCGCCTCCCAACAAATTCTTGAAGAGGAAAATTCCCGGAAAAGATGTTGGATTGTTTCCTCTGCCTTCTTACATAGGGGACATTGTGATGGTCCACAAATTCCTATCCTCTTTAGATTCTCTGCAGTTAATGATTTGCTGCACAATAGATTCTAGAAGAAATTTTTTATTTTGGGGAGGGATTCAACCTTCCAGGCTAATCTCCAATATTGCCATTCTTGCTGCCTCTGTTCCTCTTGAATTTTGATATCCAGTCCTTACTAAGTATTCTCCTCCCGTTGGTCTCCAATAGTGGTCATCTTTAGAGATTTTATCGATCAGAGCTGCACCAAAAAGGAGAGAGATCATGTGGTTCCATTGAGCTGTGAGATCATTAGGCAGGTTGGGCTTGGACCATTATTTCCATTCGCCATCCATCTCCCAATTGGAAATATCTACCAATTTTTGATATCCTTCCCTTGTCATCCATATTTTTAATTCTTTAATGTCTGGGATGCTATCCAAGGGAGGATGTCCCATAATGATTTCCTTCCATATATTTATTTGTTCCCCATTTCTCGGCCTCATCAAAATGTGATCCTTGATTATTTGGGTTGCTCTAGAGATTTCTTTCCAAATTTGGGTGCATGGTCTAGTAAAAGGATTTTTTTCCAGAATTTATATTCTTGTTGTATTGAGGTATTTTTGCTCAAGAGCTGATTTCCACCATGAATTTTCCCCTGTTAAGAATCTCCATGCAATATTTCTTCTCAAGGCCATGTTCATTATTCCTGGAAGTTTGATGGAGAGACCTCCATTTTTGTATGGAGCTGTCACTTGTTTCCAATTTATTAGACTAAATTTTTTTCTTTCTCTTTTCCCTCCTTGCCAAAGGAAGATTCTGATTATTATTTCAATTTGTTTGTGAATACTTGTAAGAGCATCATTGAGGGAAAATTGATATAATGGCAGAGCTGCCAAGATGGATTTTATGAGGATGATTCGCCCAACTTGGCTTAGCCAAAGAATACCCCATGCTTGGATTTTCACTTTCATTTTATCGGCATATCTGTTCCAGATTTCAGTCTTCATATTTTTCTTGATTATGGGCAACCCGAGATATTAGATATGATCCCAATTGTTTTGAAAGGGAATATTCAGAATTTGAGAATTCCACTATAGAGTTCTAATGGAAGTGTTCCAGCTGTATATGCCGCTCTTGCCGTTAATGACCATACCACCAGAGACATCCAAGAAATTGTCCAAGATAATTTTTAATATTCTCACAACGATGCATGAGGCTCCACCCAGAAGGAGAGTGTCATCAGAAAACAAGGAGTGATTTATTCTTTTGGTTCCACTGTTGATGGAAAGAACAGTTAAGGTGGATTTTCTTTTGCTGTGCTTCAATTTTCGACTTAGGGAGTCTGACATGAGAATATAAAGAAAAGGGGACAGAGGGCAGCCCTGCCTTAGTCCCCTTCAACTTTGAAAAAATTTACAAGGCCTTCCATTTACAAGGGGGGCTATCCAAGGGCTTATTGTGCAAGCTTGAGTTATATCCACAAAAACTTCAGAAAAACCAAATATTTTAAGGACTGATGTTAGGAAAGAGAGGTTTAATTTGTCAAAGGCATTTTCCATATCCATCTTTAGGATGAACCCTTTTTCATTTTTAGTGAGGCTAGTGTGGAGTGCTTCTTGCACTGGGATGATGTTGTCCATGATCTGCTGGTTGGGGACAAAACCGCCTTGGTTTTCAGAGATAAGGGAAGGAAGAAGAGGTTTGAGCCTACCAGAAATATTTTTGGAGATGATCTTGTAAGAGGCATTACAGAGAGAAATTGGCCTGAATCGGTTAAGGGAAGAAGGGCGAGGGTCTTTAGGGATGAGAGCCAAGAAAGTGGAGTTACTGAATCCCCCAATTTTTCTTTTCCTCATTACATACCTTATCATTTTCAACGGATCTTTTTTAATGAGGTGCCAGAAGATACGGTAGAAAGCTATGGGAAATCCATCTGGGCCTGGTGCCTTGTCTGGTTGCAAATCCCAGACAACTACCTTGATTTCTTCTTTTGTGACTTCTTTAGTGAGGGAGCTGTTTTTTTATGTGTCAATTACCCTTGGAATGTGCTTTAGGAATTCTTCTAGATTTACTTGACTATCTACAACTGATATGAGGGTTTTGAAATGTTTGAAATCTCCTTTTTAATTTCTTCTTGCCCTTTTATTTCTTGTCCATATTCTCCTTTTATTTTTTCTATATTGTTCTTTATCATCCTTGTTTTAGCTGAGTTATGAAAGGAGGAGGTGTTCTTATCTCCAGCTTGCATCTAGAGCTGTCTAGATTTCAGCCTCCAAGGTTATTCTTCTTGCTTGTTGTTCCTGTAGATTTTCCATTGCACTTCTTTTTCCTTTGCTTGCTTCTCTATAGTACTGTCATTGCTTTCAAGTTCCTCTTGGATTTTTATTAATTAATTTTTTAGGATCTATTTCTTTTTGTGTGGCTCCTTGTAACTGCTTTTAGCCCAATATTTCAGTTTGGCTTTAGTTTCTTTTAGCTTTGTTTCCCATATGAAAGTTGGTGATCCACTAATTTTTTTCCTCCACACATTTTCCACTTCTTGTTTGGCTTCTTCATTGCTGCCCCATAGCTGATTATATCTAAATGGAAGGAGACCATAGTTTTCAGCCATTCCAATTTCAATCAAAACCGGTTTATGATCTGATGCTGCTGAAGGAATGATTTTAGAGGATGCTCTACTGTGGTTGGCCACCATTTTGTCTTGGATGAGGATCCGGTCCAATATTTCTTTGATGTTTGCCTTTAATATTCTTCTATTGTCCCATGTATATTTGCCATTTTTTGGGGGAATATCAAGGAGGTTACACTTCTCCATTATTTATTCTAAGGTTTCTCTATTTGGATCAGGCAGAAAACTTCCTCCTCTTTTTTCATCCTATTTGAGGATGAGATTTACATCTCCTCCTATAATGAGGTTATCTTCATGATCCTCTGTTGTGCTGTCTCTTAAAGTTTGCGAACAAGTCTCTTTGTCCCTGTAGTGATTGGGAGAATATATGTTATAAATGATGATTTGTTCCCCATTTTCTGCATTTTCCAATTTTGTATTTATCCAATGCTCTTTTTTTGTGAAATGGTGCATGTGCCATTTCCATTTTTTCCATATGGTACATATTCCTCCTAATGCTCCATTAGCTAATATTGCATGCCCTTCATAGATTCTTGATTTTTCTATTATTGTATCCACTTATTGGCTACTAATTTTTGTCTCCTGGATTAAGAGGATGTCAGGTTTTTCAGTTTTGATGAGGTCTTTTAAAAAGTTAACTTTGGAGGGATGACCCAACCCTCTACAATTCGAAGAGACAACTATCATTATTTACTATTGTTGGTGACTGAGGGACCCTTCCATTTATGTGCCTGTTGTAATTTCTCCTTGTTCTTTGGTCCTTTTTCAAGGAAACATTCAAGACCCTGTTGCGTTCCCAAAGAGATATCTTTTGCTACTGCCTCATCCCTCATTTCCTTGTTTGATTTCCTTCCAGCTTTCTTTGTATTTTCATTGTTTTGAGGAGTTTCTTTGGTTTGATTCCATGTGAGGATTCGATCCATGATATGGGGGAGAGGATTGAGAGGGAGTAGAGGATCCTCCTGCTGGGAGGGAAATCCTTGAAAGGGGGGGGGGGGGGAGGGGGGGAGCCAGGGGAAGGGGAAGGTAGAGGTAAGGGGGTTGGGGGTTGGGGAGGAGGTGGAGATCAGGGGCTCAGAAGAGGGTAGGGCTTTGGCTAAGATGTCGAAGGGGTTAACCCCTAGGAAGGAGTCGGGGATGAAGGAGGAGGGTTGAGAGGAGGGATTAGAGGATGGGGAGGAGGATCTAGGCAGAGGAGATTGAGAGGCTAAATGAGGTTTTGAGGCCGTCTTTTTTTTTTTACTTGTTCCCATTTCGGATATGGGTTTTCTCCTATAGTTTTTTCAGATTCTTCTCTCTAACTACATCTATTTGCAAAATGGCCGTATTCGTGACATACCTTGCATTTGAAGGGGATTTTTTTATAATCTGGCTGTTGTATATGTGTCCAGTTGTCGACCTTGAGCTTGATGGCTTCCGAGAGTCCCTTTCCTAGATCCACCTCGACATAGATCCTCGCACATGACTGCATTTTGTCTTTGGGTTCACTCCTCTCTATATATTTAACGACTCCATTTCCTATTGCACGCACCAAGTCATATCCCCAACAGTGAAGGGGTAGGTGTGGTAGTCTAACCCAAACATGAACGACATTTGGGACGTCCAGTTCAGGGTTGAAATCAGGAGTCCATCAGTTTAGATATAGTCCTCTAGTATCCATTCAGTAAGGTCCACTACGAAATATGAGATCCCAATCTCTCTTGGATTTAAAGTGGAAGGTGTAGAAGCCCCTGCCACATAAGCAAATGGAGATTTTCCCTTAGGTGAACTAAGCCCAGTTCCTTTCCACCCATTTCTGCATAGTTTTGGGGGAAGGCCACAAGCCTGTGAATTTACCAACCAGACCTTTTCCAACAAGAGAAATCGCAACTTTCCTGGGCAAAGAAGGAGGCAGCGAGATCTCTGGAATGGAGTCCAATTTTTTGACAAACTTGGTAATAGTCAGCCTGGTTCGTTGAGATCCCAGTGAGTTTATAAAAGATGAGAATGCTACTGTTGTTTCTTTAGGTTGTGCATTTTTCTTAGTGGTGGCATCAGCTGTGGGAGAGGGTGGCCCCAGATCAGACTCTAGGGAGGCCATGAGGGTGAAGGACCTGCTCCAAGATCGCGTATGGCTGCAGCAACTGCTAGGTCACGCAGCGCAACATGTTTCTTCCTCTGACCATACTCAATGAATTTGTTTCTCCTACTTATTACTATGATAAGTTATTTACAAATTTCTTTCAGTAAATTTCGAAACAAATACTACTGCAACTTCACTAATGTATATGCAGAGAAAGGAACAGTAAGAAACATAAGCATAAGAAACAATCACATGTACAAACTTATTTTTGGACCATTTTCCACAGAAAAACCCAATTTGGGAAAACCAGTGCAGCAGATGAGGGTTTATATATTATTCTTCAGCAATGAATTCTTTACAAGGAATAAACTATCTGATTCTTTTAGAAAAAACTTGAGACAAATTCCCTGGTTCCTTCCGAATATTATTTGACACCCAGAAGACCGACTGTCTCTATCTATGTCACTCTGTGTGCTTCTCTGCACAGTCCCTGCGCTAGACTGTGTCACTATGTGTGGGCTTTGCATGGGTGCACTGCGTTGCAGCTATACGTTGCCTTCTGTGTCCCTCCGCGTCCCTCTCTCCTCTGTCTTAGTCACTACTGCCTCCCTCTTCTCCTTTTGCTTCTGCAAATCTGCCCTGCAACTCTCCCTCTGAAATCAAATTCTATTCCATCAGAATCAATCTCCTTCAGGTTACTGAGTGTGTGCCTGACTTTGTTTCCAAATGACCCTCAAGCCTTATTTTATAATATTTTCATTGATGAATCAACAACCCAGATTAGAAGTATAATCAATGGCTAAGATTAAAAAATTACTTGATCTTCGTTCTCTAGAGAATTCACACTCTGTCTTATTAATACCCTTTAATTATTTAATTTCGCTAAGTTTAGACTCAAGGTCTCCATTAAAATAATCAATTATTTTAATAAAACATGAATTGAGAGGAATTTCCACAAACAGTTTCTGGGTTCTTTGGAATACTGATGTCCAAGCCTTCTCACAAATTTTGAGACTTGGTGTTGAAAATTCAGAAATAAATGTGTGTCTAATTTAATTTTCTCTTAATTAAATTAGACAATAAAATGTAATATTATCTCATAATCACTTGTAATATTTAACTCAGTGTGATAAACTCAGTCAACTCATGAATTTCGAGTTGAGGGTGGTTGGTGAGACATGTCGAGTGATTTTATTAGTTATTGAGTCCAAGTTGCAGTTAGTGCATTAGTTTAATGCATGAGAAATTAGTTAACTCAATTAACTGAGTTAAAATCATTTTAACTAGTTGTAACTATTTGTTGCACTAGTGAAAGGTCAAGTAAATTAAATCAGATTTGATTCACATTCAGTGATATGTCATGTAACTGATGATTTACTATTAATATCTTCATGCATGTTAGTTCCAGTGGAGACCCAGTTGAGACAAAGGTTAAAGGGATGTTAACTATCAATTGTATTATTAGTAGGCTGCCCGCATGCAGTAAAACACCCATAGTATTTCCCATGAGAATTGCCCAGTTTTAGAAGGCTAAAATTCCTAAATAATATGGATTTCATTCCACATGACTTGCGCAAGGCAGGCAGGCTGAGAAGACGCTGAAAATTGGCTAAGTTTTGGTCGATTTTGTTCGGATCAGTGTAATACAGTTGTGAGAGTGCAGGAGACTCTTGTGAGAAGAGTGCATTGTAATTGTTTCATGATTCCTTGGTGAATATACAATATAAGATAGAGGGGTTTTGAGCAACAAGCTTTCCTTGAGAAAATATATGTGTTGTGGTTTGATTTCTTTCTTTCTTTACTTGTTGTGATTGGCGATCGTGTTTATTTTCCGCAATTGATTTGTAGAAGGATTCAGTATATTTCTTTAGCATATCACATGATTAGATTGAATCCATTGATATACATTTTGTTTGTATAATTTCTACATGGTATCAGAGCGCAGGAAATCACTATAGTGTAGAAGAAATTAAGTTTGTGCTGAATATCATTCGAATTTGCAAAAATATTCTTTGGTGTGATAGGCAGATCAAGATCAAGATGGATTTCAATGGATTGAGATTGGAATATGCACTCGAGGTAAGTTCCAATTATATTGCGTGGAAAGACAGGATGGAGGTAGTTATGGAGGATAAGAGGTTGAAATAATTCATTGATAAGGACATTCCCAAACCCGCAACAACATATGATGCTCTTATTGATGCTTAGCAAAAGAAGGTTGAAAAAGCGAGGAGGATCTTATTGGAGGGAGTATGAGACCATATTGTGTCAATTTTGCAAGGAAAATTGACTCACCATCATGTGGAAGGCTTTGACGAGCTGTTTAAATCGCAGTGACCACAACGGAAGGACAAGCTCAGAAAAATAAAAATGGAAAAGGTGACATATTTAAATGTTGTAATTTTCAGCATCGATATGAGCTTGGTAGCTTGGGAGTGTTGATTTTATTTTTATATTGGGTGATGAATTTGCTGGCTGCTTAGATATTCTCGCCTTCCTAAGAGTTGGTACGGTTATCGGGACTCACATCCATTGGGAGGGAAAACTGTGGATTGGGAATGACTTTGGTTGGATTTGGTGCAAGAAAAATTTAGGCGGAATACCAGGGATGGATCTTCATACGAACATATGGTAGAAGTACCTTAAGGATGGGAGGAAGGAAAAAGAAGGGGAAGGAAGAAATCTGCTAAATGCGAGGCTGGAAAAAGCCAAGTGTGACATCAAAGTGAAAATGTTTTCCTTGTCTGAAACATGAAGTGCATAGCACTAATTGTCCAGAGAAGAAGAATAACAAGAAGGCTTTAGGATTTGCAGCTGGTGAGGCTTTGGCCTCACAATTTGAGTTGGAATTATCTCTCATCGCATGCATGGTGTAAAGTGCAATGGGATCGGTGTGGTACTTGGATAGTGGTGCATATTTCCACATGATAGGAGACAAATAAATTTTCAGTAGCTTGGAGGAGAAAGATCTCCAAATGCATATTGAAATGGGTGATGATGGAAGGTATAGAACTACCAGGATTGGTATAGCTACTTTCCAGAGACAGTCAGGTAAACCCTTCATATTAAAATATGTCATGCATGTACCAGGCTTGAAAAAGAATTTAGTTTCAGTTGCAATGTTGGAGGATAGAGGTTATGATGTGGTTTTCAGTGAAGGGAAATAATTACTTTGTCACAAAGCCACAGGACAAGCCAATAAGATTGGGATTCATGTGAATAATCTACAAAAACTTGATGTAGATGGTAGAATTGATGGGTATAGCAGACAAAGTGGTAAGCCGAGATGAGGGTGAGTTATGAAACAGGAGATTCGGCCATCTACACCATGGAGCTTTGAAAGTCATGCAACCGATTTCTACAGGGTTTCCAAAGGGTATTCTTACGCAAATAGTCCCATGGAAGGGATGTGCCATGGGGAAGTATGCAAAGGTCACTTTTCATGAGAAGGAGAACTGAGCAGGGAAAAATCATTGAGAGAGTTCACTCAGACATGTGTGGACCATTATCTACAGCTTCGGAAACAAATAAAAAGTATTATGTGATCTTTGTTGATGATTTTTCTAGGAAGTGTTGGATCTACTTCATGCAGAAGAAAGATCAGACGTTCTCAAAATTTTGTGATTTCAAAGCACTGGTGGAGAAAGACACGGGGAAGCATGTGAAGGCTCTTAGGAGCGAAAATGGTAGTGAGTACATCTCTAATGAATTCAATAACTTCTGTAGCAAAGAAGGAATTAAGAGAGAGTTGATTGCGCCTCATAACCCACAACAGAATGGGGTCACTAAAAGAAAGAACAAAACAATTGTGGGTGGGTGCAACACGAGTAATGTTTCATGATCAGGGCCTACCATTGCATCTGTGGGCGGAAGCATGTAACACAACGGTATTTGTGCAGAATCGTAGTCCTCATCAGATACTTGGCATGAGTACACCAGAGGAGGTTTTTTCTGGTAAGAAACCTTATGTTTCATATTTTAAAATTTTTGGCTCATCTGTCTAATTTCCATGTGACCAAAGATTCCAGGAAGAAGCTAGAACCAAAATCTGAGATTGGGATATTTGTGGGGTACAATGATATTCCCCACAAGTATCGGGTGTATTTTCCAAACAAAAGGATGAATGTTATGAGACGGGATATAAAATTTGATGAGGAGAAAGCCATGCGATTGTCCCTTGAGAGGGAGCTTGATTTGAATGCTGATGAGGAACTCTTGGTTCCAAAGGATGAACCTCCGGATGTGGAGCAGCCACATGCAGAGGATCATGGAGTGGCAGAAAAAACTCATGCAAAGCCATCCACTAGACATGGTAGAAGGCGCACCACATAAGTTGATAGATTGAGACTTTATGCGGTAGAACATGTAGGAGAACCTACTTCACTGCGCAGACACTGACAGTCTCCAGACGAGTTTACTGGATTCATGGCTCTTATGAGGAAGTGTATTGTGATAGAACCATCCTACTTTGAGGAAGTAGTGCAACAACCAATTTGGGTTGATGCCATGATTGAGGAGCATGACTCCATCGTTAAGAACAATGCATGGAAAGTTGTCCCAAGACCAGTCGGAAAATCAGTGTTTGGATCTAGATGGATCTATAAGGTGAAGAAAGTGGAAGATGGGAGTGTGGAGAAGTACAAGGCTATATTTGTAGCCAAGATATTCTCACAAGTTGAGGGGATTTACTATGAGGAGAATTTTTCACCGTTGCGAGATACTCATCGATTAGATCTATCCTTGCACTCTCAGCGCAGATGGGATGGAAGATACATCAGATGGATGTGAAGACTGTGTTTCTCAATGGAGTTATTGAGGAAGAAGTGTACATAGAGCAGCCAAAAGGTTTTGAGACCTCTGAAAGTGAGTCACATGTGTGCAGACTCAAGAGAGCACTGTATGGGCTGAAGCAACCACCTTGTGCTTGGTACACCAGGATTGACAACTATTTCACTGGGTTGGGCTTCACAAAGAGTGAAGCAGATGAAAACGTGCACCAGATTGTGGTTGATGGCAAGCTCTTGATTATTGTAATTTATGTTGATGATCTAATTTTGACAGGTGATGAGTAGCTCATAACTTCTTGCAAGGAGGATCTTTAAAGAGAGTTTGAGATGAAGTACATGGGACTCCTTCACTATTTCCTTGATTTGGAAATATGGTAGTGTGATGGTGAGCTATTTGTTTCTCAAGGAAAGTATGCCAAAGAGATTCTGAGTAAGTTTCACATGGAGAGCTGTAAACCCATGGAGAATCCTCTTCCAGGAAACTGGAGGAAGGAGGATGCTACTTCCGGTGAGGTAGTGGATACTACTGATTATAGGTAGCTTGTGGATTCATTGATGTATTTGGTGAATGCCAAACCAGACATTTGCTACGCAGTTAACCAACTGATTCAAGCTATGGTTAAGTCGACCAAGCTCTTTTGGAAGGTGGGGAAGCATGTCTTGAGATATCTCAGGGGCACTACATAGTATGGATTACGGTAAAAATGGAAAAAGGGAGTGAATATTGAAGGCTTCACTGATGCAGATTGGGTAGGCAGTCCATCAGACAGAAAGAGCACATCAAGAGGGATATTCAGCATAGGATCGACAACAATTTCTTGGTACAGCAGGAAGCAAAGATCTGTGGCACTCAGTTAAACCGAGGCTGAGTACATGACAGCAATTCAAGTTGCATGCAAGGCCATCTGGATGAGGAAGGTTTTGGTTGGTTTGTTTGGTCATCATATGGATCCGACGGTGATACATTGTGATAACTAGAGTTGCATTAAACTCTCGGTTAATACGACATTCCACGATAGGTCCAAGCATATAAACATTCGATACTACCATCTCAGAGATTGTGTTCAGAGGCGCATTATGTTACTTCAGTACATTCCCACAGAAGATCAGGATGTAGATATTTTGATGAAGGCGCTCTATAGGAGAAAATTTGAATACCATAGAGGTAGGATCGGGGTAGCTGATAATATTTTTCTTGTTGAGAGAGAGTGTTGAAAATTCAACAATATGTGTGTGTCTAATTTAAGTTTTCCTTAATTAAATTGGACAATAAAATGTAATCTTATCTCATAATATCTTGTGATAGTTAATTGAGTGTGATAAACTCAGTTATCTCATGAATTTCGAGTTGAGGGTGGTTGGTGAGACATGCAGAGTGATTCTATTAGTTATTGATTCCAAGTTGCAGTTGGTTCATTAGTTTAATGCATGAGAAATCAGTGAACTCAATTAATTGAGCTAAAATCAGTTTAACTAGTTGTAACTGTTTGTTGCACTAGTGAGAGGTCAAGTGAATCAAATTAGATTTAATTCACATGCAATGATCTGTCATGTAAATGATGATTTACTATTAAGAGCTGCATGCATGTCAGTTCCAGTGGAGACCTAGTTGAGACAAAGGTTAAAGGGACATTAACTATCATTTGTATTATTAGTAGGCTTCTCGCATGCAGTAAAACACCGATAGGAATGCCAATGAGAATTGCGCAGTTTTGGAAGGGTGAAATTCCTAAAGAATAGGGATTGCATTCCACATGAATTGCACAAGGCAGGTAGGTTGAGGAGAGGCTAAAAATTGGCCAAGTGTTGGTTGATTTTTTCTGGATTAGTGTGATATAGTTGTGATAGTGCAGGGCACTCTTATGAGAAGAGTGCATTGTAATTTTTTCATGATTCCTTGGTGAATATACAATAGAAGATAGAGGGGTTTTGAGTAGCAAGCTTTCCTTGGGAAAATATTTGTGTTGTGGTCTAATTTGTTTCTTTCTTTAATTGTTATGATTGACTATCTGTTGGCTTGAGGGGTCTTGACCCAGTTTCAGAGGTGAAGGTTTGCCAACAAACCCCTATACTAATAGCCCTTTCGGAAATGACCTACTTGCGCAGGTCAAGGTCTCACCCGAAGTAGTATGGGAGGGTGATGGAACCAGGTTTCCACACCCTCAAAGAGAGTAGGTAATGTTAGGTAATGTGAGCCAGATTTTTACGATTACTTGCTAGGTTCGCACATAATGAGTCTATTCGCAGCTATTTTAGTAGTGTACTTAGCATATAATCATAACAAAGCTACTATATCTAATTCGTACGTTCACATCCACGTGCGCATTACCAAATATCATCATAGAGCACTATAATTGCAGCCTATAATAGATGACAGATATACTTATGCCAAAACATAGATATATTTTCAGCTTAAATAATCATTATAGATGCACTTTAGTAGTAAACATAACCAATTCAGATAACACATAGATACTTTAATGATACTTCACATTCATTAACAACAAGATCCACTTACAACCAAAACATAGCCCGCACACACAACCTAGTCGGGTTTGCACACAGTAGGACTAAGGATCTCCGTGCACACAGCCAGCAGGAGTCCTTACCCAAAACAACCCAAAACAGATCTAACAGTTCACACGTAGCATCAATCTATCAACTTACTTCCCTACTAGACCCAACTATTTATCTATTTATAATATCGTAACCTTCGCTATCCTATGGTCCAAAAACCGTGGTTTGTGGACCCTAGAGCTACCTTTTACCCCATTACAACACATAAGGGGCTTTGACCCACCCCAAAACCCCTACGCAGGATTGAATTTAAAAAAATTGTACCAAAAATGTAGGTTAGGGAATCCCGTTCCAACAGGCCCCCAACACAATCTTGTGACTCCTCCCGAGTCACTGTGGCCATGGGTTTTCCACCTTTGCTTGCAGCAGCCTGATCAAATCAACCAGCGGGGGCAACACTCCTTCACTCTACACAACCGTGTTATGAGAAATGTCCACTAGGTTCTGCGAAGTTGGGCCTTCTGTAGCAGCAGTGATGCTCTCCAAAGTCTGGTTGAGTTTCTTTACTGCAATATCGATGTCTTGAGATAGTTTGAGTGGGGATCAAAGTAGGAATAGTGGCTTCTAGTTGCTCAAACTCTTCTTCATTCTGGCGCAGCTCCTGAGTAAGTTCACGTAGGAGAGGACCGCGCTGCACTTTAGTCCATAGTTGCATAACTGTCTCCAACAGTCCTGTGCCCTGAGAAATCTGATCGGTGATGACATTGTTGGCCTCTGTGACTAGAGAAGCTTGCTGGGCCCTTACCTCAGGGGGCGTTTTTGGCTGTAATTTGGCCTGCAAGGCTGTAATATGTTTTTCCATCTCTGTCTTGACTGCCTGGATCTCAATCCTTGAGGCCTTTAGCTCTGCAACCAGCCCCTCAATCTTGGCCTGGGGGGTGGCAAAAGCTGGGATATCTTCAGTGACATCTGCTTAGAGCCTTCTGATTAGGCGCTTTAACTCTGTCTGCTGCGCGACAACGAGGGTACATGCGACGTGCACAGAGATACCTCGGCCGATTTCTCCTCAATTTACGATCCATTGTGCTAAATTCTTGTTACACACTGGTGGTCTCTATGTTGAATTTCCTCGACGAGGATGCATGAAGGATGTGATGGTTCATATGTGGCGGTTGGGCACAAGATCAATTTTTATACCAACGCGAGCTGAATTTGCTGTCTAAGTTGGGTGGACTCAGCATGAGGGCTGCGCCTGGCAGAGGACAGAGGCAGCTTTCCGCTATAATGATTAATGCCCTGCTTGTCGCTCGGGCTGGTATTTCCTGAACCATACTTGTTTGAAGTGTGTCAGTCTTGAGCTACAGAGCTCAGAGCTCAGACTAGAGCGTAGCGATTGTGGCCTTCTACTTCTCTTCCAGAGCCAGCCATTTATCTTCTGCAGCAAGAGTGACTGCGTCCGTAATCTACTCCAGATCCTCTTCTGTCAAAGTGACTTCTGTTTCTCGCTCCGACTGTTGAGCTCGTTTCTTCTTTCGTGGTCCTTTAACAGGGTCACTGGTCCATTTCATACCTCGAGGGGAGTCAACACCTCCCGCATCCAGAACCTCTGTGCCCAGATCCTGTTGCGAATCCTTTTGGGACTTCGGTTCCATTCCTTTCCTAGTACTCTTTCCCTGCTACGAATCCTTCTGCGGTTCTGGGTCCACTCCCTTCCCAGTACCCTTACCATGTCCGCTGGTCTCTTTGGTGGTGTCGGGTGGGGTGAACTTTGTGGTGCTCGTACCTGTATCATCCTTCATACCTGATTTGAATCCAAGCTTTCAGTGTGGAGGCCACACATCAATAAGATGGTCAATCTCCTCGTCAGTGACCACGTATGGGAGTGATACCCATGCTGGATCCTTGTGGCCCCTGATCTATACATTTTGCACCGTTACTTGAATGGCTGCGATGCTTTTGTATTTATCATAAATTTCTAGTGATAAGCGTGGCCAAGAGAGAATGGAAGTTGTGAGCCCGCTTTTGCATAAGACCCAGAAGACCTTATTATCTTCAATACGCTTTTCATCCTTCGAATCCCACAGATTCACATATCGAGCCCCTTCGCACATATCCGGCTCTAGGTCGGGGAGGACCGAATCCTCCAGGGCTTCCAATGCGACCAGCGTGATGAGGAGCAACAACCACGAGTAGCAGAATTCCCTTCCCTAATCTTGGGATTCACGCACATTCTCTAGAAATTCAGTGCAAAGGAATTGGGACCAGTTGAAGTAGACCCCATTTTTGCAGCGTTTGGCCAGCCAAATGGATTACATATGCGGGGACTGTGGCAACCTGGCACTTGCGCATCGTCTTGCAAGCTAACAACAAGGTGCCCACACGCGCACCGAGGTCACTAATAGTGCTGATCATGAACCCACTGGTGTTCCGTTCAACGTGATAGTCATCACGCACCTTATCAGAAATTTTTTGTTCGTATTTCTTCCCGAAGCGCTCCATGGGATTCAGCCCTTTCATGGGCAGACCAGTGATACGGTGAATGAGCACTGCATCTATGGGGATATGGTCCTAAATCCATAAGCAGCCGTGGTGGACCAAAGCGAGCAACTGCTGCACAATCTTGTAAGTGATATTATAATGGCAAAAATGAGGCATCCACAGCAAATTTAAGAGCCTGGACCTAGCCAGTCCACTTGCCCACAGCATAGGGATGACCTTCAGTACATCATTCTCCAACACCTTCTCTAGATACAGTTCCAGTGCCAGCTCGGGGAAGGCCTTCAGGTTCGCTAGGTCATGATCATCGAATTTGACCATGTGGAGCTTGCCAAAGGAGTCGCCAATAATGGGGACCTCGCTCGGGATCAAAGGCATCTGCAGATAGGTACAAATCCCATCAAGATTCCTGGGTGTGTGTAACGAGGGCCTACGAGGCTGCACATAGGGTGGTAGCCAACTAATGGGTTTAGCGAGCCGAGCCTCCTCTTGAGCAGACAAAGGTCTTTTGTTAGGCGAACATGCTTGAGGCATCCCTCGCGGGGATTTCACATGTCGAGGGGAGGTGCAAGACTTCACCCAAACCCATTTTTTAGGCATCCCTAACCCTTTCTCTTTTCCTTTCCCCTTCTGCTTTCCCTTGCCGGGCGTGGACATAACTTCCTCAACCTTAGGGGTGACTTCCTATAATTCCTCAGATTCTCTCCATTGAGGCCACAATATAGGATGATTCGGCGAGATTAGTCACAGTCATCCTGGCGCGAAAAGTGAACTCAGGGTGGCTACTATCCAAGGGGGTAGCACGCCCAGAAATCAACAAAGCGAAATAAGCCCAGAACGTCACAAAGCACAAACTATTCAAGAGACACAAAACCTTCTTCCGAGCTATCCTTCTACTTTTATAACCATGGAGATCACCCAACGGTTGGGTGAGGCTTATCAGAAACTTATGTTATGAAACCAACTCCAAAAATAGAAGAAAAGAGAGATCAACGCCTTAGAAATCAGCCACTTCGAGGGGGAAACCTCCAATACATTACATAAATGAAAAATTCTTGAATGATAAAAATGACCAAACCTCCTTTCTATATATAGGAGTACATTGGGCCACAATGTAATCCTAGCCGACCTAAAAATAATAATGTAAGGGCACAATAATAACAATATGGGGGTTACGGGGGTACAACGATATGATAAGGGGGTTACACTATGAAAAATAAAGGTTATCTGACATCTCTAGGGACCTAACATGATCCTCTCCTTCAAAAAAGTGTTGTCCTCAATGCTTGGAAGTAGCTCACGGTGCTTACGTATAAAATTTTCATCCTCCCATGTAGAATCTTGATGGGTAAGTTCTTCCATTTGATGAGATACTCTGAAATTGATTGATTTTGTAATTTAAATAGGAGTTCTTGTTTCGCATTGTTGATTTAGGTTCCAATATGGTTTTCCTTCCTCATCGAAGTTTTGGCATGAGGTGTCGAGCTGGAATTTTGTTTCCTATGCTTATGCTAGCTTTATGAAACATAGAAAGAAAACTGGATGTACTCGCGAAGAAGCAGGAAGCTCCAATTTGTATGCCATAGTACCAATCTTTTGCAACACCTTGTAAAGACCATAGTACTTTGGCGATAATTTATTATCCTTCTTTGCTTTCTTGGGGGACATTTGTTTGTATGGTTGTAGCCGTAAAAATACCCAATCTCCTACATCAAAGCTTCTCTCGCTACGATGTTGATCTGCCTGTTGTTTCATTCGATTTTGTGCCAAATTCAGGTTATCCTTTAAGAGTTGGAGAACTTCTTGCTGATGCTCGATGTGATCTTCCACTGCTTGAACCTTCGAATTTTCCCTTAAAGATGATGTGATGGATGGTGGATGATATCCATAAAGTGCCATAAATGGGGTCATTTTTTTTGCAGTATGGAAGGAAGTGTTATACCACCATTCAGCGAGAGGTAACCACTTGACCCATTGTGTTTGTTTATCAGATACAAAACAATGAAGATATCCTTCCAAACATTTATTTACTATTTCAGTTTGACCATCAAATTGAGGATGATAAAATGAGCTATGAGCTAATTGAGTACCCAAACAAGAAAATAACTCCGTCCAAAAATTTCCAGTAAAAATGGGATCTCTGTCGCTCACAATAACCCTTGGGTTTCCATGTAGCTTTTGAATTGTGTCCATAAATGTAGTAGCAACTATACTTGCTTTAAATGGATAAGATAATGCACAAAAGTGTGCATACTTGGTAAGTCTATCAACTACCACCATGATGACACTCTTTCCTTCGGACTTAGGTAAACCTGTGATAAAATCCATTGAAATCTCCTCCCAACGTTGACTTGGAATGGATAAAGGTTGTAGAAGTCCCGGGGTCTTAATTGTTTCCACTTTATTCTGCTGGCAAACCAAAAATTCCACCACAAACTTTTGAATATCAGATTTAAGGCCATCCCAAAAAAATTCTTTCTTCACCCTGTGGTAAGTTTTTAAAAATCCCGAGTGTCCTCCTAAAGGAGAAGTGTGCAATTCCAAAAGAGTCTTTTGTTTTAGTTGGGAATTCTTACAAAGATATAAGCGATCTTTGTACCATAAGGAAACATTTTTCCAACTAATTGTATTAGATGTACTAGGATGTTGTTGTAGCTTTTGAATGAGTGTCCATACATCTTTGTCCTTCTTCCATTCATCTCTTGCTTCGGTTATCCAATCTGGTTGGATAATAGAAATGGCACAAAGCAATGCTTCCACCTCTTCATTCTTTCTTGAGAGTGCATCTGCAACAACATTAAGCTTTCCTTTTTTGTAGATTATTTCAAAGTCATAACCGAACATCTTTGTGACCCATTTTTGCTGCTCTTTTGAAGATAGTCTTTGTTCCAAAAAGTGTTTAAGACTATCATGATCAGTTTTTACCTTGAAGTGTCTTCCCATTAGGTAAGTTCTCCATTTCTTTAGTGCATGCAGTATTGCTAACATTTCCTTCTCATAAATAGGTTTTTGCAAATACTTTCCTTTGATTGGACAACTTTCAAAAGCAATGGGTCTTCCTTCCTGCATTAAAACAGCACCAATTCCATTTCCTGAGGCATCACATTCCACAATAAAGGTTTTGTGAAGTCTGGCGTAGCTAAGACCGGTGCTAGGCACATTGCCTCTTTAAGATGTTCAAAGGCCTTAGTTGCTTCAGGAGTCCATGAAAATGCATCTTTCTTCAATAATGTTGTTAGAGGTGCTGCTATTCTCCCATAATTCTTGACAAACTTGCGATAATACCCTGTTAACCTGAGAAATCCTCGCAACTGCTTTATGGTTGTGGGGACTTTCCATTCCTTAATGGCTTTAATTTTGTTAGGGTCTACCTTAACACCCTCGTGAGATACAATATGACCCGGATATTCCACCTCTTGTACTCCAAAGAAACATTTGGATGTTTTTTCATATAATTGTTTCTCCTGCAATAGTTTGAGCACCATGTCAACATGTTGAACATGATCCTTCGAAGACCTGTTGTAGATTAGTATATCATCAAAAAATACTAGCACAAATTTTCTAAGGAAGAGTTTGAAAATGGAATTCATCAACCCTTGAAATGTAGAAGGTGCATTGGTAAGGCCAAAAGGCATGACCAAAAATTCATAATGACCCTCATGAGTTTGAAATGCTATTTTTGGAATATCTTCAGTCTTCATTCTAATTTGATGATATCCTGAACGAAGATCCAACTTAGTAAAATAAATTGCTCCATGTAATTCATCCAATAATTCATCAATCACAGGAATGGGAAATTTATCTTTAATGGTGAGCTTATTGAGCTCCCTATAATTTGGAAACATGCACCATGATCCATCCTTCTTGTGTACCAATACTACAGGAGCAGAGAAAGAACTTTGACTAGGTTGAATTATACCCGCCTCTAACATTTCTGAAATCATACGTTCAATTTCGCTCTTTTGGAAGTAAGGATATCTATAAGGCCTGATGTTTGGAGGAACAATTCCTGGAATCAAATGAATAGCATGATCATGATCACGAATAGGTGGGAGTCCTTTTAGAGTTTCAAACACCTTGGAATGATTGTCCAAGACTTGTTGGAGATCTGCAGAAATAGATGATTTTGATGTCGGAACTTCTAGTGAGCATAATTGTGCAATTACGCCTCGTTTTTATTTCTTTAGAAGCTTTGTCATGACATTAGAGCTTATTATCCTTCCTGGCTTCCCTTTAATACCCCGTAATTCGACTTCCTTTCCTTCTGAAAAAAATTTCATGAAAAGTTCTTGAAAATTAAAAGCTACCGTCCCCAAAGATTGTAACCATTGTACTCCTAGTACAACATCAGCACCTCCCATAGGAATGGAAAGCAATGGACTAGTCAATACATATTCCCCCATGGTTAGCTTGATATTATGGCATTTTCCAGAGCAATTTATAGTTCCTCCATTTGCAACCATCACTTGACATTCTGGTGCTGGGTGTAGGAAACAATTTAATTCTTTGGCTACCTTATAATTAATAAAATTATGGGTGCTACTTGAATCAATCAACACTATTACCTTTTTCTTTTTGATATGTCCTTCTATCTTGAGAGTTTGAGGAGTGGTAATTCCTGCCAGTGCATTACACGATATGGTCGGATTTATTTCTTCGTCTTCTAGAGCTGGTTCCTGGTGTATATCCTCTTCTTGTTCATTTTCTTCTTCCTCTTCACAATCTATGTAAAATAATTTCTTCTCAGCACACTTATGACCTTTAGTGTATTTTCTATCACAACTGTAGCAAAGCCCTTTTGCTCTTTTTTCTTCCAATTGTTGTGGTGTCAGCCTTGTAGGTTGTGGAAATCTAGGCGTAGAAACACTTCCTTCTTTATAGAATTGAGTGGTAGGCTTCCTTGTCGCCATAATTTTACATTCAACTTTTCTTGCCAACCTGAATGCCTTCTCCAATGAATCAGGTTCCAAAACGCGAACTTCATATTGGATGTTATCCTTTAAAGTGCCTATGAAGAGATCAATCCTGTGTTCCTCTGGAATATCAGTTACCCTTATATTCAATTTTTGGAAGTCCTCAATGTGCTGCCCCACTAAACCCTTTTGTTTGAGATTTATCAATTGGCTAAAGAGGGTGTTGCTCTTTGTATCCTCATAATGTGCTATCATTTCCTCCGTAAAAATTGACCAAGTGACAATTTTTTTACGGGAGCAAAGCCATTGATACCATACAAATGTATTTTGTTCTAAATGTAAAGTTGCAATACATACCTTTTGTGTGTTTTGCACGTTATGGAGATCAAAATATTGCTCCATCTGTAGTATCCATGTTACAGGATCCTTTCCATCAAACTTCCTCATATCCATTTTTGGAATATGGTGGTTCTTCCCGCCAACATTAGAGTTTATGAAATCACGATTAGCATTTATTTTGTTCTCATCATGATTTTCCTCTACTATCTTTTCACCATTAGGAAACATTTGTTGTATCAACTTTGTCAAACCTTCCATGTTTGCTTTTAGATCATTCTTCATGTTTTCCATTTTAGCTTCCATGTCATCCATCTTAGATTCCATGCCAGCTTCCATGTCATTCATCTTAGATTCCATGCCATCCATCTTAGATTCCATGCTAGCTTCCATGCCATTCTTCAAACCATCCATCTTAGATTCCATGCCTTTATTCAAGCCATCCATCATAGTTTCCACGCCTTTATTCAAAACTTCCATGTCATTTTTTGTTTCTCTTTGTGAGAGTGAAATTTTTTTCACTTGCTCTTGTAATTTTGATATGTCATGTTGCCATTCTTCGTCTTCATGAGTCATAGTAGAGCCTTCTAAAGGCTTAATGGGTGTTGAATTATTTTTAGGGGGAATTTTTGAACCCAATACTGATATCTATTCTACAATATTTCCTTGGAATCAATTCAAATTGATTCTTCAAACAAGATTTATGCAATTTGGAAAAAAATTACACACCTTTTTCTTGCTTTTGAGGAGCTCGATATTGAAATTGAATTATCTCTATAAGTGCGGATCCTCAATATCTGAAAATTTTCTGTGTAGTAACTCTCTAAATATTCTTTCAAATGCCACAGGTCTGACTTGATTTGGATTCTTCGAGAAAAATTTATGCCCAATCTCCCACAATGACCTAATTATGGACTAGTTCAGTAGAGTGAACTTGTACGGCGTGACACGTGTCACGATTTCCTCCTTCAGCTCTGAAATTGATAAAAATAAAACTACAGTCTGTTTAATTGCAACCACTTTTGACAGAATTCCAATCCAATCCTCATAGAGAGAGTTATGATGATTTTCCCACGGTCACCTATTTGAGATGAAATTTGGGAGCATGAAACAACCCTAACTTCCACAGATCATAACTCTGAAAATATTGTGAAACAAGATCTGAAATTTTCATAGAAGGTTCCTCAGGATTTCGGCTTCGCTCTATAAACATTTCAGCTTCTAAACCTTCATATATTGAAATTCATAGCGCACATTCCACGATGACCTATTTCATGTGAAATTCGGGAGCCTGAAAAGTCCATAACTTCCGCAGATCATATCTCTGAAAATATCGCAAACCAAGATCTGAAATTTTTACAAGAGGTTCCTCGATATTTTGGCTTTGCTCTGTGAAAATTTCAGCATCTGAGCCTTCGTAGAAAAAAAGGTATTGCGAAAATTCCACAATCTCCTGTTTGGAGTAGAAAAATCCTAGAATCCAAAGCTCTGATACCAAATGTTATGAAACCAACTCCAAAAATAGAAGAAAAGAGAGATCAACACCTTATAAATCAGCCACTTCGAGGGGGAAACCTCCAATACATTACATAAATGAACAATTCTTGAATAATACAAATGACCAAACCTCCTTTCTATATATAGGAGTCCATGGGGTCACAATGTAATCCTAGTCGACCTAACAATAATAATGTAAGGGAACAATAATAACAATATGGGGGTTAAAGGGGTACAACGATAAAAATAAAGGGGTTGCACTAACAAAAATAAGGGACTATACTAGTAATATAGCGACCTAACAACTTACCATCAAGTAAAAAGTAAAAAATCTCTGGAAATCGCCTCATTACTTGTCGGCCGTCGGCTCCTTTCAACGGTAAAATTTTATTTTTACCTAGTTTCACTGTTCCAACGGCTAGTTTTCGTAGCTATAGATTACCCTTGCGCTTCCATCGAACCTCCCGCACTCTGAGCGCACCCATGTGCTCCCAACACACCTCTCTGGGTCTCCAGACCTGCGATCGACCCCTGCACATGCCATGGTCCTGCCTACAGCTGTTCCTCCTTCTGCGCGTATCCTGCCCCATACAGCTACTTCGGCCATATAGTCATTTGATTCGGTATGGTTTGAGCCAGCTGCCATTGACATAGTCTGGTACCATATCACCGTGCAGGGTGGCTAAACAGACCGCTCCTCCATTAGTAATTTCCTTTACCATATAGGGACCTAGCTAGTGCTGACGGAACTTCCCCAAGTGTTTCAAAAACTGGCTATCATATAGCATGACCAATTATCCCTCTGAAAATGTATTTTTTTGAATGTGTCGATCATACCATGCCATATCCCAGGCCTTCTGAACCTGCTGATGGAAGTTAGCAATGAAACGATCTTCCTCCAAGGCCATGAGCTGAGCTAAACACTCTATGATATCCGGCTCTACCATGTTGGTAAATGCTGAGATGTGCAGGCTAGGAACAATATACTCTATTGACATAACAACAACCTTGCCATAAACCATCCTAAATGGTGTTTTCCCAGTCAGCTTCTTGCAGGTGGTTTGATAGGCCCAAAGGACTAACAGGATGCACACGTCCCAGTCACTGCAATCGAAATTACAGACCTTAGTTAGTGCCTGCTCCAAGTTTTTATTAAAAGCTTCTACCGCTCCATTTTCTCGTGGATGATACAGGGTGATTTTCGCGTGGTGGATCCGGAATTCTTCAGTCAAAGCCTGTATTGTTTCATTAAAAAAATGCGTACCTCTGTCGCTCATCAATATTTTCAGGCGACCAAACCTAGTTAGAATATTTCAAAGATAAAATGCGTAGCGGTGTCTATAGTGCAATCCTTCACAACTTGTGCTTCGACCCATCTAGTTACATAATCAGTCGTAGTGATGATGTAGCACGCGCCGGTCTTCTTCCTTGGTGGGTTGATGGGCCGAATAAAATCTATGGCCCATTTTTCAAATTCCTATAGGGCCATCTGTGGTTTCAGGGGCATCTCGTCCCTGTGCGATGGTCTTCCCATCCTTTGGAAAGAGTCACAGGCTTTGCAATAATCGTGAGAGTTTCTATGCAGTGTGAGCCACCATAGCTCAACTCTCAAGATTTTCTGCGCCGTCGCCTTCCCTACGTAGTGACCTCCGGCTATGCCCCCATGGGCTTCTTCTAAGATGGTGTACCTTTCATGCTCCAAAATGTATCTTTGCAGCACCTCATTGGCTCCCAGCTTATACATATGGCTCGCGATGATGGTGAAATAAACTGCGCGGGTTACCAAATCTTTCTTTTTTTGTACCGAATATTCTACAGGTGCCATCCCTGTAGTTAAGAAGTGAATTATTTTGGCGAAGTGCACATCCACTACCTTAATAGAAAATAGATGTGCATCAGGCAATCCTTCTTCTAGATTGGTCGGTTCTTCGCCACTTTCGATTCGGGATAAGTGGTCCTGCTCGGCATTCAACTTCCCGGGCTTTACGATGATCTCAAAGTCATATTCTTGAAAGAGCAGTAGCCATTTCATTCCCCCCCAACATAGGCTTATTCACTAGGTACTTCAAAGCTGAGTGATCCGTGAACATCTTGAATTACCCACCCGACAGGTAATGCCGGTATTTCTGCAGGGCATACACCATGGCTATCCCTTTGCGCTCAGTAGTGGAGTAGTTACGCTCTACACTAGAGAGATTTCTATTGGAAAATGCAACTGGATGGTCGATGTCCCCATCCCCTGGCTGCGTAAGGACAACTCCCAGGGAAATTCTTGAAGCGTCGACATGAACATGGAAAACCTTCGCCCAGGAAAGATGAGGATAGGTGCAGAGACCATATTTTCCTTGAGTAACTCAAATATTTTCTGACACTCGTCATCCCAGAAGAACGATACATCCTTCTTTAGCAGTTTTTCCATGGGTGTTGTGATTAGTGCATACCCTTGAATAAACTTCCTATAGTAGCCTGTGTTTTCGAGGATAGAGTGCAGCTGTTTCTCAGTTGTAGGGACTGCCAGGTTGATGATAACCGCCACCTTGGCAGGATCAACCATCAGCCCTTGCTGATAGACTATGTGACCCAACATGATTCCAAATGGTACGCATAATATGCACTTCTTGATATTTACGGAGATATGGCGCTTTCTACAGGCATCCAACATCATGCGTAGGTTTGAAACATGGTTCTTTACTAACCTAAGTACTATCCAATCATCAAAATATACCTCCAAGAACTTGTGGATGAATTCATTAAATAATGCAACCACTACCTGCGAAAATGTGGCAGGGGCATTCTTGAGTCCAAACGACATAACGGTGTACTGAAAGGAACCCCATTAAGTAGCGAACATAGTTTTGCTACGATATTCAGGTGTGATCCTAGTCTGATGATAGCCTGAGAACTCATCAATGAATGAGTATGCCTCCTGCCCTCTGTTGTGGTCCTGTGATTTGGCTAATTGGAAAACCAAATGACAAGGCAACATTCAAACCAAGCTTTAGAGCTCTAGGATCTAGCCTCCTAATCTCAGAGAGGGATATATCAATATGTTTGTAAGGATATAGCTTGATGCTTTTAAGAGGCTGATTTTAGGCTAGTTATGAAGTGCAAGTTTGTTTGTTTGTTGGTTGGACATAGATTATTTAGGAAGCATAGATAGAGTGTGGAAATCTACAAGCCATTGGGAAATGGAGTCATGTGGAAGTCTAAACAGTTTCGATTGATGAATTTGGGGAACCAAAGGGAAAACATAACTTAGTCAATGGATCTGTGGGATCATATAAGTGGGATGAGATGAACATCAAGGATTTGGAAGGAAAAGTAGAGCTTTAAGGGTTGTTAAGACTCCTTAATCATGTATACCTTTCAATGAAGGGACTTGCAACACTATCTAAAAAAAAAGAAATATCCGATAGCCAAAGCTAACCATGAATTCTACCAACATGCTTTATGCAGGTAACATAAACAAGACAAACTTTAAAGTAAGACAAAGAAGAAGAGGAACACTCTGTTTCTTCTAATTGTGTCAATTAAAGGAGTTAGAAAACATATAAGAAACACAACTAATTGCATTCATAAAAGGGGGAACACCCAGGAATCTAAGACTGCAATTATAAAAACCTTCAAATATGACTATCTCAGCAAGAAACAGAGGGTAAGATCAGAAAAAATCCTCTCTCCTAAGCTGCAGACAATAAAATTTGAAGGATGTTTTCAGAAATAGCTTTCAAGAGGCAGCAAGCAGGCAGGGCAAACCATAATTCAACCTTGACACCAAATATTTTGAACTATTCTGAAATGAACAAGCTTAAGGGTTTTGTTAGGTCTCTATAACAAGCAAGATTGGCAAAGTCCAATCACAGAGTTAACATCATTTCAACCAACTTTGGGATTCTAGGATCTAGCCCTCCTGAATCCGGAGAGGGATCTCTCCAATATGTACAAAGATGGATATCGTCTTTGAAGTTTAGGGTGATGATATTAGGTTAGTTATGAAGGCCAAGGGTTTTGTTTGGTTTTCTCGGATGGTTGAACATAGTTGCTGTATGAGGCGGAAAGATCTATATGCAAATAGGTTCAAAGGTGAGAAGTTGCAAGCTAGAGAGTAGGCTTTGATCATGAAGAAATATGATGGAAAGTTTCAATCCATTGGGCTATGGAGTCATAAGAGGATTTAATTGAAACATTTAGGTTCAAGAGGAATCTATGGGGCAAGTCATCTATGCCTAAGGATCTCTTTAAGGCTTGATTTATGGAATGGGGTGATACAACAAGAAAGGGAAATGACAGATGCAGAACAAAGAGCAGCCCAGGATCTGGTAAGTACTTTGAAACTAGCTAGCCTTTGAACAAGCACTTAAGAAAAACATAGAAGTAAACTAGGATCTAGTAAGTACTTTGAAACTATCCAGCCTTTGATACACTTCTAATAGAATACAAATAAAAACGAAGGGAAACTTAAAGGAAACCTTTGGAGTAGAAACTAGTGGGCTGGGCTCACCATGATCCTCATCTAGCTCTCCTTTACTTAGTTACATCCAAGACAATCACAGAGATAACACAGAATGGCCTAAGATCTGATAAGTACTTCGAAACTAGTCAGCTTTTGACACATCCTAAGGGAAACAGTCAAATAGTTGAGCAAACAAGAAAGGGACTCAGGGCTAACCTTTGATTTCCTCAATTCATTCCTTACACAACATATATGAAAGTAACATTTAAAAATAACATTCAGCAGTGATGAAAAGATGAGGGAACGCCAACATATCTGTACTTAGACTGAATTAAATCATTCTTAAACAACACATCAGAAAGAAAACATTTAAATAAAGATTTCTCAGCCAGAGAAGGTTACTGATATACAGTAGGTCCTAACACTGTTTAAACTGTTCTTTACAGTGGAAAATGAAACAAGTTGAAAACTGAAATAAAATGAAAAGTTCACGATGAGAATAACATCACCATCAGCATAGACCAGGATCCCATAAATCAGCTTGTATTGATTGCTTCAAACCGGTTACAATCTTCAGATCCAATGTTTTAATCCATCTCTCTTCACAACCTAACCTATCTGTTACAAGCAGAGCTCCAAGAGCCAATGAAACCACTATTTACATTCAAGAGTTTTCCAATCAGAAACAGCTACAACACTTCAGCAATTACATTGACAACCAACTAATCCAACCCCTCACTCATCTTCTTCTGGAGTATTTATAGAAGGATGAGGAGGTGAGATCTAATAGGAAGATCTCAAATACAATTAATGCAGAATTAATGTCTTCCTAACCCTGGGAGGCTCGATGAAGAAATCATACAGGTGTTCTACTGCATTAATATGCTTATACTTATGAAGTAAGCTCAGAAGGAGCTTTTGTTGACCTTTGAGGCTCTGCGTACTATTAGGGTTACTTTGCAAACATTCTGTCATTAAATCTGATGCAGAAATAACTTCTTTGGCTGTTTTGAGGTGCAATATCTGATCCTATTCAATAAATTCGGCCTCTGATTGAGCATTTTGAGGCAATAGGTGGCACTGCGGTGGTTGAGGAATCAATTTGCCTCAAAGTATGACAGTGGAGGCAATGTATCTGATGAACACTTTTAGGTTTTCCTTTAATCTATGTTCTGAGTCGGGGATTAGGCTTTTGATAACCGTCTTAGCTGTAATCCCCGCCAATATATCCACTAATCTGCCGCTCTGGTTTACTGGGGTCTTCAATATCCGATACTCTTTCTCCGCGCTAATTTGGACGACATTCTTCAATATTTTCAGGGATTCGCGGCACCAAGGCTCATGAAACCTTATTGATAACACTGTTCTTCACCCTGCGGTCGATCTTATGGATAATCCGAAAGAACGGGAGTCGTCACCCTCGTCTTTCAGATTTTCTTAAAACACATCGAAAGAACCTTAAAACCTGCAAAATACAATAAAAAATGAGAAAATCCTGCATTATATGGACAATTTGCATCGGAGGGCGTGCGGAAAAATGGAGCAATCAGAGCCGTTGATCGTAGTGCGATCAACGGTCGGGGGCGTTCTGAAAAGTCAACGGAGGAAAAGGGGAATTGTACGATGGAATCGAGCGGTTGCATGAGAACCGTTGATCTGCGAAGATCGACGGTGAAGATCGGCTTTCAAACGCGCCGGGGGAAATTCAACAAGCGGGCAAGTCCGCTAAAGGCCGGACAGAAGAAGCGAACAGCAATCGTCGGATGGGAGGGCCCAAATTTGACGGTGGAGATGAATCCCGTTGCGGGGCTATAGTCCGAAGAATAACGTGCGGGCGATGTGATAGCGTGGCGGTTTTGGAAACGGGACAGAGGACACGTGTCGGCTAGTGTGTGGAATCGCTGGCCGACGAGATAAAACCACTTTGACGCGGAAAGCGGTGCGGGATGAAACCGTCGAGATCTGAAAATAGCGCGGAAAGGGGGTCCACCAGGTGAGACGCTCACTCCACTCCGTCGGATCTGGGGAGCAGATCGACGGCTGGGATGACTTGGGGGAATAAAACATGTGTTCTAACATTTCACGCCAAACTTTATAAAAGATGGGTTTTTGAATGTTTCAAAGGAAAAGGGCGGAGTGGGACCACGTTTTGGTTTAGCGCCTTAGGACTTAAGCGGTCGGTCGTGGCGCTTGGGCATGTGGAGGGAGAAACGGCAAGGGGGCTTAGCCTGAGGGGCTTAAGCCTAACGCATAGAAACATGCGTTTTCTATGGTTTTTTCCAAAGAATTCCAAAAGGAAATATAATTCCGATAAGGTTAAAACATGGGTTTTTAACCTTGGGGAGAGAAAATAATGGAGGAATAAGGAATAACACATGGTTTGGTGGGGTTTTCATGAATAAAGGGAAATGGAAAAATGGAGGTAAAAGAAAAAGAGATGCAGTAGTACATGACTAGGATTTTCATGGAATATCAGAGGCTGAGAAAAGGAAAAGTATAAAGGACCAACCAGCAGTTCATGATCTTACCAATAGACTTGAAGCACCAACAAATTCAGGCCTAAATTTGTTTCTTGAAGGCTGCAAAGAATATTTAGCCACCAGCTAATATAATGGAAAATATAGGTGGCTAACAGTGGCTCCACTTGGGGATGGTGCCTTCTTGAAGGCATCAAGAATTTAGACTTGATTTCTCTGGAATGCTGACTGGTGCCTGACCCATTGCTTACTCTTGCCTTTCTTTGACAAATAAAATCAGTCATGAGAGAAAAATGAATTTCATCAATACAACTTCTACCTACCCAATCCTACTGATCTAACATTTTTTCTTCATCAGAGTGCACTTGGATTGGCAAACTCTTATTCACACATTTTATTCTTTTGAAAGCAGGAAACCTAATCTACTTCTATCCCTTATTTCTCCCTGAAATCAGATTAGACAGTTGAGCTCAGATATTTCTCTACCTAGTCTACTGTCTGTTGGGATTAAACAGTCCAACAAACTTTCATTCTCTAAATTCTACAACAGAAATTCAAAAATAGCCAAGTCAAGATTGAGCTGTTTGACTTGCTATGATCTATGGCATAAAAACAAGCTACACATAGATTATTATTTGCAGAAAATTTTAAATCAAAAAAGAAGGCATAAGATCTGAAAATTTCTTATTATGGCCTTCTCTTATTTTCACAGCTCTGTTTTTTCCTTTTTTTTCTGTGAGCTATCTCTACTTTTCCTCTGGTTCAAGTTTTGGGCTGATTAGAACCAGGTCTTCTCTTTTATGACTCAGAATATGAAACAGTTTTGAGTCATCTTTCTCTTGGGAACTTTGGTTCATATTTTGAGTTTGTTTGAACCTTAATTTCTATTCTAATCTATCTACTGAGAAGCCAAGATTAAACAGTTTGGAAAATCAACTTTGCTACCCTATCAGCAGAAAATTGAAAGCTAATTAGTCAAGATTAAACAGTTTGACTAATTAGAAGTGTGTTTTAAGGAGTGGCATTTAAGCTTGCACACTTTCAGATTTATTTCTCTTTTTGGCATGGGGCTTTGCCTTTCTTTTTTTCATTTCTGCCCTCTTTTCTTTCTTTGTTTTTGTATCTTTTGATTTTTTATAACTTTGAATGCAATGATGGATGAAATATTTACAGTGGAAAAAGGTAAAAAAAAGGCTTCGAACATGAAATAATTTAAGAAAGGTAATGCTTTAGCATCCTGCCATTGACAGGACCCCCAAACAATTTTGTCCCATTCAGCTCTTGTAAGAAGAATGCATTGTTTTCAGCAACTGAATGAATAGAGTAAGGGCCAAGCCATAGATTGTCAAATTTACCATGCTTTCCCTTATCTTCCCTCTTTGAGTCCCACTTTAAAACTTTGTCCCCGGTCCTGAAATTGCTGGCCTTTGTTCTTTTGTCAAATATCTTCTTGATATGGTCTTGCTTCTGCAATGCTTTGTTGTACACTTCCTCCCTGGTTTGCTGAAGATGAATGGTCTGATTTATTCTTCTGATCATGTCATTTTCTTCAGTCTGCAACTCTTGGATTAACTTCATAACTGGTATACCAAGGCTGTTAGGAAAAATTGCATATGTACCGTACACAAGCTGGAAAGGTGACATACCAATGGATTTCTTCAAAGTTAATCTGTCAGCCCAAAGTGCATGGATCAGCTTTGTGTGCCAAGACTTCTTGTTGTCCTCCAACAGTTTCTTTATTATATTCACTAAGCTTTTGTTGGAAGACTCTGCAAGTCCATTACCTTGAGGGTAATAGGCTGTGGAGTGCCCCAATATTATTTGGTACTTGTGACAGAATTCCACCATTTTCTTTGATCCAAATGCTGTTGCATTATCTGTGATGATATTGGTAGGACAGCTAAATCTGGAAAGAATATTTGTTTCTATGAATTTTATGATAACCGAATCATTGGCCTGCCTACAAGGAATGGCTTCTATCCACTTAGTGAAATAGTCTGTGGCGGTAAGGATCCACCTGTGTTGGGCAGAGGATGGTGGATGGATTTATGAAGTCATGTCCCACTCATGAAAAGGGTTTGGAAGCAAAGAATTGATGCAAGAGAAGGCACAATTTTCCTCGTTCTCAAACAATTGGCATTTATGGCAAGTAGTTATTACTGTGTACATCAGAAAAGAGAGCATAGAACCACTTTAAAATTTATTAGCTCATGACTTGGAAGACAAATGGTCTCCCGTGACTTCCTTCATGGAACTCATTAATTTTTTCTGATCAAACCAGTAAACATTTAAGCAATATTCCACTCTGCACTTTTCCAATAAAGACATTTATCAATAATGCAATAGTTTACAACTTTTTAACTTTAGGAATCTTGCTCTTGTTTTTGATAAACCGGAGGTGTGTTCAAATTAAGTAGCCATAAACACATCATGATAACTGCGATAACGCCCCTTAAAATGATCTTCAACAACGGGAGTTGAGAACTCTTCTTGGTCATCCAAAGCATCGATCATATTAATATCAAGAAGTTCACAATTTGATTCAGCCATTAATTTAGCTAGACCTTGGCCTTTGATGAGGTTAGTGGGTTTTATTTCTAAATCATATTCAAGAATAACAGCAATCCACTTACCTCTCTTACCATCTGGATCCTGGGTTAGGATGTCTTTAACTACTAAATTTGGGACAAAGGCAATAATGTGTGAGTGAAGGATGTATACTCTGAAGTCCTTTAAAGCCTTTACCAAAGCAAAAGCTTGTTTTTCCATAATGTTATACCTCAAAGGGGCATCCCTCAATGCCTTACTAAAGAATGCAATGGGCTGCTCTTGTCCTTGTGGATTTTTCTGTAAAAGGACAGCAGCTATGGTATCTTCTGATGCAAATGAGAAGATATAAAAATCCTTTGAAAAATCAGGACTTATGAGAACCGGTGTCTTGGTTAACGCTTGTTTCACCAGTTCAAAGGATGTCTTTGCTTCCATGGTCCATTTTACCCCTTGCTCCTTTTTCAACATGTTTGTGATATTCCTAAGGAGCTCAACCAAGTTGGGGATGAACCTTCTCAAAAAGTTTGTCTTTCCAATGAAAGATTGCAACTCTTTGATGTTTCGAGGATGAGAGATTTGCAATATGGCCTCAATCCTCACGGGATCAATCTTTATGCCCTCTTCTGAAATGATGTGCCCAAGAAGTTTACCTTCTTGGAGACCAAATAAGGTCTTCTTAGGGTTCAAAGATATCCCAAACTTCCCCGTACTTCTAAAAATTTCTTAAATGTTCCAATTGTTCTTCATCTGTTTTTGAAAACACAGTTACATCATCAAGATAGATAATGATGAAGAAGCCCAATTCTTCCGAGAATGTTATGTCCATGGCTCTCTGAAAGGTTGCTCCAGCATTCATTAGACCAAAAGGCATTTTCACATGCATGAAAGTACCCCATGGTGTAGTAAAAGTTGTCTTTAATTGATCATCAGGGTGGACTAAGACTTGATTATACCCTGAATAGCCATCCAGCAAAGAAATTCTTTTAGACCCCACCACCCTTTGTAGAATATGATCCATCTTGGGCAAAGGGTAGTTGTCCTTTAATGAAGCTTTGTTTAAATTTCTGAAGTTTGTACAAAGAAAGTCTATACAAAGCTCGATTTCTCCCAGATTTTGTCCAGATTTTCTCCTAATGGACACCGCATTAGAGACCCACCTTGAAAATCTACTAGGACAATAACACTACATCAGCATCTCTACAGATTTTTCAACTTAAAGGCACCGTATTGTGGTTTATTCTCATAGCCTGTCGTTTCTTTGAATGGTTTTTGGTTTTCTTTAAGAGGGATTTTATGTTGTATTATTTCAGTGTCATAGGATTTAAGATCTTCGTAACTCCATGCAAAAACATCAGAAAATTCTTTGAACAACTGTATATATTTGATTTTAATGTGAGCTGGTAAAGTTTTAGATAGCTTGATCAATTTTGGTTTTTCCTCACTACCTATATTACATTCCCCCACTTCAGTTTCTACAGGTTCTAGTTTAGGTTTGTTGGCCACATCATTAAAATCAAACAGTTCTTCTAGAGGGGTCAAACCTTTGGGAAAACTATCATCCTTAGAATGCAGAGTTTCCAATTCCTCTGTTTCAGATTTTGCACTTGATTCTGTTTGGTTTCTCGATTTGATAGTCTGAAGGTTTATATCTACCAGTTGTGGAGATGGTTCTTCTTCGCCAAGAAAATTTTCTTCATTGCAGTCTGTGTCATAATCTGACTCTGAACTATGGGGTTCAAACTCATTTCTGAATTGCATGAAGTCTTCTATTTGTTTATCTCCGTCAAACACCTGCCAATATTTCTTGTTATCAGGGATAGCTGCTCTGAATTTTATCTGAGAGGTGTCATCATACAGCATTGGGCAGGTTCTAGCAGCAAAGGCTAAATTGTGGGCTGCAATATTTCTCTTTCTTGGGACAAAAGACAATGTGGACTCCTCAAATGTTTTCAAAAGATCTATGACATCATCCCTGTAGGCCTTAAGTCTGGGGTGATTAGCATTATACTCCCCATTAACTTTCCTAATGATTAATTTAGAATCCCCATACACATTGATTCTCTTGGCACCTAACTTTTTCAAGAGATGCAAGCCTACGAGAAGGGATTCATATTCTGCTATGTTGTTGGAAAACTGAAAATTTAATTTTTTGGTTTACAAGGAGATACATTCTCGTATGATTGTTTTGTTAGTAATCTTACACCGCACCAACATTTGTTTTGTGCATGACCCATCAAAACACATAGAACTATAGAGAAACTTTTCAGCTTGTGGAAGGTCATAATTTGTTTCCCAAGTTTTTCATCAAACAGGACTATCTTCCGATCGTCAAGATTTAAGTTTAGTGATTGAAAACTTGCGTACCCAAGACCTGTATTTAGTTTGCTAGGATTTTCAGATGCAATAGACTGTTTCGGCAGTTTAGCGTTGTTTTCCTCTTCCTCTGCTTCGGCCATTGATTCTGTTGAAATGATTTGTTCTGTAAGTGTTTCATCATTAAACATGATAAAAGAATCAAGGCTCATGCTTATGGCGTAGAGAGGGGAGTTTTGAGGCCGATCTTGACTTGTCACTGTGTACTGCATGTGGGATTCCCTGTAAAGTCTTCTAAATCCATTATGCCAGAAGGCCATGATAGTGGTGTCCATTTGCATAGTTCCTTGTAACTTAGCCCCCAAGATCGTGATAACAACATTCCATACTTTGGGGGAACATCAGCCACAACAATGTCCATGACTAAACATTTGGCTGGGATCTGGGCTAAGTTAACACAGAGATATTTTATCAATCCTAGACATTTAACTCTGCTTGAGTCAAAGGAGTACAAATATTTGTAAGGTCTGGTAATTTCAAGACCCAGGTTTTCCATTACAGCTTTTGGCATTAAATTATGGGAAGCACCTGAGTCATGCATAGCATTGTGCAGAATTTTGTCATGAATGTTTAAGCTTACATAAAAGGGAGGGACAGAACCCTCTTGGAACTTTCCTTCAATTTCTGGACCAAAAATAAGCTCTGGTTGGTCATCATTAAGATTGAGTGTGTCTTCATTATTTTCTAAGTTCAGAGCCTTCAAAATTTTGGACCTGTATACATGTTGGGCAGCTAATTCAGTTAAAGGGACAGAGATTTTGATTTTTGAGATTTCCTGTTCTAGGCTAAAAAGGTTTTGACTCTTTAAAACATTGATTTCAGCCTTGTTTGCTGCCACTTTATCAGCAATAACAGCTTGCTGATTCGGTTTATCTACAGTTAAAACAGTTGTCTTTCCAGGAGTACTAATCGAGGTGCTAGTACTGCTAATGTTTGCACTCTGTTTTTCAACATTTTGAGTGCCTTTCCCTTTACCACTACCAGAATTCATAGCCACTGTTGTGTCCTTTTGTTCGATTGTTTTAGACTTAGTTGCAGTGCTGTTTTGAGAAGGTTTGCCAGAGGTTTCCTTGTTGGGGTTTTGTTGATTAGACCTACTTCTGAGTTCATATTCCCTTGAGGGCTGTACGACAACGTTTTCCATGTTTTGATAGTAATTCTCATTATCATCTCTTTTGTCATCGTACGGTGTATAAAGACCTTGTTTTTTATCATAATGAACCTCAAAGTCATCATCATCTACCCCAAATAAGTTTATATCATCCTCCTCTATTATTTGATCTATTTGTTCAACCTCACTTAAAAAGTTTTGATGAAAGGGAGGAATGATCTGTTGGTCATCTTCCCTGGGTCTATTTAGAGGTTGATTTCTTCTCATATTCTGATTCTAGTTTTGGTTTCTGTTTTGAGGAGCGTTCTGATTTAGACTTGCTTGCGCTCTCTCTAGAATGCTCATTTTCTTCATCATTTCTTCCATCATTCTTTCCATCTTTGAGCCTGAGGTGGAAGGGGTGGATTCCTCTCTAAAAGACACTCTCTTTTCAGCTTTCATCCTTGCTCTCTTCTCTATGAGGTTAACTTCCACAGAAAGAGCACCTCTTTGCATATCTTCAAGGGTTGCAAAAACTCTTTCTCTGAGTGAGTATGTCATGTCAGGATCAAACCCTTCAGGAAATTTGTTTAAGGCTGAGCCCTGGGGAGGTTTTAGTTTAGGGGAAAGTGCATTATACACGCTGTTAAATCTGGTACAATAAGCTTGTACACTTTCCCCGGGGTTCCTATGGAGATTGTTATAGTCGGCAAGGACTTGGAGAGGATTCTTCCTCACTTCCCATTTGTTTAAGAATGTTTGATGGAAGGCTTGGAGGTCGTTAATACTGTGGGGGGTTAAACCTTTGAACCATTTTCTCACTTCTCCCCCCAAACTTTGAGCAAACAGTCTGATTTTGACAGACTCATTATCAATTTCATTTCTCACAAAGTAGTCATTCATCTTGTCCAAGCATGTTGAGATGTCACAGTAGTATCGCTAGCATCATACAATGGAATCTTGACCGATAGTCCTGTGCTATGGAAGATTGACGAGTGGTACAGAAGGATATGAGCATACCATGCTGCCAAGGATATATGTAGAAGTGGATTTAAGGGTGAGGTGAGGGGTGTGGCTGACGGGAGTGGTTGGAAGCCAAAGGATGAAGGATGAATGTAAGTGATGAAACAACAATAGACTTCCGAGTCGATCTTGACAGAGAGGCAATCTAGATTGTGTAGAAAATGTATATCCTGTGAGGTTGATTCTCTTCTCTATCCCCAAGGGGCCCACTTGTTTCGGGAGATGAAAGTGAAGGCTCAGAACCTAGCTGTTCTAAATCGCCAAATGACCTAGTTCTGAATGGGTTCAATAAGTCAATTTGTGATTCTTGCAGAGCTGAGAGATTTTCAGGGACTAAATTAGCTCTTAGGGGTGGTCTGAAAATAGTTGAAAATTGTATCTTAGGAGACTTCCTAAGAATTCTCTCTGGATTATCAACTATCTTAGGTGGATCTGGGTCAGGATCGGCTCTAGTGTAAATCTTTCTAGGAGCCACTATGCTATGTTGTTTAGACTCAAAATAAGAAAATTTTCAACCAGACATACAATTCGGGAGAGGTTAACCAATCTGTTTTTACAATTTTTAAATCCCACAGTCCTCTAACTGAGTTTGAATGATTTTATAATGATAAGGGTTCTTCCCAATGGAGTCTTAAGGTCTGTTCGGGATTGTGGAGTCGCCAGGGGGAAAGCTCAGAGTGTTTTCAAAGGAGTACACTGTCCACCACAGTGTTTGTGAAACATTCCTTTTCAAGGATATCTGAAAACACAACAAACTCTAACCAGAGATTGACTAGGAGGGCATTCACCAGATATGTCACCCCTAAAAGAGGATGAGACCCGGAGGCTACCTGGCCCTTTCTAGACTCTGTCTAAGAGTATAGGGTAAAACACGTCAAAGACGTATACAAGATATCAAAACTAGTGTTTTAATACCAATCTGAAATGTTTTTGGTATTTTCTGAACTGTTTTTATTTGTGGTTTTAGAATAATGTCCTAACTTTGCCTCAAAACTTAGCTACGGTTATGAAACAAAGACAGTCTATCCTTATGGCTAAGCTAGCTGATCTTCCAAGGTTAGATTAGACTTAAGGAATCCTAGGGTTGACCTAGTTTGTCACTGATCCCACAAGTCTCATCATGATTACCATTTCTTGGTAGTGCTTGAAAAGGCTGCTTATTACTCTCAAGGTGTTATAAAGATTCTGGGTTAGGAGTTCCCCAGTGGAGTCGCCAGAAATGTTAGGTCTCTGTAACAACCAAGATTGGCAAAGTTCGATCACAGAGTTAACATCATTTCAACCAACTTTGGGATTCTAGGATCTAGCCCTCCTGAATCCGGAGAGGGATCTCTCCAATATGTACAAAGATGGATATCGTCTTTGAAGTTTAGGGTGATGATATTAGGCTAGTTATGAAGGCCAAGGGTTTTGTTTGGTTTTCTCGGATGGTTGAACATAGTTGCTGTCTGAGACGGAAAGATCTATATGCAAATAGGTTCAAAGGTGAGAAGTTGCAAGTGAACAAAATAAACTTTGATTCTAAAGTAAGATGATGGCAAGTTTCAATCCATTGGGCTATGGAGTCATAAGAGAATTTAATTGAAGCATCCAGGTTCAAGAGTAATCTATGGGGCAAGTCATCTAGGCCTAAGGATCTCTTTGAAGTTTGATTTATGGAATGGGGTGATACAACAAGAAAGGGAATTAACAGATGCAGAACAAAGAGCAGCCCAGGATCTGGTAAGTACTTTGAAACTAGCCAGCCTTTGACCAGGCACTTGAGAAAAACATAGAAGCAAACTAGGATCTGGTAAGTACTTTGAAACTATCCAGCCTTTGATACACTTCTAATAGAATACAGATTAAAAACAAAGGGAAACTTGAAGGCAACCTTTGGAGCAGAAACTAGCGGGCAGGGCTCACCTTTCTCCTCATCTTAGTTCTTCTTTACTTAGTTACTTCCAAGACAATCACCGAGATAACACAGAATGGCCCAAGATCTGATAAGTACTTTGAAACTAGTCAGCTTTTGACACATCTATCCTAAGAGCTTGATCAAAATGTTACAAAGAACAAACAAGAAAGGGACTCAGGGCTAAGCTTTGATTTCCTCAATTCATTCCTTACACAACATATATGAAAGTAACATTTAAAAATAACATTCAGCAGTGAAAAAAAGATGAGGGAACACCAGCATCTCTGTACTTAGACTGAATTAAATCATTCTTAAACAACACATCAGAAATAAAACATATAAATAAAGATTTCTCAGCCAGAGAAGGTTACTGATATACAGTAGGTCCTAACACTGTTTAAACTGTTCTTTACAGTGGAAAATGAAACAAGTTGAAAATTGAAATAAAATGACAAGTTCACGGTGAGAATAACATCACCATCAGCATAGAACAGGATCCCACAAATCAGCTTGTATTGATTGCTTCAAACCGGTTACAATCTTCAGATCCAATGTTTTAATCCATCTCTCTTCACAACCTAACCTATCTGTTACAAGCAGAGCTCCAAGAGCCAATGAAACCACTATTTACAGTCAAGAGTTTTCCACTCGGCATTTCTAACCTTCAGCAATTACATTGACAACCAACTAATCCAACTCCTCACTCATCTTCTTCTGGAGTATTTATAGAAGGATGAGGAGGTGAGATCTAATAGGAAGATCTCAAATACAATTAATGCAGAATTAATGTCTTCCTGACCCTGGGAGGCTCGATGAAGAAATCATACAGGTGTTCTACTGCATTAATAT
>CM076577.1:157069372-157155302 GCA_034641835.2 Pinus albicaulis | reverse complement strand
CAACATTAAAATGGTTTATGATTTTGATCAGCAGTTCTATTAGGACATGGGAAGACATGAGACATGCATTTCTAGAGAGGTATTTGGATTAATGTATACCAGTCAACCATAAGGAGGAAGTGTTTAAAATGTTACAAAAAGAGGATGAAAATCTTGAAGATTTGCTAGAGAGGTTTAACTATAACATCAAGAGGGCAAAAATGGAAAACTTAGACCAAGACACTTTGAAAGTTCTCTTGTTGAAGACAATTAGGGATGAATGGTTAGATATCCTTAACATGATGGGAAAAGGGGATATATCTCAACTCACATTACCTGAAATAGTTGAATTATGTATCAACCTTTCAAGAGGGAAATCTAAAACTGTAAAAGGACCAAGAGACCCTGCTCTTGCAAGGGCAAGTAAGTCTGCTTCTGGGACAGTAAGTAGGGCAGAAATAGGACATATGCTTGATGAATTCAAATCTAATATTTTAGGGAGTCTTAGTGAACAAATAGACACCCTTAAGTTACAAAACAAGTAGAAAGTTGAATTTGATGCCTTAGCAATCTTTTGTCCCAAATGTAGAAAGAAGCATGCCTTGAGAGAATTTCCTTTGGATGCAAAAGTAGTAGAGACGTGTATAATTTGTTCAGAAAAACATGAGACCAAGAGTTGTCCTTCACTTTCTTGTCTTAAAGCTATCTTTCAAGAAGAAACCCCTACAAATTCCACAGAATCTTTCAATTTTGTCTCTAGAAGGCCTTGGCAACGACCTCAAACACAAGGATTCCATGATCAGCTGTATAATCAACCCCGACCAAATTGGAATTCTTGGCAGCAACCTTGGCCCCAATTCCAAAATTAATCTCAAACTTGGGCATAAGGAGCACAAAATCCCTATGGAATACACTCTCAGTACTATCAATATCCACAATACCCACATTTCCCTCCTCAATAGAATTTTCAAAAAAATCCTCAACAGAAGCCTCAAAATCCACAACTTCAAAATCAACCACTTTCATTACCATTTCCTCAGAAAACAAATCAGTTACATGCCCAACCCATACCAAACCCCAACAATAAAAATCCTCATAACACATACATGATAAAAGGCCAACAATTTCCAACTTATTTGATTACTCCTTTAGACCTTAGTGATGTTCAACTTAGGTCTGGAAGAATACTTGAAAAGAAGAAACCTTCTGTAATCATACAAGAGCAAAACAATTATGAGGAAGATTCTCTACTGGTGAATAAAAGTATTGAAGAGAACACACCTTTCCAAGACCCAAATATTGAAAAATCAAAACAAAAAGAACCAATAATTTCAACTCTTATATTAGAGCAGCCATCAACATCCACCTCTACACCTCCCTTTCCAGAAAGATTACAAATTGATAGGGGTTTAGAAAAACAAATTATGGTACCTAATTATGATTTCCTAGATGAGCTGAGAAATGTTTGTATTAAGATCCCATTATTACAAGCTATCAACGAAATTTCAATTGTACCAAAAACAATAAAGGAGTTGAGCATGAAAAAAACAAGAAAAATAATCAAAGAGACAAATAAAATTCAACTGGCAGGAAAAATAGCAGATATCATGATGGGTAAGATTGCTATTCCAAAGTATCTAGACCCAGGAAATCCAGTTGTTAAAATAAACATCAATGGAACTGAGATCCAAAACACACTTATTGATTTAGGAGCAGCAATCAATATCATGAGTAGACAAATCATGAATAAACTGAAACTTCCTAATCTTCTTTTTACACCCACATTATTACAATTAGCAGAAAGATCTGTGATCAAACCTGATGGGGAAATAGAAGACATTCCAGTGTCCCTAGATTCTTGGGAGTATCCTGTGGATTTTATGATCCTAACTCCTAAGAATAATCTAGGAGGACATCCTATTATATTAGGAAGATCTTGGTTAGCTACAGCTGATGCTTTCATTAGCTGTAGATCCGGTGATATGTACATCTCTGATGGTAGTTCAACAAAGAAATTTACCTTGTATCCTCCAGCAAAAACAATTACAGAATTAGATGATACTCAATGGATTGAGGATGAAGAAGACATACAACCTCTCTTCACAATTTCAGAAATTAGTGAAGAGAACTAGATTTTGAATACCTTAGAAAATTTTGAATCCTCTTTGGAATAAAAACATGAACAATTTCAAGAAGAATCCAACATTGAGTCTGTATCATCAACACAAATGTCTCTTTATTCCATGGATAAATTTGGCAGTTCTACAATTGATATATTTCCAGGCAAAAATTTAAACATAAACAAGAACCTAGAGAAATCTCAACAAGAAGAGCTAGTCAAGATATTACAGCGACATTCTTCTGCATATGCATGGGAGTACACTGATATGAAAGGGATAAGCCCTAAGACTTGCACTCATCACATCTACATAGAGGAAAATTGTAAACCAACCAGACAACCTCAGAGACAGATGAATCCAAATCTTAGGGAGATTGTTAAAGAAGAATTGCAGAAATTGTTAAATGTCAACTTTATCTATCCCATTTCAGATAGTCAGTGGGTTTCTCATTTGTTAATTGCGCCAAAGAAAAATGGTAAATGGAGGGTATGTATTGACTACTGGGAATTAAATAAAGCTACTCTTAAAGATCATTTTCCCTTACCTTTCATAGATCAGGTATTAGACACACTAGCTGGAAAAAAGTACTTCTCATTTTTAGATGGGTTTAGTGGTTATAACCAAATTCAAGTAGCACTTGAAGATGAAGACAAAACCACATTTACCTATCCTTAGGGTACCTATGCTTACCAAGTATTATCATTTGGACTATGCAATGCACCTGCAACATTTCAAAGGGCAGTACTAGGAATCTTTTCAGATCTAATACATGATTGTGTAGAGGTATATATGGATGATTTCACATATTATGGAAACACGTTTGAAGAAGCCTTAGCAAACTTGGAAATTTTTTTAAAGAGATGTAAAGAAGCAAATCTTTCACTAAGTCATGAGAAGTGTTTTATGATGTTTACTGAAGGAATTGTTTTGGGGCATCACATTTCAGGGGATGGGATTAGAGTTGATGAGTCAAAAGTTGAAGTCATCTCTAACTTATCTACTCCAAGTTGTCAAAAAGATGTTAGGATTTTTCTAGGATTGACAGGAAATTATCGAAGGTTTATAGAAAACTTCACCAAGATAGCATCTCCACTTTTCAAATTACTTACCAAGGACTGTGAATTCAAGTGGAATCCTGATTGCCAATTAGCCTTTGAGACCCTGAAAACAAAAATATCTGAAGCACCTATTTTAAGGGGACCTAACTGGAAGTTACCTTTTCATATTTCAACAAATGCCTCAGATACAGCTTTAGGAGCAGTATTGGGACAAAAAGACCTGATTCCTTATGCCATCTACTATACAAGTAAAAATTTGACTCCTTCAGAGTTAAATTATACTGTAACTGAAAAAGAGTTTTTAGCCTTTTTTTCATGTCATAAACAAATTCAGACACTGTATAACAGGCTATGAAACTTTTGTTCACACAGATCACTCTGCAATTAAATATCTAATGAACAAATCAATTACTAATGGCAGAGTCATAAGATGGTTATTTCTTTTACAGGAATTCAACATTACCATTCTAGATAGGCCTGGGAAACAAAATACAGTAGCTGATTTCCTATCTAGACTCCAAAAAATCAAAGATAATACTCCAGTTGAAGATCAATTCCCTGATGAATATATTTTTGCAATTTCTACTCAGACTCCTTGGTTTGCTGACATTGCTAATTATTTAGTTTCGGGAAAATTTCCTTCAATAATGAATGCAAGAGACAAAAGAAAGATCATTTATGATAGTGCAAAATATTCATGGGTTGCTAATGAGTTATACAAAACAGGTCCAGATTTTATCATTAGGAGATGTGTTCAGGAATATGAGATGCCTGAGATCCTCAAGGCATGTCATGATGAACCTTGTGGCGGACACTTTGCTGATAAAAGGACAGCTTATAAGGTCCTTCATTTAGGATACTATTGGCCATCCCTTTTTAAAGATGCTAAAGAGTATGTCAAAAGGTGTTACAGTTTCCAAAGGGTAGGGAAACCTTCTCCTTCAGGTGAAATGCCATTACAGCCTTAGGTACATATTGAAACTTTTGAGAAATGGGCTTTAGATTTTGTAGGACATGTTAGTCCTCTATCAAGGCAAAAGAAATATATATTAGTTTGCACTGATTATGTTACCAAATGGGTAGAGTCCAAGCCATTACTTTCTGCTACTGAAGCATCTTTAGTTAATTTTCTTTTTGAGGATATTTTTACTCGTTTTGGTGTCCCAAGGGAAATTGTTACAGATCAAGGAGCTCAATTCACATCAAGGCTAGTGGAACAAATGGTGCAGAGGGGTACAAAATCAGACACGAAAAATCTACTCCCTATCATCCACAAGCAAATGGTCAAGTGGAATCTACTAATAAGGTCATTGAAGGGATCCTAACAAAGACTGTTCATTTACATAGAAGAGATTGGGCAAACAGGCTTCCTGAAGCCTTGTGGGCCTATAGAACTACACGGAGAAGCACAACAGGCCATACTCCTTATGAACTTGTTTATGGAAAAAAAGTTTTTTTTCCCATATAGTTTCAGATTCAAACTTTAAAAATGGCTGTTCAGCTAGGACTTGATCTAACAGAGGCACAAAAGCACAGATTGGAGTAGATTAATGAATTGGATGAGATCAGAAAAGATGCAGTCCAGAAAAAAAGTATAGTCCAGCAACAAAGGATTAGATGGCATGATAAGTACATCAAGGAAAAGAAATTCAAAGAAGGTGACTGGGCCCTCTTGTTTGATTCAAAGTTCAAAGATTTTCAAGGTAAATTCCAAACACATTGGCTTGGGCCATATGAAGTTGTGAAAATTTTTGACAATGGAGCAATAAAAATCAGGACAATAGATGAAGATAAAGTCACTTTTCTTGTAAATGGTCATAGATTGAAGCTGTATCATAAGCCACTTTCAAGAGAAGAATTTATCAAGAGAATCCAGGAAAACAGTGATGTGAAGTTAATGAAGAATTCTTCTTCTTCTTCATCAACTTAATTGAATTTTCTGAATTCGAATGCATTAAAATAAGTAAATAAATAAATAAATAAAATAAAAATAAAGTATAAACATGAAAACTAATCACTGATTAGCATGTTTATACATAAAAGATAAAGTGAAAATTAGAATCCTTCTAACACTTTAGCTTTTCAAATTTTTTCTTTCCTTGCAAGAAGCTATCACAAAATCATAAGTGCAGATCCACTTTATATATCATGTTCCACTTAGGATCCATTTCATTCCATCATGTCTCACTTCATTCACTCCATTCATTCGTATTTCATTCACTCCATTCATCCATACTTCATTCACTCTATTTCATGGTCCATCTCATTTCCATCTCAGATTTCTAAATTTGATCTCTTTCTGCAAGTTGAGTATTACAAATCATAAGTGGCAGACCACTTTTTATGCCACTTCATATTTGTGATTCATTCGATTCCATTATATTCCACTTCATTCATGCTCCATTCCACCATATTTCATGATCCATGATTAATCCATTTCATACTACACTCCATCCATGTTTCAAATCATTTCATTTCATGTTTCAAAGCTCCTACAGGTATATTCTACAGCTAGATATTCCGCAGTCAAACATTCTGCAGCCAGCCAGACATTCTACAGCCAGATACCCTGCAGGCAACTATCCAGCAACCACTTGTTCAGCAGAAAATTGACCCTGCACACCTATGTCAACAAGAAAAATCAAAGGGATTATGAAGGCTGAAGAATCAATGATTTTCAAAGGAAGACAAAGCATATTAAAACCACAAAAATCAAAGGAAAAGCTAAGGTAAATTTGTGAAATTATTATGATGACACATTATGAAAGTTATAGTATAGTTAAGTCATGTATGATTCATAAAGTTATTTTGATTATTCATGTTTATCAAGCCTATTAAGCCTATCATGAAAACCTTGGACAAAATCCCTTCCATTTCGCCATACCAAACCATCATTTATTAAAAATTAACGGTTAGTACTGAAGTGACCTATTCGGTCACGTCACTAACCCGAAGTATTCAACGTTGATTTTGTATTTCTCACGATATTTTTCCACGGTATTTTCTTTCATGAAAGCTCTCAAACTCATTAATTCGTGTAAATCAACTTCACCGTATTTCACTCATCCCATAACCACTTCATATCATCTTTCCGTTGCTAATTCCTACTACATAAGCAGAGAAGGCATATTTGGGGTGAAAACAAATCTCTGCAGCCATTTTTACCGTGAATAGAAGAGCAGTAATAGAGCATTAAATTGAAGGTTGAGAAAAGAATCCATGGGTCTCATTTTAAGGTCCGAACCAGTCGGAACCAAATACTTAGAGGGTTACCCACAAATTAGAGAAATGCTACAGCAGGTTGGGTGGTTACAGTTTTTGGAAAAGTTCAATGGTTTTCATAAGGAGGTAACCAAGACATTTGCAGGGTCCTTCAATGGAGCAGAGTTTGAAATAGGAGATGTCAAGTTCACTATTACAGAATCCTTCATTGCAGAGGCAGCAAAATTACCAAGGCAAGGTGAACGATGGTTCAAAAACAAGGAATTTCACAACGAGGCATGGAGACAAATGCTCAAAACACCAAGTATGGATATCTCAGTTTTCAAGAAAGGCATCCCTAGCTCAGCACTGAAGAATAAATGGCGAAATATGTTTCTCATTTTGCAAAATTTCATAACTTGTGAGGGAAGGTTTGGTACCTTATATGTTTATCACATTCGGCTTATGATGCATTTCTTAGATGAAGAAATAAATTTACCCTTCTTCTTACTTCATAGCCTAAAGAGAATGGCCTCTAATGTTCAAAAGAGGGTTCAATTCTTGGAAACCACTTTGTATCACCATGGCCTAGTTAAAATCCTAATTGAACATAATTTAAGAAAAGTGGAAGAAAATTGGGATGATTTTCTCGTGAGGAATCACTTTGAAGAACCCAAGGAATCTCCATCCGAAGGCAAACTTGCAAGAAGAAGCAAGAGAGGGAAAATTTCCAAATCTGTTGAAATTAAAATTTTTAAATCCATACAAGATGACAGTGAGGAGATTATCTCTGAAAAACTGGCTGAAATCAAGAAACAGCTTAAAAAGGATAAGATAATAAGAAATTATGCCAAGGAGAAAGGTGAGGGACCATCTAAACTAAGACGAAGCCATAGGCTTAGAGGCATATTAAAGAAGACAGGAGTTAAGCAAATAGGCATCATAAACATTGAAGATGAAGAGACACCAGCTGATAAATCTCTTGAATACCAGTACGAAGAGGATCTTGATTAAGAAACTCCGAAGATAGACCCAGCACAACAACAAATCTATAATTATGTTGAGACATTAGAAAGGAGAGCCTCAGAAAGCAAAAGAAGAACTCCTAGCCCACAAGGATCTGCAATTGAAGTACTAAGAAGAGATAAATATGAACTGGAAGTACTCAATAGGCACATAAAAAATGAAAATGAAATTCTCAGGGAACAAGTCAAGCTGAAGAGTAACATGAACACAACTCTCTCTCTGCAAATGGAAAAACTGCACAAGGCTAATGAGAAGCTGAAAAAGAAAAACAAAAAGTTAAGTAGGACACTTATAAACCTGAGATTCAAATTGTTCATAAGGAAGCCTAGGAGGTCACTGAGCATCAGGAAAAGCAGAAAAAGGAAGTTGGATGTCCTAGCAGAAGTTTCAGAATACATGGATTAATTGCATGAGGACATGCAAAAGCTTTGCAGTGGGGGTATGTTGAGCCCCAAAGATGTCCTTCTCTTTCACCAAATTTCACTTCAATTCCTTTGTCCTTTATTAGTTGCAATCTTAAAAGATCAATAGGATTATTTAAAGTCACTTTAGGAATGCATATAATGACTGACTTGCTATATTTTCATGGTTTTGTTATTGTGGTAATTTTTTACTAGACTCAGCTAAAGAATGCAGCCATTCTGTAGCCAGTCGCCTATTCCGCAGCTATCTTCATGTTCACACAGGTTACAGGTGTCACTTAGGGGAAAAACGCATATGGTTGAATTCCAGACTTCATCTACATCATTCCTTGTCCTGTACAAAGTCTGAGTAAAAATCTCCAAGTGGTTATGCACGTGGAAGTAATCAAAACTAAGATGTAGACTTCTACCGGGACAAGAACTCTAAAGATGTCTTCAGCAAGAGTACAAGGCTTCCACAAGAGTTTTAATTTGATTTTAATTGGGAAAGACACTTATCCCTATTTCTTCTCAAGGGTAGTTATGTATTTCTTTTATAAGAATGACTCGGGACACCGAGAGATAGTTAGCTAGATTGATGTTTTGTTGTTAGATCTCAAAAGTCCGTAATACTCTATTTCTGAAGTATTTTTCCTTTAATGAAAGAAGTCCAACTTTATTTCATGGTATGAGGAAATATTGAGGAAATTTGTATGCTAATCCGGTGGTAGAGGGCCCCTACTACCCGAGAACCTCTGTGCATATTGTTTAGACAAGTAACTTTAGCTCTGTTTCATTCCTAATTCAAGCAGCTTTTTGAACTCTATGTTTTATGCTAACTTACATCGAATGTTACATCCAGTCTTATTCTTATGAATTATTCCAAAATATCACTAACACTGAATGAGAGATAATTGTAGTATTTTAGAGATTAGTTGCATTTTAGTCTAGTTGTAATACTCCGGAGGTTAATTGCACTCTAGTTCAGCTCTGTTCACTGTATTTCAAGTTTGATTGATTGCATTCTAGTTTAGTTCTATTTAATGTATTCTAAGTTTTTAGTTGTATTCTAGTTCTGTTCCATTAGATTTCAAGGCCTTCATTATTTACAAACTACTATTGTTATTAATCTCTTCCAACACATCATCATATGGATAGGAATTAGTGATATCAGTTTGAGGTCTTGACATTAGTGATATCTCGGATCTTCGAAAGATAAATACGACGCTGGTGGGATAGCCACCTAGATCAGTTCATAGCTCAGCAGGCTGAGCTGAGATGACAGAAGGAGAAAACGATTTAAGACTTGGTCCTATTCTCTGACTCTACTAGTGATACCTATGAAATATTTTGGGGGAAGTTCCCAGAAGAACTCTACAACTGGTTGCGGAGGCTTCAAACCAAGACCATCAAGGGAGAGTCCGGGAGGATAAATAAAAAATGGGCACACGAGGATCTGGTGATGCTTCATCGGTTAAACACTGACTTAACCCGAGCTATGGATTTTTGGGCGGAATCTACTTTGGAAGGATATATAGTAGAGTTTGCAGCCCAATGCTACTGGGGTTTCTCAAAGGCAGAAAGTACTTTTAGATCTGGGTTAAGGGGGAAACTACTGAAGGAGATCCCCTTGTGGATCAAGGCATTAATGTTAGACGAAGGACTGATGGGATTCCAGAAAGCAGGGATGGAAATGTAAAACCCCCAGTGCCAAGGAAGGGACTGAGGGAGAGATGTTATTAGAACTGTAAGAAGGGGGAGTAGGGGTATTGATGTCAAGACTTCCAACATGCTGAGGGAGCGGTGAGCACATTGGAGGGCGCAGATTGTAGAAAGGTGGCGAGAGAGGGTGATGAAGGAGTTGAAGAGACAAGGAAGTAGTCAGAAGGAAAAAGAGGAGGTGCCTCAGATGATGAAAGGAATGGAAGGTCAGGTGGGTCCCTAGGATATAGGAGGGGTAATGAAAGAAGTGCGGTAGGTGTATAGGAGTCCAGCCCAAGTGGAGCAAGGAAAGAAGTTTAAAAAATAAGGTACAGACGCGCGCCCAGAGGAGGTGTCTGATGTGGATATGCACGTTGCAATGGAGAAACTTTTTCAAGAAAGGCAGACATCCATATCTCAAGGGATTCCTAGTCCCCTCAATTATAGTAGCTCTAATCTCGACCTTCCCTTGGTACTCTACAAGCCCATAGGTGGAATTTTTGTTAAGTTACATGAATTAAGTATATTGCACCATATTCAGTCTCCAACTGGAGCACAAGATAGTAGCAGGATTGCTAGTGGCCCCATCTCACAACCAGGACCCAACGACTTCATTTTAATACTACCCATTCAAGTAAGCATGGCGGGATCACTTACACAGTACCCATAATTCTCTGGGAAAGGGAATGATGACATTGAACAACACTAGTATCTCTGTGAGGCCATTTGGAGGGCACGACAGAAACTACATGTTGGGAAGTCGATAGAATTTCAGACCACTCTTAAGGAAAGGGCCCTACGATGGTTTATGAAATGGTCATAGGCTCACCTGAATCCAACAATGGCTAATGTAAAGAGGGATTTCATTAAGGAATTCAAACTGCCTCAAATGGACCAACAAGGCCTATCAGAGATGTGGGAGATCAAGCAGAGAGAAGGAGAAACTGCTTGGGATTTGATGCGGAGATTCAAGGATGCCATTGGGAAAATCAGCTATCCAATTGACCCAAACCATCAGAGGGATTGGTTCATTAAGGATTTATTACCCTTGACCCGAAATCCACTGACTCAACAAAGGATCGACACATTGCAAGATGCTCTGGAGCAGGCAATGAAGATAGAAGCCATGGCGGGTTACCTGCAAGAGTTCAATGGGGGTGCAACGGTACAATACCCCTCGATAGTGGGTCTGCAACATCAAATAGCCAGCCTGACAGAGAAACTCAAGGAAATACAACCCATGCGACCACCGAGACCAAACGTGTGGTGCACACACTGTCTCATGGAGGGACATGTAGCCACGGAATGCCCTTGGCTGCGAGGAAAAACTGTGGGGACATCGGCTAAAGGAGCACAGGGGGCCCCACCACTAGGATCGGTCACAAAAATCAACACCCAAGGGATATACCCACCACAATAGCAATACACGGAGTTCCCTGCACAACAAACTCCAGCCACCAACAAATAATGTGAAGTATGCAAGTGTATGGGTCATCAACCTCGCATGTGTCTGATCTTACAGAAGTATTCCAATGTTCCAAATAAATTATATTTTGAATTATGTACCTTGACCACCCACAACACAGAGCAATGCCGAGCACTGGATGCCCTGGCGGAGCGGATGGACCGACCATCATATAGAGTAAATGAAGCTCCCTACGGAAGAGGGGGAGGCATGAGAGGGGGCCGAGCGGGAGGTAGAGGTCTGGTAAGATGTTACAATTGCGATCAGGAAGGGAATGTCACTAGAGAGTGTCCACACCCTAGGAGATCCCGGTGTTCACCGTGCTGCGCTAACTCACACGCAACAGGAGATTGCCCAAAGCTCATCAAAAGATGGGAGGAAAGAGCTAGATAGAGGGGGGCGAATATAGTAAATGTAGAACCGTGGTTAACGGAAACTCAAAAAATGCAAAACGTGTCCATAGTGACACGAGGCGGCAAAAGAACAGGGAAGGATGCATGCACTATGTACCCCATAAAAGTAGTTAGGCCAGCATCCCCAAGGCTCTTGATCAAACCTGAATGACAGAAACAATTTTTCCAGGAAGCAATAGAAACATTTGCCCACTTGGGGGGAAACAAAGGAATCGACTTATAGAAAATTCAGGAAGACAAGGAGACACAGAATACTTCTGAAGCCTTAATCGAGGAATGGTTCCATCTATTCCTGAAGATTGTTAACAATGCACCAATGTTGGAATGGCTGAAGCAAAACCTGGAAGGGGTGCTAAAACAGAACACAGGAGCAAAATAAGAAGTGGAAGTAGACCAGAAATATGTTCAGAGAATAAAGAGAAACAAACATAGGATAGGAAAGGAATTTTGAGTAGATACGCAAGTGGCGGGATTCCAGATTAAGGACACCATGCTTGATTTGGGATCTGATGTCAACATCTTACCAAGGAAAACTTGGGAAGCACTCAGGAAGCCAACATTGACATACTCTCCAATCCAACTTCAGATTGAAAACTAGTATTGCATTGTTCCCATCGGCCGACTGGAGGATATTGAGGTTGACATTGCGGGGGTAAAAAAATTTACGGACTTCGAAGTCATTGACATCATGGGGGATAAGGACCCATACCCAGCACTGTTGGGAATCAATTGGGCTTTTGAAAATTATGTAGTAATTGATCTAAAGAAAGAACTGATGATCTTTGAGGATGGGGAAATCAGAGTTTCTCAACCACTAGACCCCTACCAAGGACTAAGATACACAGAGACTGTGGATAACAGAGAAGATGCTCAGCTCTTGGACCATCTCTACCAAATTATTGCCGGAAGAAGGGAAGACTACATCAACCCGACAACAGAAGGCTCGATAAGCTGGAGAAGTATCCAAATCTTGGAATTAGGATCAGAACTATCATGGGATAATTGGCAGCAAGGAGGCTACGAAACAAACACAAGGAGGTGTGCGAATGTTGCAAGAGTCAATTGGATTGGGGATGAAATTCAGGGATACCAAATCTTATCAGATATGAACGCTGTAAGTGTCTTCATAGAAAAAGTAGAAAAAATGGTGTCAGAAGGCCAAAGAATACCCTTGATGGAAATGGCATTACAATCCACATCTTCATGATGGTGGAGAAACCATCGCGATTCATTGACGCAATGGGATGAAGTGGCGGCAGCAATGAAAGCCAAATTTCAAGAGGAGAAGGAGCCCAGGGGGAAGGACTGATACCAAGGGGACGCAAGCCCCAGATACCATCTGAAGAAATGTGAAGCACATTGGAGAGCTGAAGGATACCCCGAGGAACTGTGGGTTCACAGGTTTATCCATTCCCTGGACGTAATCCCAAAGGCCTGGTACTTAACGGAAGAAAAGAGAAGAGGGACCTACAATTGATAGGAAGTTGCACAGAAATTCATACAGTGTTTCACCTTTGAAGGAAAAATAGATCATATTACACGAGATTTGCAAGCTATCAAGCATGTACTTTTCTTCCCTGATAGTCAACGGACAGACGAGAAATCACTTCGGTACCAAGCTATCCAACAAAAGGTGGCGTGTCAGAAGATTAATAGTGAGATGGACGATGACAATCTGGAGGATATCAAGCACATATATTTCAAAGAAACAGAGGGGGAGAGAGACATAAAAGAAGAACCAACTACAGAAGGTATCCACCTCCTGCCTCTAAAAACCAAGAAGGAAAATATTGGGACAAAAGACAAACCTAAGCTGGCGACCATTGGAGACTACTGGGATGAGCAAACAACAAAGGAAATATTTAGCCTACTTGAGGAGTATGAGGACTTTTTTCCTTCATCAGTAGCAGATCTCAAAGGCATAAAGGGAGATATGGGGGAAATGAGGATAATACTGAGGCCTGATGCTAGGCCTGTGAAACATAGACCATATCGTCTAAACCCAAGGGTGAAGGAAAAAGTGAAAGCAGAGATCGAAAAAATGCTAAAGGCCGGGCTAATATTCCCTGTAGAAGAGGAAAAATGGGTAAGCTCCATAGTTATACAAAGCAAAAAGGAGAAATCAGAGATACGAGTCTACGCGGATTACAGAAGCTTAAATAATTCCTGTATACATGATCTGTTCCCTACCCCATTTAGTGACGAAGTCTTCGACAACATTGCAGGGAACGAGGCATACTCGTTCATCGATTGCTTTTTAGGTTATCATCAGGTGAGAATAGAAGAAGAAGACAAGAAAAAGACAAACTTCACTACAGAATGGGGCTCTTTCACATACAACATGATGCCATTTGGATTGAAGAATGCACCTACAGTTTTCTCTCACATTGTGATAGCATCATTCCGAGAATACATCCACAAGTTCTTAGAAGTCTATATGGATTACTGGACCATGTACAACATACTGAAAGATCATGCGAGCATGTTGAGAGTAATGTTTGATAGGTGTAGACAACTACAGATCTTGTTGAACCTGAAGAAGTGTATATTTTCCATACCATTTGGAACACTGCTGGGGCACGTGGTATGTAATCAAGGTGTATGCATAGATCCAGCCAAAGTAGCAGTGATCGTTAACATGGAGGTGTTGGAGACCATCAAACAGATGAGGTCACTTCTGGGACACACAGGTTACTACCGACATTTCATCCGCAACTACGCAAAAATAATAGTGCCCTTGGAAAGACTGTTAAAAAAATCAGAAAAATTCCAGTGGACGGACAATTGCAGAGAGGCATTGGACATGCTGAAAGAAAATTTGGTGAGTGCGCCAATACTAATCCACTCGAACTGGGAAAAAGAGTTCCATGTACACATTGACGCATCTGGAATTGTGCTTAGAGTGGTCCTAGCTCAACCGGGGGACACTTCAGTCGATCATCCAGTATATTTTTCCAGTCGCAAGTTGTCAACAACAGAGCACAACTATACAACAACAGAGAGGGAGGCATTGGCAATGGTGTACTCTCTCTAGAAATTCCGCCACTACCTATTGGGAGGTAAGTTCAAATTATTCATGGATCATTCTGCATTAAAATATCGAGTAAAAAAGCCAGTCTTAGAAGGGAGAAGATGGCTCCTACTCTTCCAATAATTCACATTCAAAGTAATTGTAAAGCCGATAAGGCTCAATGTAGGGCTTGATCACTTGTCCCGACTAGAGAATGGCGAAAGTGGAGGATCTCTAGATGATCAGCTACCGAATGCTGATTTTTTCAGAGTAGAAGCCATTCCAAACTACCTGAATGAAATAGAAACCTACCTCACCACGGGGCAGTGTCCGCAGGAATATACTACAACACAAAAGAAACATTTGGTAGTTCGAGTTGCAGAATATCAGCTAATGGCAAGACAACTATACAAGATGGGACTAGACCAAGTTCTTCGAAGATGTGTTATGGATCATGAAAGGGAAGCTATACTATGGGAAAGCCACAGTGGTGTTGCGGGAGGGCATGTGGGAGCTAAACCAACAACACGCAAAGTACTACAAGCATGCTTCTGGTGGCTAATGGTGCACAAGGACAATAAAGTGTATGTTCAGAAATGTGATGTATGTCAGTAGACCAGACGACCCTCCCATAGGGATGAGATTCTGCTTCATCCCGTAAAGATACTCCAGCCATTCGAGAAATGGGTAGTCGATTTTGTAGGGCCAATTACGCCGCCTGCAAGAAATTCAAAGGCAAGGTACACAATAACGACGACCGACTACTTGACCCGCTGGGTAGAAGCTGCGCCAGTAAGGAACTGTATTGTAGATACTCCTGCCAGATTCATATTTGAAAACATAATCAGCTGATTTGGGTGTCCAATAAGCCTAACCAACAACCAGGGCACACATTTCATCAATGACACCATTAATTCCCTACTACAGCAATTCCTGATACAACACCATAAAAGTAGCCCGTATCATCCACAGACAAATGGCACAGTGGAAGCATTTAACAAGATATTGGAAAAAGGCCTGACAAAGATATGCAATGCGGAGTGCGATGATTAGGATCAACGGATACCAGCAACCCTGTGGGCATACCGCACAACGATAAAACGACTACACAACCAAACACCATTCTAGCTGGTTTATGGCAGAGAAGCAGTAGTCCCAGTAGAATTCGTGGTACCAAGCCTTTTGATCACAACAACGCTGCAGTTATCTGAAGAGGAATCTTTAAAAGAGAGATTGCACGAGTTATAGGAACTTGAGGAAGGCCGGTTTCTTGTCGAATTTAACCAAACGGTAGAAAAGGAGAGGCAGAAAGCTTGGCATGATCGACATATCAAACACAAGACTTTCCAAATTGGAGGCAAGGTCCTACTCTATGACAGCAAGTTCCAAAAGTTCCCAAGGAAATTGCAGATGCATTGGTTGGGACCATTTCATGTCATAGGGTTCAAACTGTCGGGAGCAGTTTGATTGGCACAGTTAAATGGCCAGGTTCTACAAGGATGGGTCAATGACACATGCTTGAAACCCTACCAGGAGTAAGTTGTTCATTTCAATTTCAATAACTCTCGCAACCGAGAGGAGTAGGTAGGGTAGAATAGCGTTAATAAGTCTCTCGCACCCGAGATGACATAGATAGGTTTACCATAATGCAATAAATATTAGCTCAGTTGCGGAGACCATAGCTCAACCATTAGTGGTCAGGGGGGGGGTAGTGTCCAGGGTAGTGTCCAGCATGTCATCCACGTTAGGAAGAAAAGTGTGCCGAACATCAACCCACCATAATTTAGCATAGTACTAGTGTTAGCCTGTAGGATCACCAAGATTTGGAAATAATTGCCATAATTAGCATTATCCATACCGTAATAAATTTTCCATAATTAGACATAACCACCAGCCTTTGCGTCTGCCCAAATACCAAAACCATAGTCAGCAGTGTCAGAAACCACCTCAGCAGCTAACTGATCGCACGATCGTAGCTCCAGGAGAAGCCAGGGAAACCTTAATTAGTTATGGGGTCTCATCAACCTCACCCATGCCGGTTACTTACATAACCTGCATGAAGAAAAGTGTGAGAATGCCGAAAAAATCTGAGTTAGAGTTAGAAACCTCTGAAGGAGCAAGGGAAGTTGGAGTAGAACCAGAGAAGAGAAGGTGTCTAGAAGAAGAAAGGCAAGAGAAGAGATAGAGATTTTTTTTAAGGTGTATCAGCGGCGAGTGAAGATGACAAGAGTAAGCCCAGCAGTGGTAGAACAGGAGTTGGATAGAAGGATTCATAAAATGGAGTCCCTCGTTGGGAAATATGACAGTGCGACCTTAATTGACGCAGAGCTCATGAAATCCTTTGAGTTTCCTACGCTAAAAAGACAGGTATACATTGAAAATTACACAACAGAGGCCAGACGGGCGGCAGAAAGGGTCCTACCCGAGTTCAGAGGTATCCAACAGTCCTCGATAATGAATTTGAGAAACCTACCAGTATTTGGGATTACAGGCGCTGCAATGTAGTGCACCAAATTCCTGTTGAGAAGAATTCAGAATGGCTCTCTGTGGCTGGGGAAGGAAATCCAGATTCATGCCGAAGACATTCATAGGTTGACAGGGCTGTCGCAAGAAGGAAGGGACGTCTCTTCAGCATTCCAAACCATATCCAAACGGGCAAAGAAGTCAAGGGATACAGACTACTATGCTAAGTATGGCACCCGAAGAGGAGGAGAGGGGGGGAAAATTGAGTTAATCAACAAGCCAGAGATCAGATTCGCCTGCTACCTCATTGCTAGCAAGACGATGAGACATTACACCAAAGGGGAGTGTACCTTAGACACAATTTTGGTTGTGGAGCACTGCGTCTAGGGGACTAGGTTGAACTAGTGCTCCTTCCTGCTGAAGGAGCTGTTCGAGGCATGTGAAGACAACTGTAAGAGGAAAACTAGATTTATCTACGAGTATTTGATAATAGCACTGGCCATGTGGAAGTGGACTTTCCCCCTCATCAGGATACTAGTGGAGATAGTGGAATATCAGTCAATGGCGATGAATTTTACCCCATGGAAGGTGTCTGGAGACCTCAGCACCAAGGAAGTAAATGCAGAAGCCTTTAGAAGTTGGTATGGCCTAATGGTTAACATTGTAATGAGTCAACAGAGGATCCCAAGAAACCTACTGAATGGATATAGTGAGCAAGTTTGGTTTGAAGTCACGCAGAAGCACACATTCCTCAGACCCACTTGTGTACCAGAGATGACGTTCCAGATGAGGCCTCTAAAGTTCCAAATTGATGAAGCAGCTTTTCATACAAAAAAAAATTCGTGGCCAGGGGTTGCGATGGAAGTCAGAGACTGTGTGTACATGTACAATTTTGACGGGATGCTACCACACTGGTTGCCAGGAGAAACGGCGGAGGAGGCAGTAAACAGGGTGTCAAACCTGTAGCTCCTCCCGATCATTCAACAACTGAACATCAAGGTACAAAGCTTTAATGAAGTAGTTCAGGTGATATCGAGTAGTGCTACTCCATTTCCAATTTTTTCAGAATTCCAAGTCTCCCAGTCGAACCCACCTCCAAGCACAACCTCCATCTCTGCACCCATTCCCAATGTATTGTTCAGTTCGCCAACCCTAGTAACCATGCCACTGGCAGGGAAAAATAGGTTTGTGAAACCCATAGCGGCACTGAAGGCCAAGAGGGCCAAGGTTGTAGAATCAAGTCCAGTGGTCGACCTCACAGGAGAGGATTCACCCCGACAATTGAGCACAGGGGTACTAATCCAAGAAGATCCAATAGGTGAGACAGGGGAAGCAAGTGGGTTGCCACCCCACATCCCCATTAAACCCTTCAATTTCCTGAACATCTACATATCACCACCTCATCCAGATCCACTACCACCTACCACCTCATCCGTCTCCCGTGAACCCCACAGCTCCACACCATCCACCTCATCTGCCACCATGTTTGATCTAGTTATCAGAATAATACTCAATGGGGACCACGGGATGGAGGATAACTCGAGCACAAAAGTAGTACCCCCAGCCAACCCTACTATGGTCCTGCAGACTACTTTTACCAACCTCATCACTCAGATGGAGTAGATAGTTGAAGACACAAATGGCCCACTCCCTGAGCCTACTCTGCTCCAACCACCCAACCAAGAAGATCAAGAGGGGTGACCAGAATTAAATATGGTAGACTCTGCAACCCAGAAAACTCCACTGCAGTCACCTCAAGACCAGTCAGCAAGATTGGTTGCCAGTGGGCAACCACTCCAGGAGCGAAGGCCAGATCAGGGTACCTCCGGTGCCGAGAGCATGGAGACATGGGGGACAGCTCAGTTGTACCATTTCATCAAAAGGGCAGCACAGTAGGCCGAGAAGCTCCACTAATAACTATAGTATAAATGCGAACAATAGCAGCAGCAGATAAGCACGCTTAATGAACAGTGTGAGCAATTGAAAATGGAGAAAGAACAACTACAAGGATAGTTGGAAACAGTGGCCAGGGTTTTCAGGGATGTATGGCCCGCAATGATGGCCCACTACAATCAAATACCAGACGACATACAATAAATGGAGGTAGTAGGGTGGGAAAACCACCTCACGGTGGCATCCTCAAACCACCACCAGGAGAATACGGAACTCAAGGCAGCATTGGCAGCCCGGGCTGCACTACCCGACCCAGCAGTTGTGTACTCAACGCAAATATCAGAGAAACAGGGCCAAGTAACAAAGATGTAGGAAGTCCTAATTACTGCAGCCAGAGATGAATACGACCTACTGAAGGTTTTGAAAGAATGCTCAACGGCCTTCACGGTGAAGGCACAACCAATTTTGGCCCAACTGTAACAAATCTCCAAGTAAATACAGGAATCCACAGACCCAACTAGGCTGGACCAATTGTATGCTCAGGTGGATGTGCTAGAGGTCCAAATTCAACAAATAGAGGAGACTTCGATGTCAACCAAACAGGCAATCTAGGAGCTTCAACAGCCCGTAAAGATCAGCGCCCAAACGATGTAGCAATTGGCCTCATAGGCTGACACATAGACCAACACAGTATTTAGCATCGTTCCGACAATCGCTGGGGAGGAAGTAGTCACCAAAATCATGACTGAGACCAATGAGTTGCTGCAAGGATGTCAGCAGGCCGTGGCAACCTTCCAAGAGATTAAAGCCTCAGCTCTGAACAAGGTCCCAAAGTTAGGGCCCTTGTTTGGACAACAAGGAGAAGGCGTGAAGCTAGAATAGGGCACAGGGTTGGGTGGGCCCATGGAAGTGGATATGGCTCAGGAAAGTTGACTCAGGGCTAGTCAAAAGGATGTGGTCAGGGCCTGTTGGGGCCCTTGTTTTGGAAATCAACAGATTTTGAGTTGCGGTGAGCACATGGTGGAACACAACCTCGGTAGGCAGGAAGGTGTCAAGGTTGCGGAGGAGCAGAGGACAGGTGTCGTGGTGGTTTTAGGAGCAAGCATAGACAGTGGAAGGGCACGGAAGGAAACAAGCAGTGAACTCCTGGAGAACAGAAAGAAAGGAAAGATAGCCGAGCAAGAAAGGAGGAGGAACTGTCAGTCGTGCGGGCAGGAGAAAAAATAGGCAACCAACCAACGGATGAAGTGGTTGGCACAGACAGGAATAGGCAATAGGGAGATACAGGAGAGCTCTGTCTGGGTTGCAATGTTCTCCTCTCTTCTGGGTTACTGTGGTTTCTCTTTGTCCCTAGGGATGTGTTGTATTTTGTTCTGTTCTATGCTCGTATGTAGCCGAGCCTTGTAATATTTCACCTCTGACAGCTGATCATTAATATATCCAATAAGGTTGTTCTATTATGTGACTCTAAGTATGAATGAGTGTTGTTATAAGCTACGTTTAAAATTTTGTTTATCGTTAGTTTAACTATTTTCGTGAAGAGTGCATGTTATGGAATATTATGTCATGACTATTTAATTCCTTGTTTTAGCTTTGTCTCACCGGTCTGGATGTTGTGGAGATGGTACCACCCTGCTCCCGGGAATACATGGATATATTTCTTGAGGAACAAATCTGAAGCTTTTGACAGATTTAAAGAATTTAAGGCTTTGGTGGAAAACCAGATAGAGAAGAAGATAAAGGCGCTGAGGACAGATAATGGTGGGGAGTTCTGCAAGAAGGAATTTGAAGAGTTCTGTAAGAAGTGTGGTATAGCACGATAGAAGACTACTCCATACACACCTCAGCAAAATGGAGTTGCAGAAAGAATGAATAGAACACTGATGGAAAAGGCAAGAAGCATGCTCAGTGGTACCGGGTTAGGACAAGAATTTTGGGTAGAGGCAGTGGAGACTGCATGTTACTTAGTTAACAGATCACCTTCATCAGCGTTGGAGGATAAGACTCCACATGAGGTATGGACTGGTAAGAAACCCTCTATTTCACATCTAAAGGTATTTGGATGTGATGCATATGTACATGTTCCAAAGGAGAAAAGGACCAAGTTGGATAATAAATCTGAAAGGTGCATCTTTATTGGGTATAAGGATGGTTTAAAAGGTTACAAGCTTTGGAACCCGGAAAAAAGGAAGGTTGTGTACAGTCGAGATGCGGTGTTTAAAGAGGTGAAAGATGTTGTTAAACATGAAATCATACCAAAGGAACCTGAGAAGATAGAGTTTGAGCTAAAGGAGTATGAATCAGACTCTACAGTAGAAGAAGATTCAGAAGAGGAAGAGCCACAAACTCCAGCTTTGAGAAGATCAGTTCACGAAATAAGGCAACCAAAAAGGTATAGTCCATCTACTTTCTATTCAGGTTTTGCCTTAACTATAAGTGATGATGATCCCATAACTATCAAGGAGGCAGTAGATTCAGAGGATGGAAAACTCTGGAAGGAGGCCATGGTTGATGAAATGGCATCCTTGCACAAAAATGAGGCATGGGATCTGGTGGAGTTGCCAACTGGAAGGAAGCCCATCGGGAGAAAATGGGTGTTTAAGAAGAATATGAGTGTAGAAGGCAAGGTGGAGAAATACAAAGCTCGATTGGTAGAAAAAGGTTATTCCCAGGTGTCGGGAATTGATTTTGGTGATATTTTTTCTCCTGTTGCCAAGGTTACTTCTATTAGATTACTTTTATCTGTTGCTGCTGCATTTGATTTTGAGATAGAACAGATGGATGTGAAGACAACATTTATTCACGGGGATCTAGAAGAGGAGATCTACATGAAGCAACCTGAAGGCTTTATGGTGAAGGGTAAGAAAGAAATGGTGTGCAGGTTGAAGAAGTCTCTGTATGGGTTAAAGCAATCACCAAGGATGTGGTATCAGAAATTTGATACCTATATACGGGGACTTGGCTTCACCAGAAGCAAGGAGGATCACTGTGTTTATTTTAAATTAATTGGTGACCGTGTTATTTATTTGGTCTTGTATGTGGATGATATGTTGTTGATTGGAAATTAAAAATAAATTATCCAAGATTTGAGGACCCAACTGTTCTCCAAATTCGACATGAAGGATCTTGGTGCTACAAACTATATTTTGGGCATGGAAATTAAGAGATATCAGGCAAAGAGGACACTCTGGTTAAACCATAGGAAGTACGTAGAAACTATATTGCAAAGGTTCAATATGCAGGATATTAAACCAATGAATGTTCCTATTCCTGTAGGTGTAAAGCTGTCTGCTGAACAGTGTCCCAAGACACAAGAAGAAGAGGAGTATATGTCTTGTGTTCTATATGCAAGTGCAGTGGGTAGCCTGATGTATGCAATGATCTATAATAGACTAAACATTGCACATTCAGTGGGAGTATTGAGCAGGTTTATGTCAAACCCAGGAAAGGAGAATTGGATAGAAGTGAAGCGGGTTTTCAGATATTTACGTGGCACTAGTGATTATGGCTTGTGCTACCAAGGAAGACCAGGATTGGAACGAATGTTGGACATTCATGGTTTTGTTGATACAGAGTGGGCTGGAGATCTAGACCAAAGAAGATCTATAAGTGGGTATGTGTTTAGCCTATTTGGAGGTGCAGTCAGTTGGATGAGTAAAAGACAGTCTGTAGTGGCTCTTTCCACTATAGAGGCAAAATACATAGTAGCCACTCATGCAAGCAAGGAAGCAATTTGGTTGTAGAGATTGTGTTCAAGTATGGGGTTGGTACAACAAGCTATAAGGATAGACTGTGATAGCCAAAGTGAAATTTTCTTGGCTAAGAACCCTGCTTATCATTCAAAGACAAAGCACATTGATGTTCAATATCACTTTGTTAGAGATATGGTTGAGGCTAAAAGGGTGTTGCTAGTAAAGGTGGAAATTTTGAAGAATGTTGCAGATGCATTGACAAAGTTTGTGAGCACTCAGAAGTTCTCTTGGTGTAGAGAAATAATGGGTGTTGAAGAATTGGGCCAATGACTAAGCTCTCCTGTGGTCCCCTGTGGAAAGAAAACAACAAGTGGGAGAATTCTGGGTATGTGTTATATTCTTTCCACAACTAAGCACGCGTGGGGGGGCGATAGCCCCCCCTTTGTGTTGGGCGCAACGGGGGGGTCACAGGGGGGGCGATAGCCCCCCCTGTTGGGGTCCGGGGCAATGCCCCGACGAAAATATTTGGTCCTTAATTTCCATTGGGTAGTCCGCGCCCATGGTTTTGTGCATGGTTTTGCACATGGTTTCGGGGTACGATGGTTTTTGGCACCTGGTAGTTTTTGTAGATCCGGTCAAGGGAACTATGGTTATGTTCTAATCCAGGGTTAATGGATTGGGGTTTATGTATGCTTCAACATGTATATATATGTGTTGTAACACTAAAAGGAATATAATGAAAAATCAAGCTAGTCATCCTGATTTGGGATCCAAGGGAAAATCTGCGTGTTTATATGTTTTATGTTTTATGCTCTCGCTATTGTTTATTTTTCTGTTATAAGATTCGTGTGTAGATAATTTCTGTTCAGGGTTAAAACCTACAGTTAATCCATAGATACTATATCCCTTTCTATTTCTTTGTGTAAGGAGGAAAGACCCATTCTATGATATTTGTTATAGTGTTAGCTAGGATTCTTAGATTTGATTAATAGTTCCTCTTCAATGTTCATGCATTTTTAGAGGTGGATTAATTCCTTTTTTCCTAGTAGAATACCAATGTTACCATTTTAAATTGAATTTTCATTTATAATTTTATTAAAAAAAAAATTTCCAATACAAAGAACACAATCTTAGCCATTGGAATTTGGCACAAGTTCCTTGCATTCTAGCGACATGTCAGCTGTGTTTTTTAGGGTTTTTTATGAAATATTACAACCATTTTACACTTTAGAATTGCACCTTTCATGTTTCTTTTGTATAATATTTGTACAAAATGGATATGGCCATGATTTAAGATCCCTATAGCGCTATTTTGAAGACTATTTTGTTTTGGGGGTTTCTAACTCAACAAGAAAATTTTGTTTAGAATCCAATAACTGAAGATGCTTTGATGAAAGAAAAATATTGGTTTGATGAGTGATTACTGGGCCATTTCAAATTAGTAAGGTAGAGTGTTTTTGATGGATATGTTGTATGGATGCTTTATATGAAGGTATCGACACGAACAAACAACCTTATCTCTACGACTTGGTGAAGGACACTTTCTTTAAGTAAAATAAATTTAAACCTCAGACCTTGTCTTCATCCTAAATTTAGATTTGAAAGGGGTGTTGTCTATCTTATAAAGTAAGCATGCTTTGAGACTCTAGAGGCACAACTTTCTCTAGTTTATTTCATTCCATATACTTCTATAGGAGTTAGTTTTAGCAATTGTGAATATAACTTGTACCTTATAGAAATGTGTGCTTCCACTAGGGGATAACCTCATCATGTTGCATAAATGATTCCAAGTTAAATAATGGTTCTTTCATTCAAACTGTTCTAGGTTATTTTGCACATTACTTTGAAATTTTTTCTATTTTGAGGAAGGGATAAACACTGTATGACAGAGGTTGATTACCATATTATTTTGGAAGATGACATCTATTATGCCCATGTTATTGATTCCCTCACTTAAGATTGGTTTGGGTGGTTACACATGAGGTTCTCTCAGCAATATTGGTGTGCTAAGCAATGTTCTCTTGTTACATTTTCCCAACTATTATATACTGACAAATTATTTCCTAGTCATTTCCTTGCTTGGTGGACAAGGTAGCTGATTTTAGCATAACAGAAGCACTCCAAATTTGTACATGGATGGTGATTCATGCAAAGTTAAGGAAGGTGCTCCATACTGAACATTATGGTCTCAATCTTATGAGCACTTTCTTGTCTACCTAGGCTGCCCCACTTGGCCCTAAATTTTTCTTTATTTTGTGTGAATCCTCCTATCATTGTACAAGGATTTTATTAAGGGGAATAAGGTATCAATAGGTCCAAGGTCAAGTATAAGAATAGTTTAATATTACAAGTTAGTGAAAAATCATGGATGATTCTTGAGCACATTTTCCTAGTTTTAGATATTTCATACTTTCTCGTCTCTTTCATGTCAAGTGATTGAATTCTTTTAGAATTATTGACATGAATGCAACCAAATGACGTGAGGAAAGAAAAATTCATAATTGATTTCTATGCTCCTATGAGTTCTTGTTGGAGTGTATTAATGTTGATATTTGCAACAAGAAACAGTGAAAATGACATCCAAAAATGAAATCCATAAACTGGCACCTAGAAATGGAATCCATAAAAGGATTTTGATTTATTTTTCCCTTAATTAAATTGAAATAAAAATTGAAATTTCATCTCATGATAACTTTTATTAGCTAGCTAAGTCGAGAATACTTAGTTATCTTAGGAAATTCGAGTTATAGGTCTAAGAGGATGCATGCAAAGGGATTTTCTATTTTTAGGGGGTCTAGAGAGTCGTAATTAGTTAAGTCAAGTAATCGAGTTGAAATCAGTTTACCTAGTTCTAACTGAGATATGAGCTAGTGAGAGGCCCAGTGAATTAAATTAGATTTAATTCACAAGTAGTGATAAATCAGTTAACTAATAATTCAATATAAATAGTTTTTGCATGTCAGTTCTAAGGAATACCCAGTTGACACTTAGGTTAAAGGGAAGATATCTATCAGTTGTACTATTAGAAAATTGTACATGTCATGCATGACGTCATCACGAAGTCCTTGAAGGATTGAAAAATCATTATTGGGGATTTTCCTAATTAATAGTGCCTCAACCAACCCAAGAATTTGTAAGGAAGAATGGGCAAGCAGAGGCAAGAACAAGATTAAATAATTGACCTATTTTTCTTAGATCGCAAGCTAGTTTTGAGTATGATGGGAGTGATACAGTCGTCAAAGTGCAAGAAGTTTATCCGTGGAGGAATAACATTGTATTGTTTCATGATCTTGACCATATGAAATATAGAGATAGAGGGGTTTTGAGCAGTTTATTTTCCCATATACATCTTGTGTTGTGTGATTCATTGTCTCTTTCCCTCACTTTTTATGTGATTGTGCGATCGTATTTGGTTTCCGCAGATTGTGGAAGGATTCAATATCTTGTTTTAGTACATTAAAAGATTGGTTTGAATCTCGTGGGTAGATAATTTTTACATGGTATCAAAATGCCAGGTGTTGAGCCTTGGTATTGCACCAAGAGTGTTGCAACTCCCAAAGGTTAATCTACTTTACTTTATCAACTCGGGATTCATACAAACTTGGAGGTGACAGTACTATATACACAACGGATGCATTCTACTCATGCCATCCTCTTCTAAATTCTACGATGGGGTCCTACAACTAGGGTTAATGCTAGGATATGAAGTCTATCACACTACTTAATGAGAACTAAGACTAAAAATAACCAATGACCATTACTCTATCAGCAAGAAAAGAATATATTCTAGATGAAAAATACTCTTCTAGATATTTTCAAGAAAGGAAATCCGCACTTAACCTAATGCAAGAAATAAAGTTAAACTAAGTGGCATTCAAGATTTAAATTGTTGAATTGAACTTGCAGAAAGGGAAACTAATCTACGCACACATGTTGAACCAAATGACTGATTGAAATATATCTACCTCATTCTTGGCTACTATGCTTAGCAATGCATCTATCAATTACCTAACTATGCTTGTAAATAAATATGTTTTGTAGGAAATGAAGGGGGAACTATGGTGACTTAAGAGGGCATTGGGCTCATGGTTTGGGAGCTGAAGGTGTCTTGGAGGTTATACTAGGTCTAGATGAGGTGAAAGAGAGGTTTTGGGTTGAAGAAGTGACTCACTGGCACTACTACAAGATCAACTACACGATTTCCTGTAGTGTTATAGCATGTCCTGAAATGTTATAGGAAACAGGCCGAGAGTAGTTTGAGGCCAAAAATAGTGAGGAAAGGGGCAGGAGAGGTGAAATGAAGGTGGATCTAGGTGGATGGAAGATAGCCAACCCTTTTTCCAAGATTATGAATTCTCTCAAAGCTTGTATTCCACCTCCAAGGTGGCTCTTGTTGTTGTGGTGGAGATGTCCAAAAACAAGCCTGAAGGTGATTTAGTTGGAGCTTGGTTGATGAAGGGTGTAAATTGAAGCCAATGGTGTTGGTGGAGTCCTCGTCTTTTTCTCTAATAAAACCTACAAGTGAACTGCATGTTCATGTAGTTACCATTGACAAATCTATTATGAAAATTATGGAAAAGATGAGTTGAACTTAAGAAAACCTACCTATGCACTTAAAACATAAAAATAACTCTACATCTACAACATGTTCATGATAAAAAAAAAGAAACCTAGATAGCTTTTCCAAGAAATCGTAAACAGAAACCAAATTTGGGTCTGTGGTGAAGATCTACCCTCCTCAAACCCTAATGGAAGAGGTGAGAGAGGGATACATTAACACACAGTTTTAGAGTTTTATATGGTACTGCAACATGAAGGTAAAGACTAATGACAAAAACATGAAATGGAAGCAACACATCTACTGTAATATGAAATGTAAGAAAACTAACTACAACACTTGAAATGGAAGAAAATCAAATATAGTGAGATTAAATGTAATCAAACTAACTACCACAACATAAAAGGTAAACACAAATACATAAGAGAGACTAAGGCCAATGGATTAGGCCCTAACCCACAAGCTCAACTCCCTGAAACTAACTTAGTGAAGAAGAAACTTAATACGCATTTTATGTCATAACCAATTCTACTACATAGCATATGAAAGTCACAAATGTCTATTTCAAGAGCTAAGGGTGCTCTATATATCTCCAAAAATCGAATCCTAATGAGCTCTTTCTCTACCCTATTTATCCTAAAGGGTAGCTACCAACAACTCCCTAAAAACTAGGTTATTTTTCTCCTTCGAACTCGAGAGAAGTGGAGCATAGCTCCACTTGATCTTCCACTTGCTTGGTTGCCTTTGATTTCGAGATGTTGGAGGAGAATCTCAAGGATCCCTTGGATTCCTTTAGGATTTAAGGATGTGGTCAACCCCCTACAATCACTCCTACTTGGCTACTCCAAACCGTAATTGTGAAATCTTCAGAAAAAAAGGTACATTCTCTTGATTTTCCTGAATTTAAACCAGATTAGGCATTCAAAGTATGAAAACCCTCAATACACCATCTACAGTAAGCAACATATGACCATAATGCAATAAAATGTGAGAAAAAAATAATAATAAGGCTAAAAGGGTGACAATTAACCTTTTAAAATGTACCAAATGATGGTGCTCATCATCACCTCCCTTCCATATGGTTGCTCATCCTCTAAGCAACTTAGTCCTCTTTCTTTATCTCTTTTAGTGCCTTGGTGGCTTCTCTGACATCCCATGGAATCCATGGAGGAGTATGCTCAGGGGGGTAGAATCCAACATTCTTTTCGTACTCCTCCCATTCTCTGTTTTCTTCAGCTTGGTATTTTCCTTCACCCAACCCCAATAACAAATATGGGTTGAGTTTCAAGCTAAGCCATTGGATCTTCATTGTATGTATAACCCTCTTGTACAAAGGTGCCCTTTCTAGGTAATTTATCAATCTCTCCGGAGTATGATACTCCAAGTTTCTAAGGCTAAAAGGTAGTCCATTCCATCTCCTATGACTTGCCATTACACATTCCTCTCCCAAAATTCTAGAAATTTCATCAAAGTGTGCAATGGCTTTTGCTTGGGTGTTGAGGTATTTATCTACAAGGCTTGCCTCATTTTCTATCATTAGGTGATTTTTAATGATCCCTATAGGGCTAAATAGCTTTTCCCTGATATGGAGAGACTCATTCCTTCTCTTCTCATCACCCTTTTTACCTCCTCTACCCTTGCCTCCTCATTGGTCATCCAAGAGATTAGGGCCATCAACTACATATCCCCCATCCTAGGGTTAGGATCCCAATGTTTATATCAGTTAAGATAATATTATGCACATAAAATTCTTCCAACTTGGCCTTATTTGCTATGCTGGACTGATTGCAAAATTCAATAAACTACTTGTAATTTTGGAAAGGTAATGATCCATAGGAAGCTAATGTTTTGATCTGATACTGCAACCACTATTCCTTCAGGTAGATGGAGTAAGAGTTTGAAGGATGTCTGTGTTGTATTGACTCCATGCACAAATTTTCCATGGTGGAAATCTTCTTTTCCTTCTGCTGCAATTGGCTTTGTAACCTTGCATTTTCTGCTTGTGTTTCTTGTAGGTGCTCTTTTAACATTGCTTCCCTGAGTCTAACATCAGCCAAATCCCTCCCTATATCAGTGAATTTTTCTTCCATGATCCCTACATCTTGCACACCCTTTATTTTTACAATTTGCATCTAGTGATGTGTGGGTGCTCTCTCTTTCTCTAGCTGATAAAATAGGGGAACTAAGAAATTTTGAGGGATCAACCTTCCTTCTTCAATGAAAGTGTATTAGGATCTAAGATTTGGTTGTGGGCTAGGATGTGTAACTATTGATATGTCTTTTGGAACAAATTTTGGAGAGGTAGGCTCCTATTTTGGTTCTTCCTCTTACTTCCCTTCCGTTTGTGAAACTTTTTTAAAATCTTGGGACTCTTTCCATTCCAAGGGTACCTTATCTCCCTCACCCATGACCTTCTTCTCTTTCTATGACACATCTGCAGTTTCCTGTAGCACTAATAGAGTTTCCTGTAGAATTTTTTTTTTTCATGTAGCAAACCCTCCTTTTCTTGTTGCACCTTATTTTCTGATTCTTGAAGGTTTGTGGGGCTTGGTACTTGTTTGAGGAATTATAGGCTTGATTAATTTCTCCCCATATAGGTCACAGGTGTCTTATCAGGTTAGGTTACCTCTTGAACGTTTCCCTTCTCTAGGCTTATTTCAGTTTTCTTCTTGGGTGACTCTTCAACTTTTATTCCACTTTTGGTTGGAGTCTGGGGTCTCCCTTACTTCACCCTGATGCTATTTTTAGTCTTGAAGTACATGGGGGTCTATCTTTTCCTCTTTTCCTTCACTAGTGTGCAGCCACTTATTTTTTTGAGGTTCTAAGTGATAGGTTGGTCTGTTGGGGAGAGATGTCAGTTCTCAACATGGGGTCTAATATCTCTTCCTCTTTGTATTTCCTTCATTTTATTTCTCTTTCTCTTCCCCCTCTTCTTCATCTCCTTATCCTTTTTCCTCTTTCTCTTCCTCCTCCTATTTCACATCCTCTATTTCTAGGGTTTCTGTGTGTTCTGCTTCTACCTCCATCTCTTCTTCTTCCTCTCTTCCTTCAATCTCTCCTTCTTCTTCTTTCATACCCCTCTCTCCAAATATAGAGGTATGGGTTTGTTGAGGAGTGAGAGCTTGTGTCCTTATGAATTCTTACCTATCCATATCTATGAATGTGGACCAAGGTATAGGGATGTTCAACCTATTGAGAGCATCTCCTACTATAATTTTAATGAGGCCATGGTGAGCTAAGTGTTGATACTTCCTTTCCCTCACTCTCTGGCTCATGTATCTGATGGAATGTGGGAGGAAATATGGAATGCTTAGTCTTTGTTGTAGTGGCAGATCTCCTTTGAATCTAATATCATGTACTAATCTGAAGTGGTATCTATAAACTACATTGATTCTTCCCTCACAGGAAATGTATTTCATGATGTGATATGCCACTTCATCTCATGGGTAAGGGAGGTTTTCCCTTATTACTCCATTTTTATCCTCAATGTACTCCTCATTAGGAAAAAAGAAGCTCCTTTTAGAGGCAGTGTTCGACACTATATCATCTTTGTTCCACTTGAATCCTAGAGGCAAGGTTGTGACTCTGCTAATCAATTCAAGGGTTATGGTGATGGCTAGTCCTCTTACCACAATGGTGTCCCTATCATATGATTGTGATTTATAAGCCACTATGAATCCCCAAGCCACTTCACCATCAAAGCCCTTGAGGATCTTGAAGAATCCTACCCACTAATGATTTCTAAGAATACCAACCACCTGAGGGTGTAATATAATTATTTTGATATCTGTGGATTCTCTTCTATTAGAAACTCCCCGCATTTTATGGCTGTATTATGGAGATGTCTAGGTGGTTTTTGTATTAGAACACTCGTGATGTGGGACATTAGAAATCAATTCAACACAAACTTAGAATTTCCTGACCCTACTTCTCTTAACAACCTCTTAGATGATGAATTATTATTAGGACTATGTATAATATTTTCATGAAAATTTTCATAACATGGTGGGGTAACATCCACTTACCTCTACATTTTTTTTTTTCTTTCATTGGAAATGGTGGCGTTGGGTGTCAATTTATGTGTGAGTGGCTCTTATGGAAATTCTAATCACTGTGCAAGCTTCTTGTAGATTTCCCTATAGCACGGGCTTGCATGTGATCTTAGACCTTTGTGCAAAATTCTTTGATGGATCCTATCCCTCTCTTTATCTAAATTTTTTCTAAATGCACAATGGAATGAAGGAGGGTGAGCCAAAGTGCATTTTTATTCCAAATTGAGCAGGCTTGGAGCAGAGTGGTGATTTGGATTTGGCACGAGGTTTCCTCTTTTGGACTGTTGGCCCCACTCGAGCCAATAATTTCTACCTTCGTTAGAATCACCCACATCTCCTCGTGATATCTTCCTTAACTGATATGGCAGCTCAGGTGGCCTAAAAACCTCCACTTCTCTTTCACTTTAACTTTACGAGGGTGGACAAGTTAACTAGCTAGCTTTTTTGATTTTTAACTCTCTATTCTCGACATTAATTAGTTTTATCAATATGATGTATAGCGAGAGGGTGGGGAAGTCATACCTTAGCCTACCTAATACCGAGGAGTTGTAGAATTTATTTGATGCAGGGAGCTGGAGTCTGGTGATAGCCATTAAATTTTTTTCTCTGCTCTATTTTTTTTATGCATATTTTATGAGTGAGCTGATTATTATTTTTGTTTGTTGACTATTTGTTTTCTGGTGTTTCATGGAGATCCTTAGGTGTTGTTGCAGGTGTGGCCTTCCTCCTGGAATCCTCTGCTGATCATATGGAGCCATCTTCATCAACCAACTCTTGTATTTTTTCCTTGTTGTGACATGTACATGATTGATACAAGAAGTGATCATATTATTGTAGCAGTCCCCTTTATGCTGCTTTGGAACTCCACTTAGCTAAGAAATTAGAAGAAGTAGTGCAAGGATGATAGGGATGGATTTATGGAGTCAATGGAGTGGTTGAGAGATGAGGGGAGAGGCCCTATGTATGGGTTTACCTAAACTAGCTGACAGTGGTGAAAGAGAGGGTTTTGTAAGTGAATACTTATGCATGGAGTGGAGTGATGGTTAGGAGCGATAGATATGGGTAAGATAACAATGTTCATGTCTTCCTTAAGGGTTAGGTTTTCTTGAGTGAGTTTGTTCTCTCTCGGATGACTTCCATTTAGTAGTACAGGGTTTCTAGTACCACTACAGGAAATCCTGTAGTAGCCTAGGTTTTTTGTAGCACTGCAGAGAGTAAGAAAACATGGGTTTTTTTTTCTCACCTTGAGGGAGAAATGGATAGATGGATGCATACTGGGTTGATAATGGAGTGGGTAGGTAGAGGAGAGAGAGAATAGAGAAAGAAATTTTTTCTTCTTTGTATCAATTGTCCTTGATAAGAAACCTCCAAAAAATAAATAGGTGAGTGTATACATTTTGTTTCATTTTTATTTTCTCTTTGTCCCCCCCTCCTTTTTTTAGAAGACAGGTGGGTTGCCTTAATAGAGATTTTAAATCCACCAACCTACCTTGGGTGCCTCATATAAGTTTTCATCTGAGGATATTTTATTTTTATTTTATTTTATTTCCTTTTTTTTTTTTTTTCTTTATTTCTCTAGGATCGCCTTATGGAGCTTTTCAACCCAGGAGTTGGACTTGGATGCTTCAGAGAGGTTTTCACCCATCCCTCTTTATTTTCTATGTTTTCTTTCTCTAGGAAGGCGAGGTTTTGGAAACTATGGACCTTCCAATGACATTCACCTCCTTGTTTATTGAAATGATAAACTCGGCCTTAGACATGGTCTTATTATACATTTTTATCATGTAACCATTGACTAGCAGGGGGATCTCCTCCTCATATATGGTTATGATATAAAAAACCCCATTTTCATGGAATTTTTCCACTTGATAAGGTCCTAGCCACCTTGTCATCATTTTTCCTTTGAATTCCTTGAATATGGAGTCGTAGAGCATCACCTAATCTCCTTCTTGAAATGTCTTTTATTTGATGTGCTTGTCATGCCAAACTTTCCTTTGCAGGTGAATTACCTCTGTGTGAAGGAGTGTCTGCATTCTGAACTCATCCAAACCATTTAGTTGCAACAATATTTCTTTTTGTTCCTTTGTGATTTCAAGGTCTAATTGAGCTGTCATTCTGAAGGTGTTGTACTCAAACTCAATGGAAAGCATAGATTTCTTCCCATAAGCTAAATCGTATGGAGTAAACCATGTGGTGGTATTCCAAGTGGTATTGTAAGCCCAAGTGGCTTACACCAATCTATCTTCCCAAATTTTTTTTCCATTGTTCACAACCTTGGTGAGGATGTTCTCAAAAGCTCTATTTGTCACTTCCACTTGGTCGTTTTCTTGAGGATGATAGGAAGTGGAAGTCTTGTGCTTTATCTTATCTTGCCTCAAGAGGTTTTCAATGAGATGAGATGTAAATTGAGCCCCCTGATTAGTGAATACCCCTCTGGGGTATCCAAACTTGTAGAACACATTGTCTCTTAAAAACTCACATACCTTCTCTTATGTTGCTACTTTTACAACTCTTGTTTCAGCCCACTTGGTCAAGTAGTTTTTGAAAACTATGATGTACCTTTTCTTCCTGAATGGTGGATCAATGGGTCCAATGAAGTCCATGCCCCACTTTTCAAATGGCTCTAAATCCACCTGAGGGTGCAAGGGAATTTCATCCCTAAGTGTAGGTCTCCCCATCCTTTGACACTGATCACATCTATTGGTGTATCTCTTGGCACCTTGGTGGAGGGTAGGCGGATAGTAATATTATTGCAAAGATTTGAAGGTTATCCTCTTAGTAGCAAAGTGGACCCCACAAGGACCATCATGAAATGTTGAGAGGATGTCAAAAACCTCCTCTTCTCTCACACACCTTCAAATAATTTGGTCAGGACCCAACTTGAAGAGATTTCCACTAATCCAAGTGAAAGGGGCACTTTTCCTGATAATATTGCTCTTCTCGTTGGATGAAAGGTTCAGAGGGAACTTTTTAGCAACCAAGTAGTTAGTTATTTCAGAAAACCAAGGAGAGAGTGCTGAGATAAAAAATAGGTGCTCATACAGAACTTGATCATCCACCATCCCTTTCTCATCTACAGGTAGAGTTAGCCTAGATAAGAAATCTGCAACAACATTCTCCTTTCTTGGTTTATCAACAATCGTTAAATGTAGCTATTGTAACAAAAAAACCATCTAATTATTCTAGCATTAATATCAAGTTTATTCATTAAATATTTGATGGCTGCATGGTTAGTGTGTACAAAGTTTTGATAACCAGTAATATAATTCCTAAATTTGTTTAAGGAATGGACATTGGCTAGAATATCCTTTTCTATGATAGTATAATTAAGTTCAGCTTTGGACATATTCTTTCTAATGAAATAGATTACATAGGGTAATTTGTCTTCTAACTTCCCCAACACTACCCCCACAACTTGGTCTAATGCATCTATGAGGATGTGGAAAGGTAGAGCCCAGTTTGGACCTCGAAGAATGGGGGAAATAGTTATCCTTTCCTTAATGAGATCGAAATCTTCTTGACAGTAAAGAGACCAGAAAAACTTGGAATCTTTGGCCAACAACCCAAATAATGGTGAAGCCAGTTTACTGAAGTCCTTAATGAACCTCCTATAGTAGCCAACCAAACCTAGGAAGCTTCTCACATCTCTCTGCTTTTGAGTAACAATCACCCTTTTTATGATGGTGATTGTGTTTGGGTCTACCTGTATTCCTTCTTGTGATATTGAGTGGCCTAGGACTATCCCTGATCTTTTTAAGAATTCACAATTTTCTGGACTTGGGGAGAGATTCATTTCAATGCACTTTCTCAGCGCTTTTCCCAAATTAGAGAGAGCCTCCTAGAAATCATACCCATAAGGTGTGAAATCATCCATGTAAATTTCGACAGAGTCATGGATTATTTCAAAGAAAATGCTCAAGACTTCTCTCTGGAAAATAGCAGGGGCATTGCACAACCCAAAGGGAAGGACTCTGTAAGCGAAACTGCCCCAGGGACAACTGAAAGTAGTATTTTCCTGGTTCTCGAGGCTAATTTGCATCTGGTTATACCCACTTAACCCATCAAGGAAAAGAAAAAACTCTTCCCTGCAAGGCCATCTAGGAGTTGATCTATGAAGGGAAAGGGAATATGGTCCTTTTTAGTGGCTTTTTTTAGTTCCCAGTAGTCAACACATATTCACCACTTTCCATTCTTCTTTGGGACTAGAACAGGAAGAGACACCCACTCACTGTCTGATATGGGATAGATGAAACCTGCTTCCAACAAATTTTGCAGCTCATCCTTCACTATGTCCTTTAGAGTTGGGTTCATCCTCCTTTGGGGTTGGCACACAATTTTGCATTCTTATTTAATATAAATATGATGTGTGCACATCGACGGATGCACCTGTTTCATGTCTTTGTAGTCCCAAGCGAATGCATCAAGGTTTTCCTTCAAGAGATGGCATAGTTTCTCTTCTTCTTTACCTAAGAGGGATGAGTTAATATTCAAAGATTTTGATGGGCCAAATTACACATCCTTGGTGGTTTCAGAGGTTGAATCAACTAAGTGAAACTCCTTCCAAGGGTGGTTTTTAGATTCTTTGACTAGGTCACTGAGTTGAATGTCATTGGGGGGATGGTTTTGAATTATGTGGTCAATGAGCTCAGTGTCATCAGGTTGCCCCCATCTAAGAATATTATCTATGGTAAAAATGGGGTAGGGTGTGGTACTGCAGGTCATGGTCAATGGAAGGTTGGGCAGGAGGATATAATACTAGATGTTTAGATAAAGGCCCATTCTTTATAGTCATGTTTCCAGCCCTGCAGCTGATATATGCATCAGCAGTGGCTAACCAAGGTCTTCCTAAAATTAGAGAATATCCATTAACCTTGCTTTTTGGCTAGAGGACCAAGAAATCTGTAGGATACTCCCAAGAGTTGATTGAGACCATAACATCCTCAAAAATTCCTTCCAGAGCTACTATGGATTTGTCTGCAAGTTGAAAAAAATGGTGGTCTTTCTCAAAGTTTCTTGGAGGTTGAGTTTAAGCATAGTTTCCTTGGTCATGGTCAATGGAAGGCTGGGAATGAGGATATAATACTAGCTGTTTAGACAAAGGCCCATTCTTTATAGTCATGTTTCCAGCCCTGTAGCTGATATATGCTTTAGCAGTGGCTAACCAAGGTCTTCCTAAAATGAGAGGATATCCATTAACCTTGGTTTTTGGCTGGAGGACTAGGAAATCTCACTACAATAAAAAAGGACATTGGTAAGGGGCGAAAATGGTCACCATAAGCTCATTGGTGAGGGTCAAAAGAGCCTTCGTCACCAAAAATTGAACGTCACCAAAGGTGGTGTCGCCAAAATTATAAGTGTTGTGGTGACATTCAAGGTTTGTCACCAATAATGATTTATAGTGACGGACAGTGACTGTCACCATTTCATATGAGCAATGGTGACGGAAAATAGCCTTCATCACCAAAAAATTGAACGTCACCAAAGGTGGTGTCACCGAAAGTATGTGTTGTGGTGATATTCAAGGTCCGTCAAGAATATTGATTATAATGGTAGATAGCTACCATCACCATTTCATATGAACAACAACGATTTTTTGTGATGGACCTTTCATGGCCATCACTATTGGTGCATATATATGGCGACGTTCATTGACCGTCACCATAAACTCATTGGTGACATCAAGGTCCATCATGAATAATGACTATAATGACAAACATTGACCCTCACCATTTCATATCAGTAACAAAGAGTTATGGTGATGGACCTTTAACGGTCGTCACTATTGATGTGTATATATGGTGGCGTTCGTTGACTGTCACCATTTCATATTTTAGCGAGGGTCAAAAAATTTCACCATAAGCTTATTGGTGATGGTCAAAAGAGCATCTGTCACCAAAAACTGATCATCGCCATTCCCTATGAATATCAGGGCAAGATGGAATCGAACCACCAACCTCCTGCTTGTAAAGCAGGTGCTCTTCCATTGAGCTAGCACCCTTTAAAGAATTAGACTTTAAACTAGAAATTTCCCCTAAAGGTGCAAAGATACACCAAAGGAATAGAAAATCTAGGAAGATCAAAAGTTGCTAGAAATAATATGTTCAATATACATAATAAAAAGCCAATAAGAATAAATTTTGATATAATCTAACAAAGCATGTACTACGTAGGAGAATAACTGGAAAGCACAACTAGAAATTTGAATCACAACATAACAATATAAAAGAACATGCAACAGGAAAGGAACAACTCCACAGTTTGAGAAATATGAAAAATCCATGGGCCTGTTCTTATATATTGATATAGATAACGAAATAGAAATTTAGATTTATGAAATTCAAGTATCACACAAGAATGTCTTCAACAAATATTAATATTTAAAATAGTATTTTTTTTCCATAATTTGGATTTACCTTGCAGAACCTCGAGAAAAAGTTTCGATAGAAACAGCCAATAAAAATAACAACATGGACCTTAGGAGAAATTGTGCAGGGGATAAAATATGAAGGTAAAGCACTAGAGAAGTTTTCAAAGAAAATGATGAAAAGTGTATCTAGAAAGAACTGAGAACCCTCTGAATTAAACCACACATTTATCATCATGACTAGTACACTTGCAAAAAAAGATTAGAATAAATTAAGAACTATTCCACCAAAAAACAGTGAATTTTTCCACTAAAATACAGTTTCAAACTAATCATTAGCATGAAGCTAACTTCTCTGCAAAAAATAGACAATGTATAATAGCTTTCATGGCAATCATGCTGATAAAACCTTCCAAGGAATAGGACCACAACAGTGAACAAGAGTGCCATCATACTTAATACTATCAAAGAGTGGTCAATAGCAAAAGTGAATTGACAGACCTTCATAACTTGCATTGGTTCCTTATCCTTCATCCAACCCTAAAATTTTAGACCAAGGTTAACATTTTGAGGGAACATTAAGAAAAGTCACATGATCTTATGAAATAAGATTTTTATCACTACCATTAACTATAAGGCAACAATTTTTCACAAGAAAAGCATCCTTGTCTAAAGTGAAGTAGTAAGTGATGATTAAGACTAATTGTGGGCTTATAAATTTTTTTCCATTTTTTTTGAATTGTTAGAATTACCATACTTAGTAGCAGAGGCATTCCCACCATGGATTGGGAAGTCCACAACAACCACTTATGTAACTGGGATTGTTGACTATAATCATTTTAATCTTCTCCTTCCTTTTTCTCAGCCACTGAAATATGTGTTGAGAACTCTTTGCGTAAGACATCTCTCATTAGAATTGGTAGAACATTAGTGATAATAAAAATATTCTTGTAACATTTCCACTATCATTATAATTTCTTTTGGGCTAAAACTTAGAATTATGGGCATCTTTTTCATGCCTTGTAAACAAATGAAGATGACAATGGGAAGGAGCAGAAGAAGAGGGATTAGAAAACATCCACTGAGAAGAGATTGAATCGTTGTCAATGATGCTCCATATTTAGGGATCGCTTCTGTAACTTGCTTTCAATATTCAAGGCAAGCCAGAAAACCTTTCTCCAATGAACTGAGTGCATGCAAAGTCCATCTTGTGTTGAATATGAAACAAGAGACACATGATAAAATTGAAACATTAATCCCCTGTGATGAATTTTTCAATATACTAATGAACAATCAATACCAGAAATTGTCAAAGAGGCAGCCACCGCTAAGTAGCTCCTTCCTAAGACGTTAGAAACATTTTCTAATAACTAGTTTGTAGAAGCCATCGAAATCACCCAACAGGCACCACATTGCACACAACATGTTGACTTGTGGGAGAAAGAATCTTAAATTAGAATGCACCATTTTGCGAGAGTAACGACATTTTGGAGAAACAAAAATTCCTATGATAAGTGATATACCTGCTAGAGGTATAGAAATGCTACCAGCAAATCAGGAGGTTGGTCCAAACCCCAAGAGATATCTAGGGAACAACCCCAAACCTGAGTAGCTCTAAGTTTATGGCAGAAACATTTAGAAGGAATGTGAAAAAAAAAGTCTTGCAATCAGACTAAACTCACAGGATAACTACGAACCAAGAGTGACAATGTTCTAGACAGTTCTTTAGTCTTAAGAGGCTAGAAGCTCATGCAACACTAGAAGGTTATTTTATTGGGAAAAGAGAAAGCTATGTGCATCTTGCAAATGCAAACTGCTCTTGCACGTGATTGGAAAAAGGGCTTGCAAAAAGATGCCCTGTGTGCAACATCAACGCACACAACATTCTCTTTTGCCTAATGCACTAACCTTCTAGTTGTGGCCAATAGCACTTGGGTCCCAGTGGCAAGGCTTTCAGTAGCAGGCACTTACCAAATCTTCCACTTTTTGCACTATTGTACCAAAACTATATCTTGGACCTATGCTAAGATGTGAGGTGTTTCCACTGCAAGACATCAAGCAGTGTCTTTAGCATTCAGAGCTGAAAAAATTGAGAAACACCTTGACCAGGGAGAAACAGTCAGAAAGAAATGAAAAAATAATAATAATAATAATTCGAGAAGATTATAAATAGGAAACCCTGTTATCACTGCACTGGAGGTGCAGGCCTTCACTTTTTTATTTTTCATTATAATTTTCACAAAATCCCTCCAAATATTCCCTCATTTAGCAACAGTTAAATCCTTTTTCATTTGGTCACGTATGAATCCCAATGGACAGCTAGTATTATATATGCCATACATAACAATTAGGAAGCCAAAACAAGTAAATGCAATGTTTCAACTGTAATTTCTTATCAGGAAATGTTAGTTACAACAATAGAAATGGTATGCCAATTGCATAAGCTATATGTATCTCTTGTGGAAAGGATGATTATAATCCCCGTGTGAGCCAAAATCTCAATAAATAGCAACATAAAGAACTAATATGTAGCGGAATTGTTGTAGAAACTATTTTATAAATGGGAAAGGTAGTGAATTATGGAATAGCATATCATGCGTACTACCTATTTAGTTGCTTACCCTGCAATATCATTTTTAGTTTCTTTAATATTTGGGTACACTGCTAGGTTATGATATAGTCATTTTTATGTAAATTTTAGTTTTTTTTTTCGTAACAAATTAGGTTGGGTATGTATAAATGCTACCTAGCTATCGAGTTTGACTCCTAGAAAAAAGGACATACAATTTTAAATAAATGAGAACATGTTTAATAATTACCAATAATACAATATTGGCCAAAAAATTTCTTTGCTTTCACGCTGAGGGATGAGACTAAAGTCTGTAAAAAGTAGGCATGTTTGTTTTTTAAATAAGCTAAATGAAAAAAACCCAAAGTTTTATTATATTTTTCTACTGCCATTTCTTAAATAGATGCTCTGTTCTTAACACCATCAACAACCTTTTCTTACAGACTTGCTTTAGGATCAATGAAAGAGGACCCTTACTAATTTCTTTCAAAGCTTACCTGAACTCAAATGATAGTGATAAAGTCTGATGTTACTGTTTCACATCATCTAGTGTACACACCATTGTTTGTTGTTGTGACAATGGTTACTGTACAATCAACATTGACTTAACTATCATTTACACTTCACTATCACTATATGTCACTGTGTTGAATCTAATACATCATCCCATCATAGATTATAGATAGATAGAAGGTAATTACAGTCACATTCCTGAGTCTTTGTCTTGCCAATGTTTTTCCACTACTGTCATCTGATTGTCGATTTCAAGGATTCATTGCAATAACTTGCAATGTATATACAAGGTTAACTAATTAAGCTTTTTCCCATATTCAATAGTGACGAAATTGTTGCACATATTCGAAACATATTCAAATACTGAATGTTATTACTCTTCAAATCTTGGACTTCGGATTAGGTCTGAAACTCTTTAAGGTATCTCAAGATATCTTCTCCAATGTGTGTCACAACAAAAACACTATCAAATCATTGTCTTATATAATACTAATGTTATTGATATGTCACATATCTGCTCAAGCCTACAAGGTATCTTGGTGTGAGGGATTCTGACATCAACATATGTAGTTGTCAAGTATAGTCTTTGTTGCTTATTAAGGTCAAGGCTGCCATCAATCCAAAACCTTGCAAGGCCTTTTATATGCTACTTCTGTCTAATATAGATAAAAGGCTTGTAGCGTGATAACTATGAATAGTAGTCCTCTGTCTATTCATACTGCTGCATACGGAGGAAGCCTTTGACAAAATTATTATATTCCCAATAATGAAACTATAGTGATGCCAACTTAAACACAAAATTCTACTTGAATACCTTACATATTGCAGAGTTTTAATGCTTCAGAAACTATAATACGTATGAATAGACCTTGAAATATTTAGATTCAAACTCCATAATTATGAAATAATTTTTTGAATTATTCATCTTTATAATGGTGTTGGGTCGTAGATGACTGAATTGATGACCAACAAAGTTCAGAAGAATCACGATCTAAAAGGGGTTGCAGACATATCATTAAAACAGTTATCCGCATATCTGAAATAGGTCATATGCCCTTACCCTAACTAGAGATGATTGAAATGCTTCAAGGAGCTGTAAAAAATATTTTGGGGAATGTTCAAATAGTACGCAAGATAAAAGGATCACTGGGAGGTTGAAGAAAAATGGGGGGAGAGAACACTTCATTAGGACAGGAATCGTCATTCTAGGGGGTGTGGAAGGAATTTTGGAAGGAGAGGTTTTTGTATTGAACAAGTATAAGCAGATCCTTGGCAGGGACAAACCTCTGCCCAAGTGGACCAATGTGGATGTGGAGGAGTTCATCCAATCGAATGCCATCTGTGATCCCTAGCTGAAGCTCACACGGGAAGCTGCCAAGATAGCAGCCACTGGGAGTCTAATCGGTGCAGTTTCAATAGCTATGGTTTCATGGAAATATTCTAGACATGGAATCAGAGCTATATTGTCCTTCGGTGTAGGAGCTGCTTTTGGATGGGTTTTTGGGAAGGTAATTGCAAACCATACACTTCGTCTATATAATTTTGACTCCATGGATGCCCAGCTGAAGTTTTTTGAGTGGTGGGAAAATAAATCTGAAGGTAGAATTTGAGTTGCCTCGTAGGAACTTTGGTTTCTCACCATGCGTGCTTGCAAAATTTCATAGAATAATTTCAATGAATTGATGTTTTTTTTTATATTATTTGAAAAAAAAAAGATAAAAGGATCACTGGTGTAAGTTCTAAATACAAGCCAACCCAAAAGGAACTTCAAGACTTTCACATCTTAACAACTCATCCTTGTTGATTGATTTGTAGCCCAAGAGGATCGAAATAGCTCCTCACTTCACAAGATAGAAAATATGTTGAAATTCAAGGATTAGAGTGATATTCCACAGAGATGAGGGTTTATGCTACAATTCTGGAAACGTCATCAACTGTTCATGCAATTTATTTTAGAGCCAAACTGTCAGTGAAATGTGATACCACCAAACCTTTCATGCTTAGTAATAGAGTCCTAATGAAGGCTTAAATTATATATATATATATATATATATATATATATAAAATTTCAAACAAGCTTGAATGGATCGTTAACAAGCCTTACTGTTCATCGATTTATATTAATCACAGAGACAAGGGTGTTGCTCAGAAATTATGCCGCAGGGAGTTATTTGAATTATACAAGGATTTCCTCTTGCTAGATTCTGTAGCCCTAGTTCTTACGCACTATTCAGTAATGAACCTATTGGCCGCAGAGGAAATCCTTGTATAAAATATGATACCCTTAACGAGACGAAAGTCTAATGCTTGCAATTATGAAACCGAACCAGATACGATTGATTGTGGTTGCACTTGTGAGTGGAGGAACAATTTAGCAAAAGAAAGAAGGCGAGGATGAAGGTTGTGGCAGCCTACTTTCTTGCTGTACCAGGCAACAACACCACTCTCAGTGTAGAAGAAATCAAATATATTCTTGGCTTAGTTGGAGCCGATGTCGATGACGATAAATTATATTTCCTGTTAAGTCAGCTCGAAGGCAAAGACATAACAAAAGTGATAGCATTCGGAAGGGAGAAATTTTTTGCGGTGCCCTTAGGTGGAGGGGTGGTCGTAGATTGATTTTGGCTGCACTTGTGATTGGAGAGAAGAAGGTAGCGGAAGCAAGAAGGTGAGTATGAAGGTTGCAACGGCCTACTTGCTTGCTATATAGGGCAGTAACACCAGTCTCAGTGCAGAAGACATCAAATCTATTCTCGGCTCAGTTGGAGCCGATGCCAATGACGATAAATTATATTTCCTATTAAGTCAGCTAGAATGCAAAGACATAACATAAGTGATAGCTTTCAGAAGGGAGAAATTTGTTGCGGTGCCCTCAGGTGGAGGGGTCAATGTAGATTGATTGTGGTTGTACTTGTGAGTGGAGAGAATAAGGTAGTAGAAGCAAGAAGGCGAGGATAAAGGTTGTGGTAGCCTACTTGCTTGTTGTACTGGGAAAAAACATTATCCTCAATGCAGAAGACATCAAATCTATTCTTGGCTCAGTTGGAGTTGATGCCGATGACGATAAATTAGATTTCCTGTTAAGTCAGCTCAAAGGCAAAGAAATAACAGAAGTGATAGCATCCTGAAGGGATAAATTTGTTGTGGTGCCCTCACATGGAGGGGTGGTCGTAGAGGTTTCTGGTGGTGGTAGGGGTGGAGCTCTTGCCGTAGCAATGGCCGAGCTAGAGGCCAAGAAAGAAGAAAAAGTAGAAGAAAAGGAGGAATCCGATGAGGATATGGGTTTCAGTTTGTTTGATTAAGGTGGTGGTGGAACGGTATCACCCAAGACAGTACCAATATTTTGATGTAGGATGAATATTAGTTTGGTTTAATTTATTTCCTTTGGCTTGTAATACAAAATTTGTAGGCATTATGCCCCTGTGACTGAGATATATTCATTATGTATATCGGAAATGAAAATGAAGACAATTTTAATTGAATGATATTTAGTGAACACATTTTTGAGTATATGAAATTCATTCTTCAATGAAAAAAGAAACCAAACCAGATACTAATAAATACACAGCAAATGGATGCAAGGATAAAGAATTTATTTCAAAAATATTAAATAGGTTGTTAGTGCTCGAAACTTACAGAGATCAAGAGCCTTCCTGTCATAGATGGAAGAAGGAATTATTGCACATGCAGAGAGAGACAAAATTGTTTCCATGTTGTTGACTGATAGCTTTTCCTAGGTCCTGATAGAATAGGACTCACAACAAAAGCCCTAATCACTAAGCCAACGGGAGATGCGGGAGATGTGTTTTGGGCGGGAGAAATGTTATTTTAACTCAAGGTCTAAAATTTAAACGAAAAATGAATATTCCATCTTTCCATTTTTCCAAACATCATTTTTAATATTATGCTCTCCAAATATCATTTTTAATATCATACTTATTTTTGTTTTGATGGATGGTGAGTGCACTTCTTGATTTTTTGTAATGTTAACAATTGTTTAAAAGGAAGTTTCAAAAAATCAATTCAATTTCATTCTAATAAAATTATTTTAAAAACATTGATGATGAATCACATAGAAAGGTGTCGACCTTAAAAAATTTGTGATTTATCTAGAAGAGTTTTTAAAGAAATTAATTAATTAATTATTAAAATAAAATTGAGATAAAATAGTAAATTTAGGAGAGGTTTTTGCCACCCATGGTTTTGCTCATGGTATTCCACCTTGCCAACAAGGTGGGATTATCCTGATCATAGGTCCCAACTAGACCTGCTCTCATTTGGAATGGCTAATCCCATGGGTCTTAAGGATTGTTATAAAGGTTAGGGGACTAATGAGTTAGTGGTTAAGGGATTAATGATTAGGGGCTTAGGGGTTAGGAGAATAAGGGCTTAGGAGTTAGAGTTTTAGGGTTTAGGGGTTAGGGGAATAATGAGTTAGTGGTTAAGGGGTTAGGGATTGGGGGCTTAGGGGTTAAGGGGTTAGGGATTGGGAGCTTAGGGGTTAGGGGATTTAGGCACATTTAGGGGTTATGGGAATAATGAGTGAGTGGTTAAGGGATTAGGGATTTGGGTTGGGGGAATAATGAGTTAGTGGTTAAACTGTAAGGGATTTGGGGGTTAGGGGTTAGGGGATTTAAACACATTTAGGGGTTAGGGGAATAATGAGTTAGTGGCTAAGAGATTAGGGATTGGGGGATTAGGGGTTAGGGGATTTAGGCGCAATTAGGGGTTAAGTGAATAATGATTTAGTGGTTAACGGATTAGGGATTATGGGCTTAGGGGTTAGGGGATTTAGCAGATAATTATTTGAGGGGTTAGGGGTGAGGGGTTAATGGGTTATGGGTTAATCATTAACAGTTTAGGTGTTTAGGGGTTAAGGGGTCAAGGGTTTAGGTGTTAGAGGTTTATGGGTTTAAGGGTACAACAAAGATAATGATTATAGGGTACAAAAACACTATAAGGTTTATAGGTTGATTTATATTGACATAGATATGGTAAGCTTCAATAGTGAAGTTGTTTTTGATGAGGAGGTTGGACCTTTCCAAACTTCTCCTAAGTTTTGAATTACTTAGAAGCTGGAAGGGGTTGAGGATTCAGGTGTCAAGCTTCAAGTAGTTGCACTTGAAGCGGGGTGGAAGATTTTGAGCATGATGAGTCTCCTAGACTAGTAATTTATGATCTAGATATAGGTGGTCCAGATCATGGTGACAATACTGACTTCCAAACATTATGTAGAAGATCCACAAAGTTTGCAGAGCTTTTCAGGCAAGGAAGCTACATTGAATACCATTTTATGAAGACAAGCTTGGAGAGTGTAGAGGGTCCTTCAGTTGGTACTTTTAGACATATGTGGACCAATGAACATGACATCAACCACTGGTGATAGGTACTTCCTTCCATTTGTTGATTATTTCAGTAGAAAAATGTGGGTATATTTTCCATAATTAAAATATGATGTGTTTAATGAATTTCAAAAGTTCAAAGCATTAATATAGAAATATTTAGGTTGTCATATTGCCTCTCTTAGATATGATACTGGTGGGGAATTCTACTTTAAAATATTTCAATAAATTTTGTGCTAAACATGGGATCCAAAGACAATATACTACACCTTACACTCCACAACAAAATGTATTGGTTGAGAGGCAAAACTGTACTATCACAAAGATGGCTAGGTGTAAGTTGCAGAGGAAGTCTATTCCAAATAGGTTTTGAGCTAAGGCAATGTTCACAATAGTATACCTATTGAATATATGACGCAGACTAAACTAAATTTGGACCCAAGGAGAAATCGGTGACGTGGCTCTGTCTTATTTTTTTTTTCTTTTCCTTGGAATCTTATTTATCAAATTCGGGGAATTTGATAAATAAATATCATTTGACAACCTTTGAAAATTTAAATATATCTCTCGCTTTATATAATGTCCCGATACCGTATAACTAACCAGCGTTATAATATACCTCTGGTCGGCCCCACATATATGTCTATGGACCAATCAGACATATAACCGTACCTTAGGTTAAATGTTCTGCATCTTCGTTCAATGATCACCCTCCGATGCTCCTGCGCCAGATCGACGAATCTTGATGATTTCGCTCGGTGTCCTTAGTCGGAGTATAACGTGCGAAATGAATACGGAAAGGCGGTTTCCTGCGGGTCCACTCTGCCACGCATCGATTCCTCTATGGAATTGCTCCCCCCTCCAGGAATACGACTTATGGTCGGAAGGCGGTAAGAAATTGGCAATCTGCTTTCCCAAATCCGTTAGCAGGTTTTGAATAGTGACTGACCAGGGTTCACATCGGCTTATGATCTCCTGTGTGCACTTTACTCGGGTTGCTACCTCAGGCTTAATCTCGGTTACGATCTCCAATTCACGATAAATCAAAATTGTCTCGTTATATAGGAAATTGTCAATGTTAGCCAAAATTCTCAACACAGACCTCACCTACGGTGGGTGAATTTACAGGGCTATTCAAACAATTTACGGGAATTCAAAGACAGGGAACGGAATACCAGTACACAAACGCCTCACAATCAAACGAATTTCCCCACAATTAACATTTCAAGACAATTTGTTAAGTCCCTATATTAATAGTGTAGTCCCCTAGTATGTTAGTGTAGCCCCCTCAAAGTGGCTTATTTCTAAGGCGTTGATATCTTTTTTCTTCTATTTTTGGAGTTGGTTACACAACATTTGGTATCAGAGGTTTGGATTCTAGGGTTTCGCTGCTCCAAACAGGTCATCGTGGAATGTTCGCTATAACTTTTTTTCTACGAAGTTTCAGAAGCTGAAATTTTGAGGGTGTGAAGTTGAAAGCCTAAGGAATATTTTCTAAAAATTTCAGAGCTTGGTTCACAATATTTTCGGAGATATGATCTGTGGAAGTTAGGTCTTTTTTCGGGCTCCTAAACAGGTCATTGTGGCATTTGCGCTATAACTTTTTTTCTACGAAGGTTCAGAATCTGAAATTCGTATGGTACGAAGCTGAAATCATGAGGAAAGTTTTCAAAAAATTTCAAATCTTGGTTCGCAATATTTTGGGAGATATGATCTGTGGAAGGTAGTGCTTTTTCAGGCTCCTGAATTTCATCTCAAATAGGTGATCGTGGAAAAAGTTCAATAACTCTCTCTCTGGGCATCGGATTGGAGTGCCGTAAAAATTGGTCACAAGTACACAGACTTTAGTTTCTTGGCGATCAATTTCAGAGACAAAGGAAAAAACAGTGACACGTGTCAAGTCGTACAATTTCACTCTACTGAACCAGTCCATAATTAGGTCATTGTGGGAGATTGGACACAACTTTGTCTTGGAGAATCTAAATCAGGTCAGACCTGTGGCATTCAAAAGAGAATTTAGAGGGTTAATTCAGTGCTTAATTTCAAATATTGATGAGCTGAAATCATAGAGATAATCCAATTTCAATATCGAGCTCCTCAAAAGCAAGAAAAAGGTGTGTATTTTTTTTCCGAAGTGCATAAATCTTGTTTGAAAAATCAGTTTGAAGTGATTCCAAGGGCCTATTGAGCATATATTTCAGTATTGGGTTCTGAAATGCCTCCTAAAAAGAATTCAACACCCATTAAGCCCTCAGAAATCTATACTATGAAGCATGAAGAGGAAGAATTGCAGGATGAGATATCAAAATTACGGTACCAAGTGCAACAAATTTTGATCTTACGAAGAGCAACCGAAGATGACATAGATGGTTTAAAAGCAGAAATGGAGGCTAATTTGGATGGTTTGAAGGATAAAATAACAGCTAATATGGATGATAAATTAGTGGAAGATGACATTGAGCATCAACAACAAGTTCTCCAACTCTCAGAGGATAACCTAACTTTGGTGCATAATCTAATGAAAGAACAGGAATATCAACATCACATCGAAAGAAGTTCTAAAGCAGTCACAGAAACAAGAAATTGACAAGTACGATCAATTTCAAAGTATCTCAGTAAGTGGAAGAACTTTCCTATAGAATATTCCACATGGGAGGATGAGAATTTTATACAGAAGCATCAAGAAATAATCAAGCGTTGAGGACAACACTTGTTTGAAGGAGAGGGGCATGTTAAGTCCCTATATTAATAGTGTAGTCCCTTAGTATGTTAGTGTAGCCCCCTCGAAGTGGCTTATTTCTAAGGCGTTGATATCTTTTTTCTTCTATTTTTGGAGTTGGTTACACAACACAATTAGATAATCAATAAGAAGAATTCATTTAATTGGAAGCAATCGACAATGTACAGAGTGTATTGCATAAATTTCTCTATTCTTCCTCTCTACTTCTCAATGCATCCGAGGATTCAATTTATATACATTATAGTGTGACTCTTCGGTTCCTCTATGAGGACCGTTTCAGAAAACCAAAAGCCTAATTACAATTTATTCAATAACTGAACTGACAGCTGGATCGAGCCTAACTGTTCGACTCCTACAAGTTCTAACTAATCTAAATAATACAGTCAGCTGAGGTATTGACACCTAGCTATTACAATTCAGATGTTTCGAACCCTACTAGCCACAACATGTGGACAAAACTTCCTACATTGCTGGCTAGTGTCTAATGCCCCTGCATCAATATATCTCCCACGATGGTGATGAAGTAGAAGGTCACAAAGAACCATGGTTTGGAATAAATTCCAAGTAAGTCATCTTAAATTTTTTGGTTCTAGCCTACACTTGGATTCTAGCTAAGAATATAACCAAATTAGATCCAAAGAGAAAAGATAATGATTATAGGGTACAAAAACACTATAAGGTTTATAGGTTGATTGATATTGACACTGATAGGGTAAGCTTCAATAGTGAAGTTGTTTTTTGTGAGGAGGTGGACCTTTCCAAGCTTCTACTAAGTTTTGAATTACTTAGAAGCTGGAAGTGGTTGAGGATTCAGGTGTGAAGCTTCAGGTAGCTGCACTTGAAGGGGGGTGGAAGATTTTGAGCATGATGAGTCTACTAGACTAGTAATTTATGATCTAGATATAGGCGGTTTAGTTCATGGTGACAATACTAACTTCCAAACATTCTGTAGAAGATCCACAAAGTTTTTCACGCAGGGAAGATACATTTAATACCATTTTATGAAGGACAAGCTTGGAGAGTTTAGAGGGTCCTTCATTTGGTACTTTCAGACATATGTGGACCAATGAACATGACATCAACCACTATTGCTAGGTACTTCCTTCCGTTTTTTTATTATTTCAGTAGAAAAATTTGGGTATATTTTCTATAATTAAAATATGATGTGTTTAATGAATTTCAAAAGTTGAAAGCATTAATAGAGAAACAGTTATGTTGTCATATTGCCTCTCTTAGATATGATACTGGTGGGGAATTCTACTTAAAATATTTCAATAAATTTTGTGCTAAACATGGGATCCAAAGAAAATATACTACACCTTACACTCCACAACAAAATTTATTGGTTGAGAGGCAAAACTATACTATCATAAATATGGCTAGGTGTAAGTTGCAGAGGAAGTCTATTCCAAATAGGTTTTGAGCGGAGGCAATGTTCACAACAGTATACCTATTGAATAGATCTCCCACGATGGTGATGAAGTAGAAGGTCACAAAGAACCATGGTTTGGAAAAAATTACAAGTAAGTCATCTTAAAGTTTTTTTTTCTATTGCCTACACTTGGATTCCAACTAAGAAGATAACCAAATTAGATCCAAAGAGGAAAGATAATGATTATAGGGTACAACAACACTATAAGGTTTATAGGTTGATTGATATTGACACTGATAGGGTAAGCTTCAATAGTGAAGTTTTTTTTGATGAGGAGGTTGGACCTTTCCAAACTTCTCCTAAGTTTTGAATTACTTAGAAGCTGGAAGGGGTTGAGGATTCATGTGTCAAGCTTCAGGTAGCTACACTTGAAGGGCGGTGGAAGATTTTGAGCATGATGAGTCTCCTAGACTAGTAATTTATGATCTATATATAGGTGGTCCAGGTCATGGTGACAATACTAACTTCTGAACATTCTGTAGAAGATCCACAGAGTTTGCAGAGCTTGTCAAGCAAGGAAGCTACATTGAATACAACTTTATGAAGGACAAGCTTGGAGAGCGTAGAGGGTCCTTCAGTTGGTATTTTCAGACATATTTGGACCAATGAACATGAAATCAACCACTGGTGCTAGGTACTTCCTTCCGTTTGTTGATTATTTTAGTAGAGAAATGTGGGTATATTTTCTATAATTAAAATATGATGTGTTTAATGAATTTCAAAAGTTCAAAGCATTAATAGAGAAACAATTAGGTTGTCATATTTCCTCTCTTAGATATGATACTGGTGTGGAATTCTACTTAAAATATTTCAATAATTTTTGTGCTAAACATGGGATCCAAAGACAATATACTACACCTTACACTCCACAACAAAATGTATTGTTTGAGAGGAAAAATTGTACTATCACAAATATGGCTAGGTGTAAGTTGCAGAGGAAGTCTATTCCAAATAGGTTTTGAGCTGAGGCAATGTTCATAATAGTATGCATTTTGAATAGATCTCCCATGATGGCGATGAAGTAGAAGGTCACAAAGAACCATGGTTTGGAAGAAATTCCAAGTAAGTCATCTTAAAGTTTTTGGTTCTATTGCCTACACTTGGATTCTAGCTAAGAAGATAACCAAATTAGATCAAAAGAGCAAAGATAATGATTATAGGGTACAACAACACTATAAGGTTTATAGGTTGATTGATATTGACACTAATTGTGTAGGCTTCAATAGTGAAGGTTTTTTTGATGAGGAGGTTGTACCTTTCCAAAATTCTCCTAATTTTTGAATTACTTAGAAGCTGGAAGGGGTTGAGGATTCAGGTGTCAAGTTTCAAGTAGCTGCACTTGAAGGGGGGTGGAAGATTTCGAGCATGATGAGTCTCCTAGAGTAGTAATTTATGATCTAGATATAGGTGGTCCAGGTCATGATGAAAATACTGACTTCCAAACATTTTGTAGAAGATCCACAGAGTTTGTAGAGCTTGTCAGGCAGGGAAGCTACATTGAATACCATTTATGAAGGATAAGCTTGGAGAGGATAGAGGGTCCTTCAGTTGGTACTTCCAGACACATTTGGACCAATGAACATGACATAAACCACTGGTGCTAGGTACTTGCTTCCATTTGTTTATTATTTCATAGAAAAATGTGGATATATTTTCTATAATTAAAATATGATGTGTTTAATGAATTTCAAAAGTTCAAAGCATTAATAGAGAAACAATTAGGTTGTCATATTGCCTCTCTTAGATATGATACTAGTGGGGAATTCTACTTAAAATATCTCAATAAATTTTGTGCTAAACATGGGATCCAAAGACAACATACTGCACCTTACACTCCACAACAAAATGTATTGGTTGAGAGGAAAAATTGTACTATCACAAATATGGCTAGGTTTAAGTTGCAGAGGAAGTCCATTTCAAATAGGTTTTGAGCTGAGGAAATGTTCACAATAGTATACCTATTGAATATATCTCCCACGATGGCAATGAAGTAGAAGGTCACAAATAAACATGGTTTGGAAGAAAGTCCAATTAAGTCATATTAAAGTTTATGGTTCTATTGCCTACACTTGGATTCTAGCTAAGAAGATAACCAAATTAGATCCAAAGAGAAAAGCTAATGATTATAGGGCGCAACAACAGTATAAGGTTTATAGGTTGATTGATATTGACATTGATAGGGTAAGCTTCAATAGTGAAGTTGTTGTTGATGAGGAGGTTGGACCTTTCCACACTTCTCCTAAGTTTTGAATTACTTAGAAGCCAAGTGCCAATGTGTGTCAGAGAGTGTTATGCATGTTATGAAGTGGCAGGCATGTCAAAAAGTGCTAAGAAGATAGAGCCAATGCATGTTGAGGAGTGTTAAGGAGTACTAGGTAAAAATACATGGAAGTGAATGAATATGAGGGTATGTAGGGAGTGGCAATGAGTGATAGTTGGTATGCCAAGGAGGGAGCGAGAAGGTATTCTAAGCAGTCACACATCTTATTGACCACTCAATTCTTACCATTCTCACACCATAACAAAAAACCATAAAAATGCCATTCTTAAAATCTATTGTGTAGTTTCCTAATGTCATTCAAGTAGAATCTCTCAATTACTTATGTCAGTAATGGTGAGATCATTTTTTTAGTCTCTTAAAGGAACTCTTTCTAGACATGCACCCCATCAAACATAAATCATTGAGTCAAAAATAATGGAAATGAATGAATAAGAGGGTGTGTTGGGGGTGTTAGAGAGTGTTAGGCGTGGCAAGGGGGGAGTGATAAGGCATACTAGGGAATACTATGGAATTTCAAGAAGTTTCAGGGTGTGCTAATATGTTACAGATAGTGCCAAGGCATGCCATGTGTGAAGGAGGGAGTGTTAGAAAGTTCTAGGTGTGCTAAGAAGGGAGTAACAAGGTATGTTAGGCAATTCCAAGGCATGATATAAGAGTGTTAGGAAGCATGCCAAGTTGTGCCAAGTTCCAGGGTGTGCCAATGTGTGCCAAGGAGTGTTAGGGAGTGCTAGAAAAACAAAAGGTAGCACTAAGTCACAATGCATGGAAATGAATGAATAATAGTGTATGAAAAGGAGTTTCAACGAGTTCCATGTGTGATAAGGAGGAGTGACAAGGCATGCTTGGAAGTGATAAGGAATGATCGAGTGATAGGGTGGAATGCAACCAAGATGTGCCAATGCGTGAAAGGAAGTGTTAACTAGGAGTGCCCGGGAAACACAAGGGAACACTACGTAAAAATAAATGGAAATGAAAAAATAAGAGTTTGGGATTGGAAGTGTCAGTGACTTCCAAGTGTGCTAAGGAGGGATTGGAAACGTATGCTAGGCAATGTTAAGGCATGCTAGAGGCCAGGGAGACATGCCAAGATGTCCTGGGTCTTAGGGTGTACCAACACGTGCCAAGGAGTGTTAAGGAATAATATGGAAACACAAGGGAGCACTTTGAAAAAATGCATGAAAAATAATGAATACGATTGTGTGACTAGGATTTTCAATGAGCTCTAGGTGTGTTAAGGAGAGAGTGAAAAGGCATGCTAGGTAGTGCCAATGAATTCTAGAGTACTAGGGTGGCATGCCAAGATGTTTCAGGTGTTAGGGTGTGCCAATGCATGCTAGGGAGTGTTAGGGAGTGTCAGGTAAACACAAGGAAGCACTAGATCAAAATGCATGGAAATGAACAAATAAGAGTGTGTGATATAGAGTGTCGATGAGTTATAGGTGTGTTAAGGAGGGAGTGACAAGTTTATATGCTAGGCAATGCCAAGGTATGTTAAACTACCAAGGTGTGTCAGGAAGTGCTACGGTGTGTTAGGGAGTGTAAAATCATGTCAAGGAATGTAGGGGATGCTAACACATGCCAAACAATTCCAAGGCATTTAAAACATATCAGGTGTTATGGCATGTCAAGATGTAAACTATGTTTCTTAGTTGTTTTATGACCACAGTTGTATGTGATGAGCCTTGTCTTGGTAACTTGTTAAGTGGGATCAATTGAGATTTGACATGAGTAGTCTAATATGAGTTACATGTAGTTCTTAGGTGAACAAGGCATATGTTGAATTTCCATGACACATGAGAATTTGGGTTTGGTCTTAGAATCTTTGATGCAAACACACTCAAGTGACACAACACATCAACTTTTCACAATGAAATCTACACACATCAGGGAATCAATTAATGCACATGAAATTTTTAAAATTTTTCAAACCTTTCTTCATTAAATTAAAAACTATGATAGAATAGGCTAGAGCTCTCATACCAGGGATGATGGCCCTTTACAGTCACACTGGTACAAGGAATACAAATAGGGCTTGGTGTTATTCCTTTGACAACCAATACACCTTGAACAAGACAGCACTTGACCCATTTTTTTATGGTGGACACACATAGCCCTTTCAATCCACATGTCTTGACCACATCTGGCAGGTCCTCTTTCCTCCCATTATGCAACTCCTCAATCTGCCTCTATCAATGAACTAAACTCATTTATGTTACTGAACTCGGCTAAAAAAAAATCCCTCTATCTACCTCTTTTTTCCTTTAAGGTCTACAACACTTAAATTTTTCTATTAGTTGTGAACAACTCTTTGGTCTGCCCAGTTTTTCCATACTGCTGCTCCAAGATGACAAGTCTAGGGATATGGAGGTTTCCCTTCTTCTCAATGATGAAATAATCTACAATACAGTGAATTAGGGCTAGTTGGCTAGCCCACTTGACTGCTACTTTAGTCCTTCAATTTCTACACATCCTTAGGCCCAATACACCTACCCTTATACCAGTCTTGTTTTCCTTCACAAGTACAGGACTTAGAGCTCTTCTTTGACAGTCACCTAACAACCCTCCAATTGTACTTGGAATACCATGAATTTTCCCAACCACAGTAATTTTCTTTGCTGGTCTAGTGCCCACAACACTGCCCTCATCTAGGGCTCTTCAAATATGCCACCTAATAGTGATTTGAGTCCTCTCAAAATCACTATTCTTGTGTACCAATTTTTTGTTGTCCAAACTATGAACAAATCTGAACTACTCATCTTATCATCCTTCTAACAATTTGTAGATGAATTAACTAGGGTCACAAATCATCCATTAACAGTCCATTCACTAGCTATTTAGAGGTTGCTTCAGATCTCTATCCAAAACTCTATGGACAGTCCAACAAAATCAACTCCTCTTCATGTCAATCCATTCCTCATATGGCACTTTTATTCTACTCCATCTTCTACTCAGGTTCCAACTTCCTTTGGATTTTCTATCTTCGCACGTACTTATGCAATCCTTCTTCCAAATTTGTGGTATATATTGCATAGATAAACCTCTTTCTAAGGGTCACAACCCCTCTTCTTCTATGCAGATTTGTCACAGTATTAATGACATACCTTATGGATTGAGCATGCTAAGAAACCTACCTAAATAGGGAATTATACTTCTATTCTAATATCTTTAGAAAAAATCATATCCACCCATATCAAAAAATAAAACTCTTTCCTCCATAAGAGACTCGGCCTAGCTCATATGGATCCATAGATTCTGGTCATTTCTTTGACTGAATCTTGACCTGAACTTTAGATCTCTATGACCCTCAAACTACAGTTACTTTAGTCAATATTACACCTGTGACTACTTCTATTTTGGCCCTAAATTCTAGTGCAGACCCTCCATTTATGTTGGTATTTATCATAGACCTCGCAACCTAGTAACCAGCACAAGGTAGGGTTTCAACCCTCTCTACCATTTCAAAATTTGATGCGGACTTCACACAGAAACACCATTGAAATCACATGCCCAAATTCTCATGAGTTGCCCCTCTTGAGCTTTATCTGCCCTAAGAGAACCAACAATATTCCATCCAACTTCCTATCTCGAACCCATTAAGGTATGTGACTTTCTTGTGAACCCTCACATGATGATCTTACTCTTGGTGGATGATCATGGCCTCCCTTTAGAAACGCTTACTCAAACCTCTAACTAGACCTACTTTAGGACTACATCTCTCCTAGCCTCCTTGATAAAATGAGCTCATTCTCACTTGATTTTCTTGCCTTCATACTAAGGCCTCCTTAAATAGCTTTTCCTAGTTAGGCCTCTGTTACACAGTAATTTGTCACCGTCCCTACCATTCCCCGTCCCGCACAATGGAGGACCCATTTCGTGACCTGTGAACATTGTCATGCCTTGAAATCATCATCAATGCATTCCTCTAAGCATGAGCTTCAATTTCCCTAAAGACATCTCCTTGCAAAAAATCATGAAAACATCTCCTTTTGCATTGGCGCGGGCAGACAGTTCATCACTTGCGCCAATGGGGAAAATCCTACAAAGAGGCCGCGCCAACTGGCGCTCTGTCCCAGAGCAGCAGTCGCGCCAGCCAATTTAAGGAGTGTTTTTTAAATAAAGATGGCGAAAGTTGTGTTTCAACAAACTCAGAAACCATTGCCTATCTTGAGTTGGGAGGTTTGGTTGCGGGAGTTCTATGGAAGGGAAGTGGTTTTGCCACCTCCCATGGAACCTTCCTTGTTGATAGGGCCAATCCCACAATAATAGGGATCCCAACTCCCTTCTTCCCCATCTATAAAAGCCTGCTCAATTCCATGGCAAGCTAGTCTTGAAGTGCCTAAGCTTTGAATCTCCAAATTCCCAAGAGCCTTTGTGCTGTAAGAGCCCTCTTTCTTCCCTTAAGGCCGACTCAAGTAAGGAGACTATCGTCGAGAGACTCTGGAGAGGTTTTCCCTTTCCCTGGTGAGCTTTGCGAGATGTGAACGACTAGAGACCCATCCAAAGGAGACCACAACGTCAGAAAATTGGTTGTACTCTCTTTCGATTGTTATTTAATGAATGATTACGGTTATGGTTCCACTCTGTTTTCACTTATGTTAATAATGAGTTATATCCTTTCTGACTGATATATAGTTGCGTATTCTGGATTTTATGCTTGTATTCGTGTTGTTTCTTGCATGTGCAGGTGTCCATCCGCGGAGATCGTGGGAGGATCGTGATCTACTGAGGCTGAGGAACGGGAACGCTCTCTTCTACGAATCATAGCATTGGATTCCAGGTAGGCCTCCATCTTTGGTCTTTTATTCGTAACTAGGAACTTGCGCTGTAACATTTGATGATTGTTGCTAGACCCCTGCTGGGCTAGTAGGGATCGCCTCTGTCCGCAGAGGGGATTTACCTCATCGCCAATTTGGCGACCATACTGGGGATCGTCTAGATTTCACTGTCTCGTTTAGATTGTCTCGTTTTGATTGTTTTATGATTTTCCTTGCTTGGTTAGCCTTCTGGGTTGGGTTCTTTTGCTGTTTTTTGCTTCTTGGTTTGCTTAGTTTACATTGATCTGCTTCTGGAGTAGTTCTTTCTTGTTTTTGGCTGAGAAACTCAACTGGCGCAGTTTTTAGCCTGACAGTCGCTCCAATTGGCGCATGTTGCTTTTGTATAGCCCATGCCAATTGCTTTCTGGCGCCAGTTGCAGCCTTACAGTCGCGCCACTCCTGTAGGGTTTTTGAGTTTGCTCAGTTTTGAGCTCTCTGGGTCTGGTCAGTGCTTTTCTTCTTGATTTTTCGACTACCTGAGTGTGTTGGAGTCCTGTTTGACTGGGAATTTGCCTTCGTCCTTTGGTTGTTTGCTTTTATCTATCGATTTCACGTTTTAAGCCCTAGGGCATCTAGTGGCTTTGTGTATCGAGCCCTCCTTGGGAGTTTTGGTGTTTCGTTTGTTCAGTCGACTCTCTGATTGCTCCTCCTCATTCTCTTAGTAGTTGTTCACTTTTTTGTTGCGATTTTTGGGTGATTTCTCATTCCTTCATTCAAATTTCATTTGGTCTTGCTTTGGGCCTAGATCACATGGCCCATTGGGGCCTTTGAGTCTTCTTCTTGGTTTTGAGAGACTTTGGTCGATTTGGGATCTGATTGCTTGTGTCATTGAGTGAAATTTGTTCATTTTTCTCTCTCAATATCGTTTCTCAAGTTGTTCTGTTTGTTTTCAGTTTGTTTAGTGCATTTAGCTATCAAACGTTGAAAATTACAAAAAAAAATCTCTTGTTCTTTTGGTTGAATTAGTGCAAATTGAAATTTTTCGATTTTACTAGTAATTAGTGATTTTAATGAAAAGTTTTCAATTTCATTAGTTGCATTAGAGATCTCATTGTTTGTCTTCCGATCATTTGGTTTGTGTAAAGACTCTCAACTCTTCTATAGCTAGTGTTCATCGAACGAAATGGTCTACTGTGGCATGTAGCTTTGCATTTAGGAGTTTTTGAAACAATACATTCGTTAGGGCCTGAAAATTGAAACCTAATTGAAGATCAACTTTAAAATCTATTCAATTAACCTAAGGTAGCATTGAAATCTAACGAAACATATTTAGAGGTCTAGGCTAGAGACGTGTTCCGGCGTCTTTAAACCTAGCAGTTGTCGTTCGCCTTTTGTCTTTAGACAGCGCTAGTACGGACTTGTGCTCCCCGTACCGTCGCGTATATAAAGGGAGACCCCTCTAGGTTTTCAATCCTTTATCCACAGGAAGCCGAGTCTACCGCCCTATACCCGTGATACACCGAACACAGCATTCGGGGAGATTGCCTGCACGTACGGAAAGTCCTTGGTTGATTTCTTCTTCATTATCAAAACCAAGGTGTATATTGCAGTTCACGGTTATTTGGTACACCCTTTGTGCCTAGTATTCCTGAGCAATCATTTGGTCTTTTCTGACTCCCTAAATTTGAAAAGACCGTCAAGCGCTCGTCCTTTCACGCTTGTGTCAAATCTGAAAGAGATAGAGTCATCTTTTATCGTTTCTCGACTCTTAAAACATGAAACGGTGAAGTTTCTTATTTTTCAATGTGGTAAAAATTAATCACCCACGATTATACGCCCTGTTAGATATTTCTTGTTGACCGTTTGATCGTGTGTCCTGACTCTTTTTCAGCCCATGTGTGTGTTTTCTTCTTTTTCTCTGGTCGTTTGCCACAGTGGTGGAACCTTCGGTTTTGTCTACTAGTAGTCCCTACACGGACGATTCTTCAAAGGCTTCCCAATCCTCTGCTGAACCGCAGCAGCCTATTTTTTCCGAGTTTCCTGACGGGGGACCGGTTCTTGCTGAGCAACCCTTTAGAGGACCAGTTGAGTTCAATTGGCCCTTTTCGGACCCTGTGTCTGAATTGAGATTAGGAACTGATTTCCTTTCTCTTACATCGGGTTCGCCTTTTGTTGCTGTTGTTTTTCCTGCTAGTCCTCTCCATCTTTTGCGTGATTTAACGGTAGGATCAACCATGAGTGATTCTGGTGAGGAAATCCCAACGTCTGGAGAAGACTATCAGCTCTTCCCACGAAGATTGTTTCAGGGAGACAACTCTGAGCTGGCTGACATGTCGACAGCTAGTCCTTCTTTACCACAGGGATACAGATCTCTGGGTCAGATCATTTCCGCTGCAACCTCTATGGGAGTGTCATCTCCTGATTCGAGGCCAGCTGCTACTACACCCGGGGTGTCTCCTCAGACACCCGTTACTTCTGTTCCTGTCCGGCCCACTGTCTGTGTGGCCGCCTCTTCTCTTGTTGTCACGGCATCCGCTGCGAGGGCTGTGCCAACTCCTGAAGATGTTTATCTAGCGACTGCTATACCGGAGAATATCTCTCCAGAGGAGTATTGGTTGTCTTTGCAACAGCCGAACGCCGAGGCTGGATCGTCCTCCCAAGATCCTAACCGTTCTTACTTTTCGCACTATGCACAGGACGGTACTCCCGTGTATGCTTTCCCGGGTCAGTATGATGAGCACGGGGAGATTTTATGTCTACCCGCTCCTGAGGCTTATCTCTATGCTTAAGGTTTACCTTATAACCAGGCTTATAACCCGCAAGGATAGCCTTTCCAAGGCCAATCTGCGGGCCAACCTGGCTATCTTTATGATCCACAGGGGAAGCCCATTCAAGGCTATCCTGTCGGCCAACAAGGGCCATCGTACGGTCCGCAAGGACAGTATTATAGCCCTTCTGGTCAACCTGTTCAGCCTCAGCCGGGGTATCAACCGGGACCGGTCTATGGTCCTGGGGGGCAAATCCAGCCTTCTTTACCGATGCAACCACAGTATCCTGTTGTTTCTAATGTTGCATATCAGCCGGAACCATCCTATGGTTCTGCTTCAGGTCAAACCGGTTTCCAGCAAGCACCTGGTCCTGTTCCACCACCAGGCCAACCGGCTCATCCGGTACAACCCGGTGTCCCGCCTCCAGGCCAACCGGCCCATCCAGTACAACCTGGGGCTCACTTACAACCAGGTCAACCTGCGCAACTGGCGCCGCCTGTCTATCCGAGTCAACCTGGTCATTCAGGTCAGCCCTCTCACTCGGGTCAACCTGTTCATTCAGATCAGCCCTCTCAGTCGGGTCAACCTGTTCACTTAGGGCAGCCCGCTCATTCCATCAACCCTGCTCAGCAGCCGACTCATTCAATGTCGCAGCCAAATCAACAGCTGCGCCCTACGTATCAGGCTCCACAGGGTTCCACTTTTCAGTAGCCTACTCATCCTCAGAGTGGTTATTATCCTCATGGTCAATCTCAACCGAATTATAACCACCCCAGAGGCTCTCAGTATTATCCTCCTCCACCCGGTTTTACCTATACTCAGCAGCCAAATCCAAATGCTGCTTACACCAGGCCGACATATAATCAGGGCCCATACCTTGGTTATCAAGCCCCACACTCTAGTTACCAGCATCCAAATCAGTCTGGTTACATGACCTACACCCCCTACGGTCAGAATCCTGCGGGACAGAACCCATGGGGGCAAGGATATTCACAACCATTGTGGAGTACAGGTAACGGTCCTCTTCCTAGGTCTGGCATGCTGGTCAATCCACCATTGTCGTTCCTGGCCACCTTGGAGTTGCCGGATGTTTCAAAGTTGACCAATGATCCGATTTTACATAATCCATATTGGCCTCCGGGTCCCACCAAGATACCAGGTGATTGCCCCAAGTTTGAGGGAAAAGCTGGAGAGGACCCCCAGGCGCATGTGATGACGTATCATCTTTGGTGTTCGTCTAACTCTTGGGTCGACGATTCGATTCGCCTGCGCCTCTTCCAGCGTACTTTAACTGGAGCTGCTGCTAAGTAGTACATAGAGTTATCCCACGGAATTTTCCAAGATTTCAATTCTTTAGCCATGGCTTTCCTCATGCACTTCCAGTTACCGGTTCGTTATGAAGCCGGGACGCACCTCCTGACTTCTCTGAAGCAGGACAAAGCCACTCACATCTCTGATCACATTCATGAGTGGCGGCGCCGTCGTAGACTGATCAAGTTTCACATACCTGATCAGATACTGAATCACTGTTTCACCACCTCCTTTGTGAATAAAATCGCTCAGGATATTGCGATGGGAGCGTGTGTGACGGAGGAACAAGCCATTGCGCGTGCCCAATATCTGGATCTTGTATATTCTCAGTCCGGCACACTTTATGATATCTTGCCTGATGCCCCGCGGTCCGGAACCTCTAAGGCTCCGCCTACCCCTGCGGTGGATGGTGTCATTGGTTCTGTCTCTCAGAATTCGAAGAAATCTTCGAATGGGAAGCAGAAGTCTAATTCTTCCAACAATGCTCCTGCTAATCCCGCCCCCTCCGATTCTGGTAAAACCGCGGAAATGAATGCCGTTCAGGCCAATCCTACGGAGAAAACTTCCAAAGGGAAAAATAAGGGCAAAGGAAAATCTAAATCTGATGCCTCGAAACTAGAATCTAAATCTCGTACTGAGGATGGCTCTCAGCGTAAACCGAAGTACCCTTGCCTCATCTGTGAAGGGGACCATTATACTAAGGATTGTCCACGACGATCCGAGGTTAGTCAACTTCTTAAGGGCCCTAAAGGGACTTCGGCTGTTTTAAAAGAACCATTTCCATCTCAGCAGACCCATATGGTCGAACAACCATCACCATCTGCACCGTTTGGGTCTCAGGTTTTCATGGTGAAGAGTGTTGCACCTATCTCTGTCGCTACGTGGTCAAAGGATTACAACGAATCGCGACAGGCACCCGGGAAGGTAGTTGCGGATGGGCCGCCTTCCCCACCTGTCTCCGGTCCGTTGGAAATCAAGAAGCCTACTCCTGAACCCGTTGTGAAGCCACCTTCTAAAGGTGTCCTTCGAAGATATTCTTATAATCCAAATGCTCGTGCCGCTCAACATTACAGCATTGTTGAGGATTTGGCACAGGCGCCGTCTGCCATGTCTGCGCTAGAAGTTCTTCAAAGTTGTCCTTCACAACGGAAGGCTTTACTGTCTGCGATCGGGGGCATTGATCCTGCCGACTCGAGTCTTCTCACTTTCGATTTGGAGAATTTCACTCCCCGGCTTCCACATCAAATCGCTCTTATTATTCAAGTCGGGATTAACGGTCTGAACATTCATAGGGCCGTCGTGGATGAAGGTGCATCTACCTGCGTTATGTCCTCCGCTTGCTGGAAGGCCATCGGCTCTCCAGCCCTTTCGTCATCCCCCAATGCCCTTGAGGCATTTGATGGTCGGGAATCTAAACCCCTGGGCGTTCTCGAGAGTCTAGCGATCACATTACAGGGAAAAACTGTCAACGTAGAAGTGGAAGTGGTTGATGCTAAACTCAACTACAATATACTTCTTGGCCGCAGCTGGACCCATGCCATGCTCTGCGTGCTGTCCACCGTATTTCTATTCATTAAGTTCCCTCACAAGGGCAAGATTGTCACGGTGGATCAGTTCTCATTTTTCACCTCTACCTCTGAGAAAAACGTGCCATACGTGGATCAAATTCCGAATCCCCTGGACAGTGTAGAACCTGGCCTCTTAAAAGACCCAGTCCTCATGGGTATCTTTCCCGCACCACCACTGCACACCGCTCAAGTCAACATGATGTCCAGGTCTGATGACCCCTGGCTTATTCCTACGCCTGAGCAGGTGTTTGAGTTTGGAGAATCAATGCCCTTGACGCTAGTAGAGATTAGCTACTGTGAAATTGTTGCCGCATCTGATCCTCCACCTCCTCAGCATGCTCCGTTGAGCATGGCTCTCGACGTCTACTCTCAATCCCCCTGGCTTGGTCAGGCTGATTCACCTGATCCTCTCAAAGAGACTTTTCCTTCCGATGAGGCTATCATTGAAACTATGTCTCTTGAGGAGCTTCCTTGGGGCGATGGACATCATCGCTCCTCTTTTATGCCTAGCTTGGGGGCAATGACTGACTGTCTGGAGCGTTATGCTACTCAGGTTCCTACCCCTCCTCTTCAAACGCCCATTTTGACGCACGAGGTTTTTTCGGAGGGTAACCTGAGTAACATTACTCAAACTATCCCAATCAACATCTCCGTTAAACCGGGGATCGTTGAGAATATTCACGTGGGTGTGACTTGTTCTCCCGATGAGATTCAAGTCTATACTGAGCTTTTCAAAGAATTCAGAGATGTTTTCGCATGGTCTTACGAGGAAATGCCAGGGATTGATCCCAGTATCGTAGTGCACGAGATTCCAACCTATCCAGGTGCGAAACCCGTGCGCCAACGCTTACGCCCCATGCATCCTCGGAAAGCCACCGCCATCAAGGCAGAAGTTGAAAAACTTCTGAACGCGGGTTTTATTTATCCCATCCCCCTCACAGAATGGGTGTCTAACATTGTCCCTGTCGATAAAAAGCAGGGTACGATTAGAGTCTGTGTTGATTATCGCGACATCAATCACGCCTGTCCAAAGGATAATTATCCCACTCCGTTTATAGACCAAATCATCGACGAATGTGCCGGGAGTGAGATCTATTCCTTAATGGACGGTTTCTCAGATTATAATCAAATCAATATTGCACCTGAGGATCAACACAAGACCACATTCATCTGTTCGTGGGGTACTTTCGCGTATAAAAAGCTCTCGTTCAGCTTGAAGAACGCTGGAGCCACTTTTCAGCGTGCGATGTCCTATGCTTTTCATGACATTCGCCATATCGTTCAGCCTTATCTGGACGACTTGCCAGCCCATTCGGGTAAGCGAGAGGACCATCCTGAGCATCTCCGCCAGATCTTTCTTCATTGCAGACGCTACAATATCAGGCTTAATCCTCATAAATGCGTCTTCTGCGTTGATTCTGGCTGTCTTTTAGGATTCATAGTCTCGAAAGACGGAATTCGCCTTGACCCTTTAAAGGTCGAGGCCATCGTAAATCTCCCATCACCCTCCTCCTTGTATCAGTTACAGAGTCTACAAGGGAAAGCGAACTTTCTTCGGTGCTTTATCCCGAATTATGCCGAGGTGGCCAAAAGATTCACTCGTTTGTTAAAGCAGAACGTTCCCTTTCATTGGGATGAAATTGCTCAGGAATCCTTTGAGAAGCTGAAGACGTTGTTTGTCAATGCTCCGTTGCTTCGTCCTTCGGACTACCACCGCGACTTCACTTTATATCTAGCCGCCGCATTTAGCACCATAGCCATGGTATTGGTGCAGGATGACGATGACGGTGATGAACATGTTGTTTATTACCTGTCACGGAACCTTCTCGATCCAGGAACGCGTTATTCTCATGTCAAGAAGTTGGCATTAGCAGCAGTACACACTGTACAACGCTTTCGCCATTACATCCTTTTGCGTACGATAACAGTGGTTTCAGACTGCAACCCTATGACGTATATTCTCTCTAGACAATTACTGGGGGGAAAGTACTCCAAATGGATTGTGATCCTGCAGGAGTTTGACTTAGAGTTCACTACTGCTAAGTCAACTAAATCACTGGTCTTCACGGATTTGATATGTTCTCTCCCTACATACTCTGCTCCCTCACACTCTGAAGACCATATACCGGACGAAACGCTTTTCCTCATCAGTACTCGTGACCCTTGGTACGGTGACATAATAGTGTATCTTCAGACCTCGACGTTTCGGTCTGAGTTGGATAAAGCTGCCCGCCGTCGGATTCGGCACCAGTCCCAGCCCTACCGTATAGTAGGAGATACCTTATACCGCATTGGAGTAGATTCGGTGCTCCGGCGATGCCTAACCTTGGAAGAGGCTGAAAAGGTCCTAAATGACTGCCACAGTGGTGCCTGTGGTGGACATATGTCCAGGTATGCTACTGCCCAGAAGATTCTGCGAGCAGGTTATTTCTGGCCTTCCATATTCAAAGACTGTATCACTGCAGTCCGTAAATGTCATGCATGCCAGATATTTCAGCGCAAGATGCGCGCGCCACGTTTACCATTGCATCCCGTTATTACCGTCGGCCCTTTTGCGAAATGGGGCATGGATTTTATGACGTGTAACCATCACTCGGCCGAGGGGCATGCGTATATAATTTTCATCGTCAACTACTTCACCAACTGGGCCGAGGCGATGCCTACACTAGCTGCTGACGGGAAAACGGCTGCTCAATTTATATTCAACCACGTTATTGCACGGTTCGAGGTTCCTCAAGCCATCGTCACTGATCACGGTACTCAATTCTGAGATTATATGATGGCGGAGCTGACTTCAAAGTTGGGCTTGCGTCACGACAGCTCGACACCATATTACCCTCAAGTGAATGGTCAGGTTGAAGCAGTGAACAAGGTTTTAGTCACTATGCTTCAGCGAACAATTGGTATTCACAAATCCAATTGGCATCTCCAACTATTCTCAGCTCTCTGGGCATACCGAACATCTGCAAAGAGTGCAACTGGGTTCACACCATTTCAATTGGTGTATGGTCTGGAAGCAACTCTTCCGGTTGAATGCGAGATTCCTTAGTTGAAATTAGCTGTGGAGCTTCTACCTAATACTTCTGCTGAGGAAGAACGTCTTCTGTATCTGGAACGGTTAGATGAAACCCGTCGTCTGGCTGCTTTGGTTATCGAAGCACAAAAGAAGAGGGTCAAAACTCATTTTGATCAATCTGTTTCTCCTCGTTCCTTTATCGAAGGAGACCTCGTCCTCCTGTACGATCAAGCACATGACAAGCTTAGAGCCGGTAAGTTCCAGCCTATGTGGCATTGGCCCTATATAGTAAAACGTGTTTTGAAAAACGGGGCCTACGAGCTTATAGATTATGAAGGAGTTCCGCTGGCGCAGCCCAGAAATGGGTTGTACCTCAAAAAGTACTATGCCTGAAGTGATTTCTTGGTGTGGTGTGTGTACATAGGTGTGTGATTTTCATTTGTGTGCATGTATAGTGTGGTGTGCTTTATAAACATCTTTCTGCTGATCGGGTCTTCCTGGTTGTGCAGATGTTTATTCATCCATTTGTTGGTTTCGCGGATGGTGCCTCCCGCAGTACCAGGAATCTGTCTTCAGCAGCCTGGGTAATCTATGATCCTGCTGGTGAGTTGGTCAACCTGCAAGGAGTGTGTCTAGGACGTACCACGAACAACATCGCGGAATATAGTGCTGTGTTAGAATTATTAATCGAGGCAGTAAACCTTGGTATCCGTGAATTTCTCGTGTATCTAGATTCGCAACTTGTAGTGTTACAACTGAACGGACACTATTCGGTAAGGAACCCGTCCATCTTACGTCTGTATCTGCGTATTCGATTACTGGAAAGGAATTTTGACTACATTACATATCATCATATACCCAGGCATTTGAATACATTAACAGATGCAGTAGCAAATTTGGTATTAGACAGACATTTGCGCAATTTGTAAATCATCATCACATATAAAGAAAGATCCATCCAGAAATAGATATGCATATATATATAGATATCGAAATTTTTACATAGAGTGTGTCACATAAAGTCAAAATATACATAATCGTCTTAAGTACATCTGGAGACGATACATCTCTCAAAAAATAGGTGTGGTATAATCCCTAAGAGCTAATCCGCATGGTGCTCATGATAGCATGTAACTGCACGCACTAAGCGTCTCAGGATTCGGTGGATCCGACTTGGAACTCCCACCGTATGACGCTGGTATGCCATCGGTACGTCCGCCAGCCGAGCATAGTCCGAGATCCCTCGGGCAATGCCCTCGAGATTCTGGATCAACTCCTCTCCTCCGGTGCCCTCTCCCTGAGGATCAGGGGCGAGCTGAACCCTCCATGAGATGGGAGACATCCCAGCTGGTCTCTCAGGTCCCACGTCTGCATACATATATAAAATGTGTTAGGATGAATGTGTATCAACAAAAAAAACATAAAACATAAAAAATAAAAAACATGAGGTCTTACCCAACTCCTCGTCCCAGTCATCTCCTTCTGGCAGTGGGAGATCTGGGTCTCCAGTGAAGTTAGTTCCTGCATATGGCCAGTCTTCCACTACAATCAACTGGCGCCGTAACCACCTAAAGAACTCCGGCCTCCAGGACATCTGTTGGCCGCCTCCAACTCTGGGCATTAGTGCTGCCCAGCGAGCCATTCTTGGCTCTCGTGGTATCGGATCTACTACTGAGGCCCCTTGGCCCTGGAAGATTGGTAAGCGTTCCAGAATGAATGATACCAGGATGGAACCATAGCCAAACTGTTTCAGTTTAGCTTGTTTGCATTTTGTGAGCTGCCTTTTCATGTTTATTGTTACTGCTGTTGCCCAGTCGAACAGTAAGGGACTCATGCATTCTGAGGCCAACAGGAGTTGGGCCTTTGTGGCCTCGTGCGGTGCCTGCGACCCTGCAGCCCGCGTGATGGTATGTAGGACAACTCTCAATGCCAGATCGGGGATAGTGTGGATATCCACCTTCTTGCTCCCTGATCCCATTTGTGCTCCTCGGCACACTTGTGCCATCACTTCTTCCATCTTCTCGCCAGATGGTCTACTTCCAGTCAAGACAAGGATTAGACCTCTGCGAGACAATCCGGTGATAAAATACACATCAGAAACCTCCATCTCCAATACCTGATCTCGCAACTTGAACACTTGTTCATGTTCATCCCAAATACTGATCAAATACTGGAGGAGCTCGGGCTGAGCTCGTAGACAGGGTGTAAGGAAGAACTTCTTCAGCCCACAGTTTCTGAGGGCATTCATGCAAGCCTCACTTTCTATGGCCTATTCATCCTCTTCTCCATGCTCTCGTTCTTTCCATTCAATCACCATTTTGCTTGATTACCTGCATCCATATGGTCATAAACCCTTAGTTAGATCTCTGGTAGGCTTCAAATTCCATTCAATTTGGTTAAAATATCGAATTTTTAGGCGGAATTTTAGGTTCGGCCGCTGGCATGGCTGTTTTGTGAACAGTCGCGCCACGTGGCGCAAGCCCTTTGTATAAAAGAGCCCATTGGCGCGGGTCCGTGCCCGATACCTGCGCCAATGAGCGCAGCCCTAAAATTTCAAAAAGTGGCCACAGATGACTGATACACAAGGGAAAACTATTAAAAAATGGATGGAAATGAAGAGCAGGGAAGCACCTCTTACCTGTAGCAGACAAGAATCTGAATGGTCAACCGGATCTGTCGCAATCGCCGTCAGAAGTTTCCAATCCAAATGGACCACTGTTGCTTTTTACCAAGGTAAATAGTAAATGTAATTTTATTTTTACCATTTTGGCATATTTATAACTTTTTGACATAAAATGAGTTTTAAAAAGTTATTTTTATCAAATATTTTAATATGTTATGTCGAAAATGGGTTTTACCCTTGCTTGGTATGTGCAGCAGCAGGTTTTTGCGACTTTAACGATGGAAACGAGTTGTATTTTATACTTTTTAGGACTCGGTAAATACACGAAAAAGTCACTTTGGAGTCATCTTTCAGCTCTTTTCTGACTCTCTAAACATGAAAAGATTGCCGAGGTCCTTGTCGTTTCAATCTCGTTAAAATGGACACGAATCAACATCTACCCAGTATACGTTTACCCCTTTTTCGGGCTGGGATGGATTGATTACGAAAAAGGAATACCCTAGCCTATCGCGACTAGGAGGTTTTCTCGGATATTGTTTTCTACCTTTTCGGATCTGAGGAACTATTTATGAAAAGGGACCTGTGGAGTTTACTTTTCTGTTGTCTTTTCAAACTCTCTAAACATGAAAAGACGCCGAGTTCTCCCTTTGTCAGACTCGTTAAACCCTGATGACATCGGATCCAGTCGAAATGACGTTCTCCGAGTTCCTCCTTCCTAGGACTCGTTAAATGCACTAGGATGGATTCGCCTGAAGGGCGGACTTATATTACAAGAATATGCTATCCCCTTCAAGCTTTTTATCAAAAATAATTGGGGTACTCACCAGAAATGGTGGGGGAAAAAATGGAACCATCGTCGTTGTCGTCGGCAGTATGTCGCTCTTGAACATGGCACTTGTCTGCATTTGTGTCAGGTTGGGGACATCACATCTCGTTTCTTCACTTTGCCTCCATGGGTTTGGATAATCCATTTTGACCTCTCATCTGCTCATTGCCTCGTCACCATGACCTCTGATCCGTTGATTTCAAACACTGCCAAGTCCACTGTCGTGCCGTTTATATGTTCAAGAGAAGTTGGCCTCTGTGAATATCAACCTTCCTTTGATTCTCACACGATCCTGATTCACAACAAAAACATCATGTTCCTATGTCTCGTGTCGATGATGTGGGAAGCATTATGGCCCACCTTCGATCAAGGTCACTTCCTGTCGACTTCATCTCATTATCCAGGAAGTTGATCTAGAGACTCCTTTATGGTACCTTGGAGCCTGCATGCCTCAATGGCAGGTTCGTCGCATTCGACGTGAGGTTTTCATCATTGGCCTCCGATCGAGTGATTCTGCGGGTGTTCGACGCCAACTCATTGATTCACACGCCGTAGATTGTACCTGTAGTACCTTGAGGACCATTGTCATTATTGGTGGTTCCTCTCGCGTTTGTTAACAGCTTTCATCATTGGCTGGTAATCAGACGATGTTCCTGCATGTTCGACTTCAGCTCACATATTCGCATGCTTGAACTTGTACTTTGTTTGGGTCGATATGGAGCGCAAGACCCTGGATTGTGTCTGTTGTAATCCAGGCTGCGATTGTGGATTATTATCATTATGTATATGACTCACTGATTGGATGGCTGCGACCATACCTGAGTCTATTTATTTGATCATCGCTGGATGGCTGCGCCCATACCCTGGATCCGAATTATAGTGTACTCTGTTTCGGATGGCTGCGCCCATACCTCATATACATCATGTACTTGAGATATCAGTTGTATTTTTCTGCGCAGGTTTTCCGACGGCAGGGCTTCAATTGAACATGTTCTCGTAAAGCATTTCACCCCTCTCTCTCTCGGGCCTCATACTTTAGGGGGCATCTGTTACACAGTAATTTGTCACCGTCCCTACCATTCCCCGTCCCACACAATGGAGGACCCATTTCGTGACCTGTGAACATTGTCATGCCTTGAAATCATCATCAATGCATTCCTCTAAGCATGAGCTTCAATTGTCCTAAAGACATCTCCTTGCAAAAAATCATGAAAACATCTCCTTTTGCATTGGCGCGGGTAGACAGTTCATCACTCGCGCCAATGGAGAAAATCCTACAAAGAGGCCGCACCAACTGGCACTCTGTCCCAGAGCAGTAGTCGCGCCATCCAATTTAAGGAGTGTTTTTTAAATAAAGATGGCGGAAGTTGTGTTTCAACAAACTCAGAAACCATTGCTTATCTTGAGTTGGGAGGTTTGGCTGCGGGAGTTCCATGGGAGGGAAGTGGTTTGCCACCTCCCATGGAACCTTCCTTGTTGATAGGTCCAATCCCACAATAATAGGGATCCCAACTCCCTCCTTCCCCATCTATAAAAGCCTTCTCAATTCCATGGCAAGCTAGTCTTGGAGTGCCTAAGCTTTGAATCTTCAAAATCCCAAGAGCCTTTGTGCTGTAAGAGCCCTCTTTCTTCCCTTAAGGCCGACTCAAGTAAGGAGACTATCGTCGAGAGACTCTGGAGAGGTTTTCCCTTTCCCTAGCGAGCTTTGCGAGACGTGAACAACTAGAGACCCATCTGAAGGAGACCGCGACGTCAGAACATTGGTTGTACTCTCTTTCGATTGTTATTTAATGAATGATTACGGTTATGGTTCCACTCTGTTTTCACTTATGTTAATAACGAGTTATATCCTTTCTGACTGATATATAGTTGCATATTCTGGATTTTATGCTTGTATTCATGTTTTTTCTTGCATGTGCAGGTGTCCATCCGTGGAGATCGTGGGAGGATCGTGATCTGCCGAGGCTGAGGAACGAGAACGCTCTCTTCTACGGATCATAGCATTGGATTCCAGGTAGGCCTCCATCTTTGGTCTTTTATTCGTAACTAGGAATCTACGCTGTAACATTTGATGATTGTTGCTAGACCCCTGCTGGGCTAGTAGGGATCGCCTCTGTCCACAGAGGGGATTTACCTCCTCAACAGCCTCTTAAGAATGCTCTCGAACTTATGAATTTTATCTACTTAGATCTTATGAAATATTATTTTTCTGTTTAATTTTCTTTTATATTTTAAACCTCATCTCGAGTCCAAAGCCCCTTTGCTTGGGTTATTTTCCCACAAAACATTTTGTGGTTAAAATCACAGAAACCCATCTCACTAGGCTTTTGGAGTACCTCCCAAGCTACACAATTTAACAACATAGTCTAGTTGTAGTAATCGTAACTTTTTAAAGCTCCTATAGTCAAGTGAGGACTTGGTTGGGTTCCCAAGTTGAAAATTAAGTAAGGGTAGTTGTGAGGGCATGATAACTAGGTCAAAGGGTTAGGGAATGCTAAGGAATGAAAAGGTGTGCTAACACATGCTGGAAAATTTCAATGCATGTTTATGAGTGTTAAGGAGTGTCAAGGTATCACAAGGGAGAACTAGGTCAAAATGCATGGAAATGAACAAATAAGAGTGTGTTCCACGGAGTCTCAGTGAATTCAAGTGTGCCAAGGATGAAGTGTGTTAGAAAAAGTTTATAATAGGATTTCTAAGAGGCTAGCCTATGATTACGATAAGGGGATCTGTTAGACTCATGTATTTCACAGTATCACAAGGTGACTGATCGCTGATTAGAATATTGTTCATATACTGAAAATAATATTCTATGGCTATCATTTATTTTTAGAGAAGAAAGGTTGACCCTAACTGTCAAAGAGCACCAAATGAATCAATTTTCCTTATAGTTCAGTAGAAAGAAGAAAAATTGTTGTTGACAAGGTGTGATGGGGATCAAACTTCATTTCTGCCCTCGTTCCATTTCATTTCATTCACCCTCTTTGCCCCCCTCATTTCCTCCATATTCTCCCATGCTCTAAAACCCATTCCCTGCCATGCTTCTCTTCCACTTCATCTTCCATTTTTAAATATGCATTACCTTACCTTTCTTCTGCCTTTCAGCTTTACCTTTCCACATTTACCGTTTCATTTCTTTTTATTCCCTGATTGCGATCAAAGTGGGGCCCTCATCGCATTTCGAAGACTTTACATATTTTTCATTGGAACTAAACTTTAAATAATGCGATCGCAGATTTGCAATATCGCATCGCATTGTTTTACCTTGTGAGTGCCCACAGTCTATTTTATTTATTTTTCGATGTGGTAAGTCGGTCGCACCTCAGTAGCTCCGCCCACTTACATAGCCGTTTCAATACATCGTTATATCATATCAAACTTCATAACACTAACCACTTAAAAAGCTTCCACTGATTCATAACACTCTGCCAATTTCTAGTGGGCCCCTCTTCCCCGCACTTCGAAAATTTAAGGAGTTAACCCCACATCTTCTAAATAAAACTTAAGATATATGATGTGCGCCTACAATTTTCTCCCACTTCTTCCTTGCCATGCCACTCATCTCCTCCCTCGCGCATCGCACTTCACAGATTTTAGAGTTTATATATTCTGCGCTTATAACTAAACACTACGAATTGCGATGTGTGTTGCGGTCCTGTCCCACTTACCCTCCATGTAACCTCCCCATCACATCGCATCTCCAATCATATTATTTATAAACTAATTAACTGTAAAGGTTGCGAAGTGTGTGGATGCGATGCCACTTCATAACTAAATTCTACAGAATTTCAGGTCTGGGTGAACGAGTTGTGACTATGTTTTGTGTGTATAACAGGTCAATTAGGGACTACGATTTTTATAGCTCATTTAATGAATAAATAGGTCAAAATAACCAGCAATAAGAAAAGGCTTTCCACCTCATCGCGCCACCGTCATCTTTAAGCCTACGTTTCATTCCAACCCCCCTTTACCATCCTTACTTTATCCTTGCAGGGGGGTCTGGAACGAATGGTTTTCAAGAAAGGGACCCCCTCATGTGTCACTCTCTCATTCACACCCCCCCCTTTCTATTACCACTTACCACTTCATAAGGGTCCTAAATACCACTTTTCTCCTGCAAAACCATTTTCCCCAAATGAAAAACCATTTTTAGCCAGTTTTACCAATCCGTTTTCAAGGGAGATTCTAGGTAGATGGGAACGAATTTTGACAAACCGAGAGAATTTTTTATTCAGAACGGGATGAAGAACAAAAACCTCTCCCATATTTTTCACAAGTTTCTTCAGTTGGGATAATCAAAAGCCATCTCTCAGCCTTATTTTTTGGATTTCCGTTTTTTCTGTGTTGGTCATGATTTTGCGGCGACTATTGTGGAGAGATGGAGATGAATTTTGAAATTAAAAGAGAGGTTTTTTACCGAAAAAGGGAAAAGAACAATAACCTCTCTTATATTTTTCATAGGTGTCACTGTTGGGGACAAAAAAATATCTGATTTGACCCCTATTTTCAGCAATTTCACTCATTTTTCACAGCATGAAAAACATCCCAAGATTTTCAGGAATTTGTTTTTTGATGATGGTTCTTATATGTGAACAAGGATAATATATTTTGGCAACTGTTTTCCATAAAAATAGTTCTAGACAGTATGAAATTAGGACGAAAAAGCAATCGGTGTTGCACTGGAGTTAATGATCCAGCCAAGGTGGTGCAAGAAAGGCTGGGCCAGACATCAATTTTGTCTCACTTTGTCTTTTCGAAATTTTAAAAGCCCAATTGTGTTCACCTTATAATTCAAAAAGGATCACCAAAGTTAATACAACCAACAGTGGCTAACAAATTCACCTCATCGTAGCCTTGCATGGCCATACTTGTCCATTTTCTACTTAAATTGTAATCAATGAAAGTTTTCCAGGGTAGATTAGGGAAAACCGACTTAGTTGTTGGTTAAATACCACTAGAATTCTCATTATAAAGGGTTGGATATTTTAGCACCTGTATTGTAAGAACTACTATTGAAGCACTTTAATTTTTGGAGCTAGACATCAATAATCAAAGACCATTTACAGGATTCTTGATTTTTGTCAAAATGGTGATGTGTTTCATCTTTGTTTAAATGTTTCCATTGTTTTCTCTATTGTGTATCTACTCATCTAATTGTAAATAAAAAAATTTAGATTAAGATTCCCTATCAGAGTGCCTTAAATATGTCTACATTTACAATCTGAATGTTTTCTGCTAAATTCTGATTAAATAATTCTTAATTTCTCTTTAGGCACTAGGGAACCTTCCTATTTCTTTCACCTCATAATTCATATAGCTCTTAAAATCCATTTAGTATAGTTATCTTTCCCTGTGATTTTCTCTTGATTTTTATGTGCCATTCCAGCCTTTGACTCCATCGCCTAATGTAATAGCTTCTGCAGCCCTATCTGTCCAACCACACAATCAAACAAACAAACAACCCCCATCACTCTAACTAGCCTAATATCAGTTCATATAACCAGCAAGTTAAATCGATTTAAATCATAAAACAGAGAGAGCCCTCTCTAAGTCTAAGAAGGCTAGGTCCTGGACTCCAAAGTGGTTCGATGTTGTGCTTTATAGTTTAGTTTTTCCAATCTTCTAAATTATAGAGTGCAAGCAGGCTCAACAAAGAAATTTTAAACAAAGGGAGACTTTATGTTGGGCACACCACTATTTTTCCTTTATCTATTATTTTTATATGATATGTCACACACTTTGGCCGAATTCTCATGTTTTAAACTATTTTAGACAATTCAATATTGTACATTGTTATGTATAAGTTTTGGGGAACTCGACTTGTGCCGACATATATCTTGTGTGTCTTGTGTATTTTGTGGTTCTTGCAAACTCTTACTCTACTATTTATATGAACTAGACATACATGTGAAATATTTCCTATGTAAGCTATGTTTCTAGTTGTTTTATGTCCATGGCTAGATGTGATCCTTGTCTTGGTAAGTTCTTAAGTGGGAAAAGTTCAAATTGGACATGACTGGCCTAAGATGAGGTATAGGAAGTTATTAGGTGAACAAGGCACAATCTACTTGTAGTAGGTGCAATTGATCAAGTTGTTACGGCTGAAGTAGACCAATGTCACATGAACTGGAGTAGCTAAGGACTTGATTGGATTCCCAAGTCATGAAAAAATGAAGGATATTTGTGAGGGCATGAGTGCCAAGGCATACTAGGGATTGCTAACATGTGCCAGATAGTTCGAGGGCATGTAAAATATGCTAATATGTGTAAAGTGATAAGGCATGCCAATCATTGCAATGGTGTGAAAATACATGCCAAGGACTACCAAGGAATCGAAAAGGAGAAACAAGTTAAAATACAAGGAAATGAACACATCATAGGGTTAATAAGTCATCAATTTACATTTTCCAAGAGGGTCATGCTATGCACACCAACACTAGGTGGAAATGAGTGTCAAATGTCAAGTGTTAATGCATTCTAAGTTCCAAATCATCCTCTGTTACTTCTCTTCTACTTTCCAATAACTGATCTCAAATAAATTTAATATTAAACCATGCCAAAGCATATTGAGGCATTGTAATGAATGCTATACATGATAATGATCATGCCCTCTTTAGGACTACATGTCTCTTCGCCCCCTTATCAAATGAGCTCCTTCTCACTTGATACAAAAGGTTGTTGGATCTAAGTGTTTCTTTCTTGATTTTCCTCCTCAACCTCTGCAGGTGGAGATGGAGGATGATTGTATGGGAGTACTCTTCACAACCTGAGGTTGATATCATGTATCTCCACAACATAAGCAGGATATGATTTTTTCCCACTTTAAACCTATTATGTCTGCTTGTTGTTTGAGTTTGGATTGGGTTGGGCATGCATCTGAGGAAACTTAGGTGGAGTAGAATTGGTGAGATGAGGTTGAGGTTGGGGTGGAGGAAGTAAAGTAGGTGGTTGAATGTATTGGGGCCTCCACGCTTGTGATGGGTTGCTCTTGTGAGGTGGTTGAGTAACATATTTCTAGAATGTTTGGTTCACAAGCTAAGGGTGATATGGGTGGTTGTAAGGCCAATTAGGATGTGTAGGCCGTGATGGAGGAGTAGAAGTGTGCCAAGAATTCATAGGTGCATTATGGTTTGTATGATAGAAGGAGTAAGTTGCACCTTGCATAGCCTGTTGATATGACTGAGGCCCTTAAGGCCTCCTCAGATTTACAAAACAAAGTTGATTGGGCTCTCCCTCCCCACCTTGATATACAACTTTAAGCCCAAGTAAGGAGGGACACTTATCCGTGGCATTATTATCTTCACATATTAAGCAAACCTCTATGACTTTTAGTGGACATTCATTTTGAGGATGATTTCTAGTACATCTAGGGTAGAATATAGACAAGGCCCTCTCTGCTTCCTCTTGCTTCCTCTTGATCTACATTGCGTCCATTTGCAAAGAAAAGGTGTGCCTCATCTCACTTTTGAAGTCCTCCAATATATTTCCAATCTCATGCTTGATGGAGGTGGAAGAGGAAGGCGTGTTGGTCATGCTTTGGATAGCTCTACCTTTCTTCCTAGCTTCCCTAGAGTGATTTCTAAAGAAATTTTTGATGTCCTCATAAGAAAGCTCGTAGATGTCTCCTCCAGACAACATATTAAGAGATTCTATCACCTCTTACCTCATCCCTTGGAGAAGTACCAATTTAAGTGATCCAGGATCAAGGGTGTAGTTGGCTATTTTATAGCTCAGCTGGAATATTTCTTCATAATCCTCCAGGGATTCATCAGGTCTTAGAGGCCCTTGGAGCTACAATGGTCTCTATATTTTTTGTTAAAGTAATCTTGCATCTGTGCCTAGGTAATGATGACGTTCCCAAGAAAATCCATGAACTAGCACAAGGCTGCAACCTTGAGGGTGGATGGGAATAGTTTTAGCTTATGGCCATTTAAGGCATAGTCATAGGTACTGTAGAAAACATCAAACTCGAATATGAAGGTGCCAGTATCCTCAGAATTAAGTCCATGGAAATGTGGAAGGGCTGAGGGACTAATGTTCTTCATTCGAGTTTCCCTATCTATTTCCCTAATGGTAAATACTCCTTGGGTCCCAGTATCAGCCATGACTTGAATTCGTGAAGTAGGTTTCTCAGGTGAAGCAAGTTCTTCTTCTTCGCCAATAGGTTCTTCAAATTTTTCAAGTGGCTCACCTATGGTGTTTTAAACTTTAAAATCACTGAAGAAGAGTGAAAGGTGACTATGTGGGAATATGGGGGTTTTTGTTAAAAAAATTCCTTGGTTATCCCTATTCCTACAAGGCATGAAAGTCAAATTGTTTTTGTATTTTTCAATATTTTGGAACATAATACAAAAGAAAAGAATAAAATAATTCCAAAACATAATCAAAGCATCTACTTAGACACCTCCCCAAAAACGATGCCAAAAAGTGGTGAGTGTTGGTATTGCACCAAGACAGTTGCAACTCCCAGAGGCTACTCTACTTTACTTTATCAACCCGGGGTTTGTACAAACTTGGAGGTGATAGTGGTATATACACAAAAATGCATTCTACTCATGCCATCCTCTTCTCAGTTCTATGATGGGGTGCTATATCTAGTGTTACTACTAGGATATGAAGTCTGTCGCACTTCTGAATAAAAAATAAGACTAAAAATAACTCATGACCATTATTATATCAACAAGACAAGGAACTATTCTATATCATAAATACTCTTCTATATATTTTCAAGAAAGGAAATACACACTTAACCTAATGCAAGAAATAAAGTTAAACTAAGAGGGATTCAAGATTTAAATTGTTGAACTGAACTTGCATAAAGGGAAACTAGTTTAGGCACACATGATGAAACAAGTGACTGATTGAAATGTATCTACCTCATGATTTACTGCTATGCTTAACAATGCATCTATTAATGACCTAACTATGCTTGTAAATAATTATATTTTGGAGCAAAATGAGGAGCTAAGGTGACCTAAAATGGTCTTGGGCTTATGGTTTCAGAGTTGAAGGTATCTTGTAGGTTTTGCCAGGTCTATATGAGGTGAAATAGAGGTTTTTGGCCGAAGAAGTGACTGATTGGAACTTCTATGGGATCAGCTACATGATTTCCTATAGTGCTACAAGATGTCTTAAAACACTAGAGGAAACATGTTGAGACTAGTTTGAGTCAAGAAATGGTCAGGAAAGGGGTAGGCTAGGTGAAATGAATGTGGATCTAGGTGGATAGAAGGTACCTAACCTTTTTCCAAGCTCATAACTTCTCTAAAAGCCTGTCCTACACCTCGAAGGTGGTTCTTGGTGTTGTGGTGGACATGTCCAAAAAACAGGGCTGAAGGTGATTTAGTTGGAGGTTGGTTTATGAGGGTTGGAAACTAAACCTAATGGTGTTGGTGGAGTCCTCCTTTGCTTCTCTACTCAAACCTACAAGAAAAATACCTGTTCATGTTGTTATATTTGGCAAATATATTATAAAAATGGTGGAAAAGATGAGTTGAATTTAAGCAAACCTATATATGCACTTAAAACAAAAAACTGACTTTCCATCTACAACATGTTCATGATAAACAAATAAACCTAACTAAATTTTCCAATAAATAATAAACTGAAAGAAAATTTGGGTCTATGGTGAAGATCTACCCTCCTCAAAGCCTAATGGAAGAGGTGAGAGAGGGAGGCTTTAACTCACAGTTTTAGATTTTTTTATGCTACTACAACATGAAAGGTAAAGACTAATAACAACAACATGAAATGGAAGCAACACAACTACAACAATATGAAATCTAAGCAAACTAACTACAACACTTGAAATGGAAGTAAACTAAATACAATGAGATGAAATGTAAGAAAAATAAATACAACAATAGAAAAGGTAAAGAAAAATAAATAAGAGATATTAAGGCCAATGGATTGGGCCCTAACACACAAGCTCAACTCCAACTAAATACTCATTTTATTTTATAAATAATTCTTCTACATTGCATATGAAAGTCACAAATGTCTCTTACAAGAGCTAAGAGTGCTCTATCTATCTTGAATAGAATCCTAATGAGCTCTTGCTCTTCCCTATTTATCCTAAAGGGTAGCTACCAACAACTCCCTAAAAACTAGGTGATTCGTCTCCTTGGAACTTGAGAGAAGTGGAGCTTGGCTCCACTTGATCTTCCACTTACTTGATTGCCTTTTATTTCGAGCTATTGGAGGAGAATATCGAGGATCCCTTGGCTACCTTTAGGAGTTAAGGAGGTGATCATCCCCATACAATCAATCTTATATGTATACTTCGAGCCCTGATTATGCAATCTTCAACAAAAATGACATATTCTCTTGATTCTACTGCATTTAAACCACATTAGGCATTCAAAGTAAGAAAACCCTCAACACACCATCTACACTCAGCAACATATGACCATAATGAAACTAAATGTGAGAAAGAGAGACTAATAAGGCTAAAAAGGTGATAATTAACCCCTTAAAATGTACCTAATGATGGTGCTCATCACGATGAATCACAAGTGAATAGAAGACCAAGTTTTGTCTTGAACAGGTTCAAATTTGCAAATTTATTCTTTGGGATCTAGTAGTAGATCAAGATGTCTTTCAATGTCTTGAGACTCAAATATTCTCTTTAGGTAAATTCAAATTATATAGCATGGAAGGAAAATATGGAGGCAGTGTTGGAGGAAAATGGATTGAAGGAATTCATAGAAACTAATATTCCCAACCCCGCAATAAAAAATTCTCAAAATATTGATGCATGGAAGAAGAAGGTAATAAAGTCGAGAAGGATCTTGTTAGAGGGAGTTCAAGATCATATTGTCTCAATTCTCCATGGGAAGACGAATCGATATCCTATGTGGGAGGACTTGTAAAATCTTTTTCATAATAGGAGTGACCATAGGAAGTTGGAGTTGAAGGACAAGCTCAGAAAGATCAAGGTGGAGGAGGGCGACACAACCTAGAAATACTTTTCAAAATTCAATCAGTGTTTAGATGAGCTTGGAAGATTTGGGGTGACTGTTGCTGATGATGATTTGGTGAGCATAAAACTTCTCGGCCTTCCAAAGAGTTGAGATAGTTACCAAGACTTTGTGAATGGGAGGGAGAAGTCACCAGACTCGGAGCATTTGTGGTCAGACTTAGTAATAGAAGAGATAAGGTGGAGCACAAGAGATGAAACCTCGGGAAAATAAAAAGAAAAATATTTTGCATTGGTGGGAAAAGGAAAGAAAGCCAAGGGAAATAACTCCCAAGACAAATTGGGCAAGAGAGACTTGTCCAAGATCAAGTGTTTTAACTGTCACGAGCACGAGCACTATGCCTCAAATTGTCTGCAGAAGAAGACAAGCAAGAAGGAGCTTGCATTTGCAGCGAGTGAAGTGCTAGATTCATGGTTAGAGTATGATTTTACTCTCATTACATCCATGACCAACACTGTAATGGGATGCATTTGGTCTCTAGACAGAGGTGCCTCGTTCCATATGACGGGGAATAGAGATCTCTTCAGTGACTTGGAGGAGAAGGACCTCCAGCAGAATGTAGAGTTTGGAGATGACAAGAGGTATAGCATGACTGACATAAGTAAAGTTACCTTTTAGAGGGAGTTTGGCTCCCATCTCAGACTGACAAATGTTTTGTATGTTCCATGACTAAGGGAAATTTTTTTTTTTGTAGCGGTACTGGAAGACCGTGGATATGATGTCATATTTAAAAAAGGAAATATTTTCCTTAGACATATCGCCACAATATAGGTGAAACAGATTGGTGCAAGAGTCAAGAACATGTATGCTCTTGAGGTTTGTTGTGAAACCAGCTCCAAAAATAGAAGAAAAGAGATATCAACGCCTTAGAAACAAGCCACTTCAAGGGGGAAACCTCCAATACATTACATAAATGAACAATTCTTGGATGATACAATTTACAAAACCTCCTTTCTATATATAGGAGTCCATGGGGCCATAATGTAATCCTAGTGGGCCACGATGTAATCCTAGCCGACCTAACAATAATAATTTAAGGGCACAATAATAACAAAATGGGGGTTACAAGGGTACAATAATAACAATAAGGGGGTTACAATAACAATAATAAGGGACTATACTAGTGATATAGGGACCTAACATGCCCCTCTCCTTCAAAAAAGTGTTGTCCTCAACGCTTGAGTAGCTCTGGGTGCTTCTGTATAAAATTCTCATCCTCCCATGTAGAATCTTCAGTGGGTAAGTTCTTCCACTTGATGAGATGCTCTGAAATTGATCGATTTCGTAGCTGTCGAGTTCTTGTTTCCATGACCGCTTTAGGTTCCAATATGATTTTTCCTTCCTCATCAAGTTCTGGCAATATTGTTTGAACTGGAAGATTTTCACCTATAACCTTCTTTAAGCATGAAACATGGAAAACTGGATGTACTCGCGAAGAAGCAGGAAGCTCCAATTTGTATGCCATAGTACCAATATTTTGCAACACCTTGTAAGGACCATAGTACTTTAGCGATAATTTATTATCCTTCTTAGCTTGCTTGAGGGACATTTTTTTGTATGGTTGTAGCCGTAAAAATACCCAATCCCCTACATCAAAACTTCTCTCGCTGCGATGTTGATCTTCCTGTTGTTTCATTCGATTTTGTGCCAAATTCAGGTTATCCTTTAAGAGTTGGAGAACTTCTTGCTGATGCTCGATGTGATCTTCCACTGCTTGAACCTTCGAATTTTCTCGTAAAGATGATGTGATGGATGGTGGATGATATCCATAAAGTGCCATAAATGGGGTCATTTTTGCTGCAGTATGGAAGGAAGTGTTATACCACCATTCAGCAAGAGGTAACCACTTGACCCATTGTGTTTGTTTATCGGATACAAAACAACGAAGATATCCTTCCAAACATTTATTTACTATCTCAGTTTGACCATCAGATTGAGGATGATAAGATGAGCTATGAGCTAATTGAGTACGCAAACAAGAAAATAACTCCGTCCAAAAATTTCCAGTAAAAATGGGATCTCTGTCGCTCACAATAACCCTTGGGCTTCCATGTAGCTTTTGAATTCTGTCCATAAATGTAGTAACAAATGTACTTGCTTTAAATGGATGAGATAATGCACAAAAGTGTGCATACTTGGTAAGTCTATCAACTACCACCATGATGACACTCTTTCCTTCGGACTTAGGTAAACCTGTGATAAAATCCATTGAAATCTCCTCCCAACGTTGACTTGGAATGGATAAAGGTTGTAGGAGACCCGGGGTCTTAATTGTCTCAACTTTATTCTGCTGGCAAACCAAACATTCCGCCACAAAATTTTGAATATAAGATTTAAGGCCATCCCAAAAAAAATATTTCTTCACCTTGTGGTAAGTTTTTAAAAATCCTGAGTGTCCTCCTAAAGGAGAAGTGTGCAATTCCAAAAGAATATTTTGTTTTAGTTGGGAATTCTTACAAAGATATAAGCGATCTTTGTACCATAAGGAATCATTTTTCCAACTAAATGTATCGGATGTACTAGGATCTTGCTGCAACTTTTGAATGAGTGTCCATACATCTTTGTCCTTCTTCCATTCATCCCTTGCTTCGGTTATCCAATCTGGTTGGATAATAGAAATGGCACAAAGCAATGCTTCCACCTCTTCATTCTTTCTTGAGAGTGCATCTGCAACAACATTTAGCTTCCCTTTTTTGTAAATTATTTCAAAGTCATAACCCAACATCTTTGTGACCCATTTTTGTTGCTCTTCTGAAGATAGTCTTTGTTCCAAAAAGTGTTTAAGACTATCATGATCAGTTTTTACCTTGAAGTGTCTTCCCATTAGGTAAGTTCTCCATTTCTTTAGTGCATGTAGTATTGCTAACATTTCCTTATCATAAATAGGTTTCTGTAAATACTTTCCTTTGATTGGACGACTTTCAAAAGCAATGGGTCTTCCTTCCTGCATTAAAACTGCACCAATTCCATTTCCTGAGGCATCACATTCCACAATAAAGGTTTTTGTGAAGTCTGGTGTAGCTAAGGCCGGTGCTAGGCACATTGCCTCTTTAAGATGTTCAAAGGCCTTAGTTGCTTCAGGAGTCCATGAAAATGCATCTTTCTTCAATAATGTTTTTAGAGGTATTGCTATTCTCCCATAATTCTTAACAAACTTGCGATAATACCCTGTTAACCCGAGAAATCCTCGCAACTGCTTTATGGTTGTGGGAACTTTCCATTCCTTAATGGCTTTAATTTTGTTAGGGTCCACTTTAACCCCCTTGTGAGATACAATATGACCCGGATATTCCACCTCTTGTACTCCAAAGAAACATTTGGACTTTTTTGCATATAATTGTTTCTCCTGCAATAGTTTGAGCACCCTGTCAACATGTTCAACATGATCCTTCCAAGACCTGCTGTAGATTAGTATATCATCAAAAAATAGTAGCACAAATTTTCTAAGGAGGGGTTTGAAAATGGAATTCATCAACCTTTGAAATGTAGAAGGTGCATTGGTAAGGCCAAAAGGCATGACCAAAAATTCATAATGACCCTCATGAGTTCGAAATGCTGTTTTTGGAATATCTTCAGTCTTCATTCTAATTTGATGATATCCTGAACGAAGATCCAACTTGGAAAAATAAATTGCTCCATGTAATTCATCCAATAATTCATCAATCACAGGAATGGGAAATTTATCTTTAATGGTGAGCTTATTGAGCTCCCTATAATCCTGACACATTCGCCATGATCCATCCTTCTTGTGTACCAATACTACAGGAGCAGAGAAAGAACTTTGACTAGGTTGAATTATACCTGCCTCTAACATTTCTGCAATCATACGTTCAATTTCGTTCTTTTGGAAGTAAGGATATCTATAAGGCCTGATGTTTGGAGGAACACTTCCTGGAATCAAATGAATAGCATGATCATGATCACGCATAGGTGGGAGTCCTTTGGGAGTTTCAAACACCTTGGAATGATTGTCCAAGACTTGTTGGAGATCTGCAGAAATAGATGATTTTGATGTTGGAACTTCTAGTGAGCATAATTGTGCAATTACGCCTCGCTGTTCTTTCTTTAGAAGCTTTGTCATGACATTAGAGCTTATTATGCTTCCTGGCTTCCCCGCAATACCCCGTAATTCGACTTCCTTTCCTTCTGAAAAAAATTTCAAGAAAAGTTCTTGAAAATTAAAAGCTACCGTCCCCAAAGATTGTAACCATTGTACTCCTAGTACAACATCAGCACCTCCCATAGGAATGGAAAGCATTGGACTAGTCAATACATATTCCCCATGGTTAGCTTGATATTATGGCATTTTCCAGAGCAATTTATAGTTCCTCCATTTGCAACCATCACTTGACATTCTGGTGCTGGGTATAGGAAACAATTTAATTCCTTGGCTACCTTACAATGAATAAAATTATGGGTGCTACCTGAATCAATCAACACTATTACCTTTTCTTCTTGATTTGTCCTGCTATCTTGAGAGTTTGAGGAGTGGTAATTCCTGCCAGTGCATTACACGATATGGTCGGATTCATTTCTTCCTCTTCTAGGGCTGGTTCCTGGTGTATATCCTCTTCTTGTTCATTTTCTTCTTCCTCTTCACAATCTATGCAAAATAATTTCTTCTCAGCACACTTATGACCTTTAGTGTATTTTCTATCACAACTGTAGTAAAGCCCTTTTGCTCTTTTTTCTTCCAATTGTTGTGGTGTCAACCTTGTAGGTTGTGGAAATCTAGGAGTAGCAACACTTCCCTCTTTATAGAAGTGAGTGGTAGGCTTTCTTGTCGCCATAATTTTACATTCAATTTTTCTTGCCAACCTGAATGCCTTCTCCAATGAATCAGGTTCCAAAACACGAACTTCATGTTGGATGTTATCCTTTAAAGTACCTATGAAAAGATCAATCCTGTGTTCCTCTGGAATATCAGTTACCCTTATATTCAATTTTTGGAAGTCCTCAATGTGCTCCCCCACTAAACCCTTTTGTTTGAGATTTATCAATTGGCTAAAGAAGGTGTTGATCTTTGTATCCTCATAATGTGCTATCATTTCCTCCGTAAAAATTGACCAAGTGACAATTTTTTTACGGGAGCAAAGCCATCGATACCATACAAATGTGTTTTGTTCTAAATGTAAAGTTGCAATGCGTACCTTTTGTGTGTTTTGCACATTATGGAGATCAAAATATTGCTCCATCTGTAGTATCCATGTTACAGGATCCTTTCCATCAAAATTCCTCATATCCATTTTGGAATATGGTGGTTCTTCCCGCCAACATTAGAGTTTATGAAATCACGATTAACATTTATTTTGTTCTCATCATGAGTTTCCTCTACTATCTTTTCACCATTAAGAAACATTTCTTGTATCAACTTTGTCAAACCTTCCATGTCTGCTTTTAGATCATTCTTCATGTTTTCCATTTTCTCATCGATCTTAGCTTCCATGTCATCCATCTTAGATTCCATTCCAGCTTCCATGCCATCTATCTTAGATTCCATGCCATTCTTCAAACCATCCATCTTAGATTCCATGCCTTTCTTCAAACCATCCATCTTAGTTTCCATGCCTTTCTTCAAAAATTCCATGTCATTTTTTGTTGCTCTTTGCGAGAGCGAAATTTGTTGCACTTGCTCTTGTAATTTTGATATGTCATGTTGCCATTCTTCGTCTTCATGAGTCATAGTAGAGCCTTCTAAAGGCTTAATGGGTGTTGAATTATTTTTAGGAGCCATTTTAGAATCCAATATTGATATCTATTCTACAATATGCCCTTGGAATCAATTCAACTTGATTCTTCAAACAAGACTAGT